>OZ020244.1:26701911-27301911 GCA_963971285.1 Astropecten irregularis
GATCAAAAATAACGGTGAAAAGATCAAAGAAATCCCGTGGGCGTTTTTCGCTATTTTCTCAACTTGAAAGTCGGCACCGTATGGTCCTGTTTTTTCACAGATGACTTTTACTGTATCTTTCCTGATCTTTTTTCTCCATGAATTTGCATTTCTTTGACAAAAAAGTATGATATTACCTTATAAATACTGTTTCTTCTTTGTTTTCCTTAAACCAAAGAAATTTCATTTTCTTTCACTTATGTGGATTTGCCCAAATAAGCGGACATGGAGCATTAACAACTTAAAGCTATAGTACACGATGGGTTAAGGTGGTATTACGAAGCAGAAATCGGGTCAAAAAGATTGGAACACATTACTTGGAATCGGATGAATTTTCAAACACCTAATCAAATTTAACGACCGGACATATTCAAGTTTCGGATGTTTTTGGGAATCCGATCATTTTTCAAACGTGGAACATGTTTCCGAATCGGATGCAATTCCAAAAACCTAACATGTTTTTCGATTCGAATGCATTTTCAAGTTCCGAATGCCCACAAAACAGCCGTAGGCATAAAACAGCTGTAGAGTGTGTGTTAGGTTTATGTAATTTCATCCGAGTTTTCATTTCATCCGATTCTGAAAAAGCATCCGAAACTTTTGACCCTGTTCGGGCCGGGTTTTGCCGAGTGCCCGAGCCCAGACTGATAGTCTTGCAACAAGACGTCGGGCATGTCTTTCTTACAGTGCATATACTACGCAGTCATCATCCTGCATTCTATAAGCGTATTGAGGACTGTCAAAAGCCAGTGAGCTTAGTATAGTAGGCATAAGTGTTACGTTAGGCTGCCATGCAAAAGGGATTCAGAACGGACTCGTCAGGGGTTCACTAGTAGCTAGTGTCGCCATGTTTGTCTCGTCTTTTGTACTAAAATTATTACCGAAGCTGATCAACCCACCCGCGTACGCCAATCAACTCGTACGCTGTTTGGTCAACTCGTACGCCGACCAACTCGTACGGTTTGGTCAACTCGTACGCCGACCAACTCGTAGAGCTGATGAGGCGTACGAGTTGGTGGCGTCGGCGCCATACGAGTTGGTCGGCGTACGAGTTGACCAGCATTCAAAAATATTACGATCAATCGAACGTGTAGTTCGTCGAACTACAACAGTAATCGAGGAAAGCTGGGTCGACAGTCTCGATCAGGGGCGGATATTGCTGGGTTGATTGAAAATGAAAACAAAAAACTGAGTCGCAATCCGTGTGGGCTTGAAAAACTTATCGAGGGACAAGCTTATGTCTTGTATATGAATATGGGCATGGCCTCCGTTATTTTCTTTGTAAGTTACAAAATAGGTAGAAGCCGGTCGACATTTTTCTTTTATTGTATAAAACCTGGCCATTAAATCACCGGTGTGAACAAAAATGGTTTTAAAAAGCCACAAGAAAATTTACGGTTGTATTTAAGGGGTGGACATTTGGTCTTTTCTCCCGATTGTATTATAAATACCCCCCCCACCCCACCCCCGACTCCGTCACTCGATAGGTGTCATGATCATGGCCTAGTACGAGCGTGACTACAGTAATTTCTAATTCTACCTCTTTTTGGTCTTTTCTCCATTTTCCACAAGGCCTTATCATTGTACTAGTAAGTCTAGTATTTAGTAGTGGCACGATTTGTAGGCCAAACATTGCGAACAGTGGCTCTGGCCGTAGGCTTGCAGTGGGACGTGGAGTTTTCCCCGGACGTCTTGTTGCAAGACTATCAGTTCTGGGCTCGGGTACTCGGCAAAACCCGGCCTGAACAGGGTCAAAAGTTTCGGATGCTTTTCAGAATCGGATGAAATGAAAACTCGGATGAAATTACATAAACCTAACACACACTCTACGGCTGTTTTATGCCTACGGCTGTTTTGTGGGCATTCGGAACTTGAAAATGCATTCGAATCGAAAAACATGTTAGGTTTTTGGAATTGCATCCGATTCGGATTCCACGTTTGAAAAATGATCGGATTCGCAAAAACATCCGAAACTTGAATATGTCCGGTCGTTAAATTTGATTAGGTTTTTGAAAATTCATCCGATTCCAAGGAATGTGTTCCAATCTTGTTGACCCGATTTCTGCTTCGTAGTAACTGCGGTCTATTTTTAATTTGATTTGTCATAATATAAAAACAAACCTAAGGGGTATTTTCGACTCAATTGATCTACAAATGGTAGAAAATAGCAAAAACACATGTTTGTTTTACACATTTCTGGATAAATACAGCATTTCCGGTAAAACATTGTTTAACGGTTTGTTTGTAGTCCTTGTCTATACCCTCTCAATTCGAGTTTTACGTAATTCTGTGAAATCTATTCTATTCTATTTTGGTTGATTACCAATCTTGAAATATAAATGTAGCCTACCTTTAATGTGAATGACTTGAATCTAGAAATAAACTTATGTCCTGCATTGTGTTAATGAATTTTCCATAAAAAAGCAATTACCTTGACTAAATATGTACCGTGTGGCCCATCTGGTGTAGCTTTATTCCGTACAATGAGAAATGCATTCTTATTTGTAAGAAAAGATTTAAATTTGCACCCTGTAACATAACACACAATATAATAAAAGATGTACGTGTCTCCCCTTGCTCTTATTGTTGCATACAATTTTTATTCCATACTTGGTATCGCATCGATTGTGTTTTGGAGGCAAATTCTATTAATTAGGATAAAAATCCCCGCGACAGCGATGGGCCCTATAGGACTGAATCAACGATAAAGACTCACTGTTTACTGCTGTAATGCGTTGCCATGGAAGCAACCAACGCAAAAAAACAAAACAAAAACGACGTGGACAAACAAGCTCAGATATATATCAAGGAGCATTGTCTTGCCAGCTTCATTTGAACGCAGTCAGTCCACTAATCGACTTGGTTTTTCATTCTGATGTTTTTGTCCTGAATTTCATCAACTTTTGCAGTTGGGTCTTTTGCATCATTCTTCGCTGATAGGATAAAAGGTAAAATGTCTTTGTTTTTGTTTCTTATTTATTTATTTTGAGGGTCCATATCAAAATATGATTCAATTTATTCGCACTGAAATAGTGTGCTAAAACATCAGGATGCCTGTATTACAGCCTAAATTTTCCCGGCCGATTTTGCATTTTCTCCATCCAAGTTTGGTTAACCTTAATTTCTTGAGGTTTCCAACAGAATGGTAAAGCTGACGTTTCTCTTTGCTATTTTTACAACTTTGGATTATCCCTATATGTTTTCCTGTCAGTTCTTTCATACTTATCTTTCTGATATTCGAGATGGAACACTCGAACATGCAGCACTGAAAGGTTTGGAATCAAAATTTAACTTTGATCGACAACGAGAACATGGCGTTACCGCAAAATTAATTACTTTTGTTTGGACATTCCCCTCTGTTAATTAAGTTTATTTTTATTTATGCTTAGGCTTGAGATTGCAATTTTCCTGTATAGTCCACACCTACTTGTATACCATATTTTGGTTACTTGTCACAAATGAATACACACGATTGATTTAAATTTAAATTTGTATGGCTAACTATACTGTACATGATGAACTCTGTCCTCAGAGAATTTGAACGGAAAAGTATATAAAGATGGTGATGGTAGAAACATACCGTTAACATCTTTTTCAAATGAATTACCCTTTAATAGAGAAAATCAAATGAGTGTTGTCTTTAATTTGCATGTACGTGTTGCTAAATCAAAATCAAAACTCAAGTGATATCATCAGTTCAGTTAAACGTAGTACCACACTTTGGGAGCACATCAAACAGAAATCTTCACAGATTTACCTGTAACTTACCGGGTATAAAGATGGTGATGGTAGAAACATACCGTTAAAATATCTTTCTGCATAAATGCTACATTTATCCAAAGAGAGGTACAAATCAGATCTCGGAGATCAAAACTCCTGTACCAGATTGGAAATTTCACAGATGACTGTAACGTCTTTCTTTATAAATTTGTGTATGAATCTGCATTGCTTTGACAAAGACCAAAGCATGATCAGAACAATCGGCCGGGAAAACCTATATCCAAATTGCAAATGGTATCACACCATGAATATATATTGAATGAATATAAATATTTGGTACTAAAGCAAAAACAGTCCTGTCTCGATTTTATTTCGAATTTTGTGGAAATTAGAAATATTAGAAATAAATAAATAACTTTAAATTTTGATTGAATGGCTTTGGATTTCTAGCGCTGGGCAGTACCGTTAAAAAGTTACCCTTTTTCAAAACTGGTGTCAATCACGGCTATGATTTTTTTTGTATAGCTTAGTGCATTTAATATTTGTAGTTGTGAAATATGCTGGTCATTTATGCTTATCCATTCAGGTGAATGAGTTCAGTGCTAAATTTAAAAAACAATAAATGGTTTCAACTATAATCATTTATTTTCATAGACGACACACAAAACACAACTTGAAACAAGAGTTTGACTTTTGGGCAGAGCTCTTCGCGCCGCTAAACTTTCCTTCGTTTCAGCTTTTAGATAAAATTGTTTTGGCATAAACTGGCTTGAAAAGGGGGACCACCCTTGACCATTTCCTTGCCATGTTTGGCATTACTTGTCCCAAAACCATGGCATGCGTGCTTAACACCCACATGGCATGGACGGAGCGTGCTCTTGAGGATTTCGTCGTGGGCAATACGCTGCGAAAGCACAGTAAGGAACAGTTGACAGCCGCGGTGAGTAACCCGGCCTAATGCGCGGTCTTTGGATATCGATACTCTCTTAAAGATAATATAAGACTTTGGATTTTTAATAATAATAAACTGCTGCAAACTGCTCATCAGCCAAAATAATGATCTAAAATGTATAAAGTGCTTGGAGCTAGGAGGGCCTGACGCGTTTCGATCCTTGCAGGATCTTTATCTATAGCTAAATGACAAGAAAACATGCAAGCAAAGGTACAAATAAAAAAATGTATCTTGATTTATATATTGTCTTCTTCTCATTTAGCCTTCGGTAAAGATCCTGCTAGAATCTAAACACGTCAGGACCTCCTAACAAAAAAATACAGATTCAAAGAAAAAAACATCTAGAAAGGTACAATAACAGTAATCTGTTAAATTTCCAGCCCCATACGGTACCCAATTGTTTTAGAAAACAATGAAAAACTCTCCCTGTATTTTCAAATCTGTTTACAGAAATGTTGATCTCCCTGAGATCAATACAGTTTGATGGGGGTAATATACTTTACTCGTTTCTGGATATATACAGTGTTGGCAGGCAGAAAGATTATTTAAACCGTGTTGCTACCATCACCATTTTTATGCCCTGGAAGTTATAGTAAATCTGTGAAGATTTCTTGTTAGGTATATGCTACACCTAAGTTTGATAGTACCAACCTTTAAAGTTCTTATTTCTTGATATCTTTCGTTAGGAGATCTGTGGAAACTTGTTTCATGTAAGGTCTTACCAGTGTACTAATTTCATCCAGTGCCATTCTCTTTTCTGTCGCCTTTTTCCTCATTTTGAGTCTTTCCCCATTGCTAGTTCGAATTGATGTTCAGATCATTCACATTCACTCCTAAATTGATTGTGAAACGTGTATTTTGATTTTGGAATAGGTTCATGCAATTACTGCCAACGCGCATTTGATTTTCAGTAACGGTCATTCATTTGTAAAAAAAAAAAGAAGAAGAAGAAGAAGAAGAAGCATTTGTTGCCTTTAAGTAAAATTCGCCGAGGACAGACTTAGCCATGTAGTTGACGATTTCTAATTCGTTTTAGCCATACAAATATAAATCTTGAGTATAGTGGCAATGAACAAATAATAGTATTCAAGTTGAATGTGGAATGTACAGGAAAAGTGTCAATGTAATGTATTTCAAGCCTAATGTGTAAAAAAAAAAAATAAGTTCAGTCAGTTTCCCTTGTGGTTTTGTGATGACTATATAAATCTCAAAGCCGTATCCTCTTTGAGTGATCCCCTATCTACCGTTATCAGGTTGCAGCATTGCTGTGCGTATCGGTGAATGTCTTGGGGTATGGCGGTGTACGTGTGCGTGGTTTCATGGCTTCTGACTGAAAAACCACCACCAACGTATGGCCGGATAGCTCAGTGGAATACAAAAATAAACGATACCGAAAATCGCCTAAAATACCTTTACCACGGACGAATTAGCTTTCCTTAAAGAACGCCTGCTTGGCATGCTCTTGGGGATTTCGTTGTGGGAAATACGCTGCAAAAACACGGTAAGGAACATTGGTCAGGTGTGGTGAATACTCCAGTGCAGGGTATTACCGGCACACTCACAGCGGCAATCTTATGAAATCGATGCCCTCTAAAATTCTTATCATTTTTCCATATCCTTCATCGGAAGATCTGTGAAAAAGTTTAATGTATGGGTTCGCATCCCTTCTCATGTTTTCTGTCGTTTCCTCAATTTGAGTCCTTTCCAGGGCTAGTTCGAATATTGATAGACAAAATTAACATGCCTTGGATGACAATGTATTGGAAAGTATAATTCATTCATTTGTACAGATACATTTGAAATTGATTATCCCTGCGTGTAGTATTAAAATTGTGAATGGTGTCACACCACGAATGCCGGAGGTTCTTCCAGATAAATATTTTTTAATATAGGTTTTCCCCGCCAAATTCAGCAAAAGAACGTTCTTTTTCGTGAAAACGCATTCAGATTCGGACAGATTTTTCAACTCCGTGCAAACTCAGCTTTCTTTTTCCTCATTATCACATTCTATTTCGTGTTTGTGCATTCAGGATTTGTTTCTTATCATTCAGGTTCGCTTTGGTGCGTTTATTTCGTTTATAGGCATTCAAGACCACACTTCCACCATTCAAAAATAGGATCTTTTCTGTCTTTTGACGATTGGAGCAATCAATTTAAAAGCCAGGGACGTGAGCACGGTATTTTGTCTGCGCGTGCTTTTCTTTTTCGTTTTCAGACACTCTATTTAGCACTTTGTTTGTTCGATTTAGATATCACCAGGCGCGGTTCTGGAGCCAATATTTTGGGGGGCTACAACAGCAAATAATATATATATATATAATTAATTTTGGCGGAGGGGGGGGGGGGGGTGGTTTGGGACTAGAAGAGCCACTTATTCTAACACTCGCTTCTGTTATGTCAAGCTCCCCCTAGCCCTCCCCTGTAGAACCGCCTCATGGATGTAACGTGGATAAATCAAGTAATCTGTGGTTCATTTCTGGTGAAACAGAGTTGGCTTTCGGTCAATCTCATCATTGTACTTAATGCCCATACCTCACTCCCAGACAGTAATTTTAATTAAGTTTAGGCGGAGTTTTGTGTTTTCACAAAGTCGTGTTAAAACTTAAACAAAAAATCGGCAAAACATAAGGGGTAATTGTGTATTTTACAGCGAAAAGCTTAAATTTCGAATTATGTTTGTAGCACTTTATACATATTTCATTCTGCACGTGTTAACTTTCTCTCCAGTTTTTTTTTTTGCTTAGCTTTCGATTTCCTGACGTGCAAGGCATCTTGCCATGTATACATTTTAATTTGCATGTACATGTTTGGAAAGTGAATGCTTATTCACAAAGTTGAATGCTTGTCAGATCGCCGTTTAAGGCCATTGACGAATTTGAATGCACGATAGGACGTTCTGAATTTGAAAGACAGGTTTCATGGAAAGAATGCTTCAATAACGAAATTGAACGACTTAGTTTTAATCTCGAATTCCCATGTGGACGAGCATTCAATTTAAAACGGACTTGATTGAACCCCGTGTTAAAATGAATGCTTTTTTGCTGAAATTGGCCGGAAAACTTATATATATATATGTTTTTTCCGGTCATTTTCGGTAAATGTGCAGCGAATTTTATTTTCAAATATTTGTGTTAGCGTGATGTTGCCTCATCGGTTTAAACTGTCACTCGATTTCACTTTGATGCATCTGTATTTTTTATCTCATTGCATTCAAATAAATTCAACAGTCGTTCTGTTTAGCCATGCAAAATCGGCATTGAATTTAGCACGCTGCCAAGAGCTTTTGGGAATTATTTTGAAGGCTGTTCGAATTGAATTTTAAATTCAAAGGCGATTCTTTTTATTCGCCTGACGCTTGTTTACATATGCTGGTACTTGAAGTGAAATCGAATGACTATTTTTTTAGGTGCCTTGCAGTTTCACGCGAAATGGAATGATGCGGCGTTTAAATTGTCGCTCATTTTCCGAAAATCACAGGAAAACCTATAAATTGTGAATAGTGTTACGTCACGAATGGAGGATCTTTCACATAATTTTTTAATTTCTTAAATAATACTAAAACAAAAACAATCCTGTTAATCTCCATCTTCACGGAAAATCCATATTTATCGAAAAATGCAATTCAATAATGGACATTAAACAATGAAAATTTTTGGCTGGCATGGATTCGGATTTCTAAAGCTTGGCCGTTTTTCGAGACAAATGGCCCGTTTCTTTAAACCTGGTGCGAATGACGTTTTCAAACTGGTCGTTGGAATATTGTAATGACACTTTTGGGTTTTGCTTGTCTTGTGTTGCTTCAAGTTTAAAAGGGCAATTACTTTTGTTTCTCCATTTTTTCATCTGTTTATCATTTTTGATTACTTTATCCTTTCTGTTGAATGAGCTCAGATTAAGTGCTGAATTATAAGGACATTAACACATATTTTCAATTATAGGTTTTCCCAGGTTATAACTAGTGTTAACCATTTATGATGTTCTGATCATTCAATTTAATTGATTGAATGGAAAGTGAAACATGCATTTCGATTATGGAACATTTCCACGGAAGTACATACAAAGCGCATTGATCTAACGTTTATTCATGTTTAAAAAAGAACTATTTCATAAAAACGTCAGACCATTTCCTTGCCACGTTTGGCATCACTTGTCCGAAAACCATGGCATGTATGCTTAACACCCACATGGCATGGACGGAGCGTGCTCTTGAGGATTTCGTCATGGGCAATACGCTGCGAAAGCACAGTAAGGAACAGTTGACAGCCGCGGTGAGTAACTCAGCCTAAATGCGCGGTCTTTGGATATCGATACTCTCTTAAAGATAATATAAGACTTTGGATTTTTAATACAAGTAATAAACTGCTGCAAACTGCTCATCAGCCAAAATAATGATCTAAAATTTATAAAGTGCTTGGAGCTAGGAGGGCCTGACGCGTTTCGATCCTTGCAGGATCTTTATCTAAAGCTAAATGACAAGAAAACATGCAAGCAAAGGTACAAATAAAAAAAATGTATCTTGATTTATATATTGTCTTCTTCTCATTTAGCCTTCGATAAATATCCTGCTAGAATCTAAACCCGTCAGGACCTCCTAACAAAGAACTAAAGATTTAAAGGAAAAACATCTAGAAACGGGTACAATAACAGTAATCTGTTAAATTTCCAGCCCCATACGGTGCCCAGTTGTTTTAGAAAACAATGAAAAACGCTCCCTGTATTATCAAATCTGTTTAAAGAAATGTTGATCTCCCTGAGATCAATACAGTTTGATGGAGGTAATATTCTTTACTCGTTTCTGGATATATACAGTGTTGCTAAACCGTGTTGCTACCATTACCATTTTTATGCCCTAGAAGTTATAGGTAAATCTGTGAAGATTTCTTGTTAGGTATATGCTACACCTAAGTTTGATAGTACCAACCTTTAAAGTTCTCATTTCTCGATATCTTTCGTTAGGAGATCTGTAGAAACTTGTTTCATGTAGGGTCTTACCAGTGTACCAGTTTCATCCAGTGCCATTCTCTTTTCTGTCGCCTTTTCCCTCATTTTGAGTCTTTCCCCATTGCTAGTTCGAATTGGTAGATGTATTGATGTTCAGATAATAATTATAATAATTTATTGTATTTATAATGCGCCCTTTCCAGGCACAGCCTGTTCAAAAGCGCAGTACAAGATTAAAAATTCAGATTAAGCTTAAAAAATCACAATAGGTGTACATTAATACTAAACATTTCATTAAAACATAATACAAAGTAATATTCGTTACATGTAAAATACATAAAATGACAATACAACAAGAAGTGAAAACCAAATAATAAAACATGATAAAACCCGACTACTTCTGAAAGGCAGCTCTAAACAAGTATGTCTTAACTTGAGTTTTAAAATTATCCAGAGATGAAATTTGACGGATTGTAACTGGTAATGAATTCCACAAGGTGGGAGATGCTACACTAAAAGCCCGCTGTCCGAGTTTGTTTGTTTTACCCTTAGGATAGCTTAGTAATATAGTGTTGTTTTATCTTAATGAATAGTTAGAATTTGTTTTGATGTTTAACAAATCAGTAAGGTATTGTGGAGCCATACCGTGGATAGCTTTAAATGTCAAGAGGAGCAATTTAAATTGAATCCTAAAAGAAACAGGTAGCCAGTGCAACTGGCAAAGAATAGGTGTCATGTGGTTCCATCTAGTAGCACCGGTTATAAGTCTGGCTGTTGTATTCTGAACTCTCTGTAACTTAATGAGTTGCGAATTCGGTAAACCATAAAATAAACTATTGCAGTAGTCTAAACGACTTGTGATAAAGGCATGTATTAAAACAGTAAGATTTGTGGACGTCAAGTATTTACGTATTCGCCTAATATTATGAATGTGGAAAAGTCCCGCTTTACAAACATTACTAATATGTTTAGCCATAGTTAGCTTAGAGTCAAACATGGTACCGAGATTCCTTGCATACAAAGATGGAGAGATATTGACGCTGCCGACATTTAAATTTAATTTGGTTATTTTAGATAACTGCTGTTGGGTACCGATAAACATAAATTCAGTTTTTGAATCATTTATCATTAATCTATCCTAAATCATCCATTGACGTATATGACGTATACATTCCTCCATCTTGTATATGGCTTGTTGTTGATTAGCAACACTACAAGGGTTAAATGATAAATACAGCTGAGTGTCGTCTGCATAAGAGTGAATATTTGGAAAATGATGCTTAACAATTTCAAACAATTTAGAAGAGTATATGATGAAAAGAAACGGTCCCAAACAAGAACCCTGTTGGACACCACAATTAACATGAAATTTGTCAGACACAGCACCACGGAATATAACATGTTGACCCCTCTCATTTAAGTAAGAACGGAACCAATCCAAAACAGTACCAGATATTCCGATTCTAGACTGAAGTCGATCTAGTAAGGTGACATGATCGACAGTGTCAAATGCGGCACTAAGGTCTAAAAGTACTAACAAAGTAACCTGTTGGGAATTCATATTCATTAGGATGTCATTTTGTACTTTCAGCAGAGCTGTCTCAGTGCTATGATTCTTCCTGTATGCAGACTGCATAGAAGGATACAATGCATGAGTAGTCATATGATTGTGAAGCTGATTAAACACAACTCTTTCAGTTAATTTGGAAATGTATTTCAGGTTACTAATAGGCCTATAAATCTGATATTCAGCAGAGTTTAAATTATCCTTTTTGATCAAAGGGGTAATAACAGCTTCCTTCCAGTATGATGGAAACGTACCCGTTTCTAAAGAGGAATTAATAATGTTTGTTAGAACAGGTAGCAAGACGTTAATACAGCCTACAACAAGCTGTGTTGGCATAGGATCCAGTATGCTTGATTTTTTAGAACCTTCATTGATGAGAACATCATGCTCAGCTATTACTGAGAATTTATCAAGTTGAACAGTGAACATCCTCTGTTCAGCATCAACAATGGCGATGTTTTCTAAGGCAGCTAGGTTGTCTAATTTAAGATGGATATTTTTTGATCTTATCAATGAAGAAACTGCCAATATTGTTAGCAAAGTGCTGGCTATTCACATTCAATGCGTCAGAGATATTATTTTGAGGCTTTAGTAATCTATTAATGCAATAGAAGAGGTTTTTGAAATTCGATCTGTTTTCATTAATAAGTTGACTGTAGAACTCACGACGTGCAACATTCATAAGATGGTTAGTGTTATTTCTCAGTCTACGAAAACTTACTAAATCAGCCATATTGCCCGTAAGCCTCCATTCGACATTGAATGGATCATTCACATTCACTCCTAAATTGATTGTGAAACGTGCATTTTGATTTTGGAATAGGTGCATGCAATTACTGCCAACGCGCATTTGATTTTCAGTAACGGTCATTCATTTGTAAAAAAAAAGAAAAAAAAGAAAAAAGAAGAAAAAAAAGAAGAAGAAGCATTTGTTGCCTTTAATTAAAATTCGCTGAGGACAGACTTAGCCATGTAGTTGACGATTTCTAATTCGTTTTAGCCATACAAATATAAATCTTGAGTATAGTGGCAATGAACAAATAATGGTATTCAAGTTGAATGTGGAATGTACAGGAAAAGTGTCAATGTAATGTATTTCAAGCCTAATGTGTAAAAACAAAAAATAAGTTCAGTCAGTTTCCCTTGTGGTTTTGTGATGACTATATAAATCAAAAAGCCGTATCCTCTTTGAGTGATCCCCTATCTACCGTTATCAGGTTGCAGCATTGCTGTGCGTATCGGTGAATGTCTTGGGGTATGGCGGTGTACGTGTGCGTGGTTTCATGGCTTCTGACTGAAAAACCACCACCAACGGTTGGCCGGATAGCTCAGTGGAATACAAAAATAAACAATACCGAAAATCGCCTAAAATACCTTTACCACGGACGAATTAGCTTTCCTTAAAGAACGCCTGCTTGGCATGCTCTTGAGGATTTCGTTGTGGGTAAAACGCTGCAAAAACACGGTAAGGAACATTGGTCAGGTGTGGTGAATACTCCAGTGCAGGGTATTACCGGCACACTCACAGCGGCAATCTTATGAAATCGATGCCCTCTAAAATTCTTATCATTTTTCCATATCCTTCATCGGAAGATCTGTGAAAAAGTTTAATGTATGGGTCCGCATTCCTTCTCATGTTTTCTGTCGTTTCCTCAATTTGAGTCCTTTCCAGGGCTAGTTCGAATATTGATAGACAAAATTAACATGCCTTGGATGACAATGTATTGGAAAGTATAATTCACTCATTTGTACAGATACATTTGAAATTGATTATCCCTGCGTGTAAAGGATTAAAATTGTGAATGGTGTCACACCACGAATGGAGGTTCTTCCAGATAAATATTTTTTAATATATATATATGTTTTTTTCCGGTAATTTTCGGTAAATGTGCAGCGAATTTTATTTTCAAACATTCGCGTTAGCGTGATTTTGCCTCATCGGTTTAAACTGTCACTCAATTTCACTTTGATGCATCTGTATTTTTTTATCTCATTGCATTCAATTAAATTCAACAGTCGTTCTGTTTAGTCATGCAAAATCAGCATTGAATTTAGCACGCTGTCAAGATCTTTTGGGATTTAATTTGAAGGCTGTTCGAATGGAATTTTAAATTCAAAGGCGATTCTTTTTATTCGCCTGACATTTACATTTGCTTGCACATGAAGTGAAATCGAATGACTATATTTTGAGGTGCCTTGCAGTTTCACGCGAAATGGAATGATGCGGCGTTTAAATTGTCCGCTCATTTTCCGAAAATCACAGGAAAACCTATAAATTGTGAATAGTGTTACGCCACGAATAGAGGATCTTTCTGAAAATTTCTAAATTTCTTTATTAATAATAGAACAAAAAACAATCCTGTTTGGTTTTAATCTCCATCTTCACGGAAAATCCATATTTATCGAAAAATGCAATTCAATAATGGACATTAAACAATGAAAATTTTTGGCTGGCATGGATTCGGATTTCTAAAGCTTGGCCGTTTTTCGAGACAAATGGCCCGTTTCTTTAAACCTGGTGCGAATGACGTTTTCAAACTGATCGTTGGAATATTGTATTGACACTTTTGGGTTTTGCTTGTCTTGTGTTGCTTCAAGTTTAAAAGGGCAATTACACTTTTTTCCATTTTTCATCTGTTTATCATTTTTGCTTACTTTATCCTTTCTGCTGAATGAGCTCAGATTAAGTGCTGAATATAAAGACATTAACACATAGTTTCAATTATAGGTTTTCCCAGGTTATAGCTAGTGTTAACCATTTATGATGTTCTGATCATTCAATTTAGTTGATTGAATGGAAAGTGAAACATGCATTTCGATTATGGAACATTTCCACGGAAGTACACACAAAGCGCATTAATCTAACGTTTATTCATGTCTAAAAAAGAACTATTTCATAAAAACGTCAGCAATTTTTGCTATTAATTCAAATTCGCAGAGGACATGGGCGTAGATCACGGGAGGGGGGGGGGGGGGGGGGGGGGTAGGGGGTTGCAACACCCCCCCCCAGGTTTTCACTTTTGATATATATATAAAAATGATTTTCTTCACAAACGTATAATGAAAGGACGATCCAGCTACAAGATCAACCCCCAGGTCTGAGGACGTGTCTACACTACTGACATACATGTATACAACAGTTTTCATTAGCATGTAGTTTTTATAGCCATTCAAATATGAATCTTAAGTATTCATACGTGGCTAATGTAATGGTAGTATCATACATTGGTTTTTGTCAAAGAAATATAGATTCATGGGCAAAAATATCAAGGACGATACAGTAATAGTCATCTGTGAAAATTTCAGTCCCATACGGTGCCCACTTTTTGAGAAAACAGTGAAAAACGGCCACAGTATTTCTTAAGTATTTCTCTTTTATTTTTGATCTTTTATAATATCTAAAAGATTTTCGGGCGTTGTTTTACTAATTTCTGGATAAATGCACCATTTCAGGCGGACAAATTTTAACGGTATAATTATATGTTTCTACCACCACAATCTTCATTTTAGTTATACGTAAATCTGTGAACATTTCTGTTTGGTTTCTTACCAAAGTATGATACTACCTTTAATAACGGTGTAGGCCTATAGGTAGGTGTGGATTGTACAGGAAAGTTAACAGTTTATAATATTGTAAAACTAATATTTAGTAACGATAGGAGCGAACATTACAAGAAATAAAAGCTACTTAACTGAGCACCGCATTTTAGATTTCACGCACCAAAACAACTGATTATACAACATATAAACTGATTATTTGCAGACATTTGTCAATACTACATTAGGGTTTGCTCAAATTGAGTCTCAAGGAATGGAATTTCTAAGGACTGAAATGAAAAGAAAGGTTACTAATGAAAACTGTTGTAGATGTCAGTAGTGTAGACACGTCCTGGACCGGGGGGGGGGGGGGGGGGGGTGATCTTGTATCTGGGTGGTACTTCAATATACGTTTGTGCACAAAATCATAACAAGTGAAAACTAGCCCCCTCCCCCCTCCGTGATCTACTCCGGCCCATGGTATAGATGTCGATATGTGAATGAAAAGATAAGGAAAACATATACAATTTAAAACCGTGCGGCAACTTACCAACCAACGATATCAAACACGAACAAAACAATAAACCAGAAAGGGATAAAATCCAACAAGTAAAAAAACAAGGCAATGAACAATACCGAAAAGCCGAAAAATGCCCTCATAACCGATAAATAAGTTATTTCTAAAACAACGCCTGCATGGCAAGGATGAGGCGTGCAGCTCTTGGACATTTTTTTCGTCTGCAATTCGCCGCGAAAGCACGGTAAGGAACATCTGCCAGGCTTGGTGAGTATCCCGGCGCAGGGTATTGCCGTAATTGCACTCACCGCGGTCATAGGATGGCGTCTGCTTCATTTTAAAAGTGTCATCTCTTGATACCATGGAAATTCCCTAGTCATTGAAAAATGCGATTTAATATAGGCCTATATAGGTTTTCCGGACTATTTTGAATTTTTACCGTTTGTTATGATCATTTGAATTGAAACTTAATTACATGGACATTAAAAGGTAGTATCATACTTTGGTAAGACACCAAAACACATATGTTCACCGTACGTATAACTTACGGGGTATGAAGATGGTGGTGGTAAGTAGTGGGGGGGGACTGTCTGGTACACATTGACCTCTGCCCAAAAAACAATAGAGGTCACATAAATATGTATAAGGTTATAAAATGATGTCATAGAGTCATAGAAGTATAATAATCATAAGGGAGATGGCTCAGTGGGAGGTCCGGAAGTAAATATAAAGGGAGATGGCTCAGCGGGAGGTCCGGAAGTAAATATAAAGGGAGATGGCTCAGCGGGAGGTCCGGAAGTAATTTTATAGTTTATATAATAAGATAATCTCGCGTATATAATGTATATATCGTTGGCTCACCGTGATATCTAAAAATGAGGTACGATATATACATTAGGACGTGTACACAATAGGCCGTTCGGGGCGCCGTGATTCTCAGTGGTGACTGAAAATGAGCAACCGTATAGACTAATCCGTACACAATAGGCCGTTCGGGGCGCCGTGAAAATGAGCAACCGTATAGACTAATCCGTACACAATGGACCGTGATTGCGCGGCGTTCTTTTGTTACGATGAGTCATAGTGATCTATAGTTAGAAACATGAGTCATGATCTATATTGAGAAATTACGTCATTGGTATTACCCGTGGGCGACACGACAGGAGGTCCGGAAGTAAACATAGATAATCCCTACACAATGGTAACGGTTATAACGGGAGTGAGCGTAGATCCGTAATAAGCTTAGATAAGGGACACGAGCGCTTATTGCATAACGTTGTGCAATATAGCTGTTCATATAAAAGTCAGCGTGCCACGGGTAGAAGTGAATTATTGATCATGGATGTCTACCAAGAGATACAGAATTGTCAAACCTGCCAAGAACTCGGCTTCTTCCTCGCCATCGTTGAGCTCAACGAAGATCAGAGGGCGTATGCGCTTCATAGATTGTGCGAGCTGACTTTGAGCCACCGAGAAGATGTACCCCCTCAACACGGCCAGGGTAACGGAGATGACCGCTCTGGCGATAATGGTCAGGGTCAGCGGGCTGAGTTTGAAGACGTTGTTCAAGAGGACGAGGTGGCGGGAGGTGACGAATTACAGAATGAAGAAGATGAAGACAACGAACCGCCCAGGAAGAGAATTCGCGTGGAGAAACCTGAAGACTTTTACGATATTTTAGAAGTTAATAGGAGATTCGTGAGAAAGTATCAGGCCACAACGAGTGATTATAGAATCCAGTTTAGGGATATGGAGCATTTGGCATTACGAGAGTTTTTACCACGCATGGGTTCCATTTTCGAAAGCATTCTGGAGAAGTTAACGGATGGTCTTCCCGCTGAAGACAGAGTGAGGTTGGTGTTTCAATCTAGTTATTTAGATTTCCCCATTGCTTTACCATTTTTGCGAGTTGATGAATTAACGGTAGAGAGATTTCTGGCCCGTATCGAACAAGTGTTGCAATCTTATCAACACATTCGATTGGATGGTGAGGTTGATATCCATTTCGTACACATGCGAGTGCAAAAGGGGGGAAAGACCCAGACTCAAGGCGTGGTAAAGATTCGCGACATGTTACATGATAAGAAGTCCATTTTTCAGATTGTAGATAACAAGACGGAAATGTGTTGCGCCAGGGCAATTGTGACCGGTATAGCTATCATAGAAAATCACCCCAAACTAAAACAAATAAAGATTGGTCGTAAAGAGCAAGAATATTTAGCTAGAGATTTACACGCTAAAGCTGGTGTAAGGGAAGGTCCGTGTGGTCTTGAAGAAATAGGCAAATTTCAGGACGTCTTACCCGACTACCGCATCGTGGTTTTATCGGCGGATCATTTCAAGGCCGCTATTTTCAAAGGGCCCGTCCGTCGGCACACCGTATATCTATACTTTCACGATAATCACTATGACCTGATCACATCCATGAAAGCTTTTTTAAACAGGGGTTACTTTTGCGACAACTGTCAGATAGGATACAATTCGAAGGAGAAACACACGAGATGCGTGGACGATTGCAAACTGTGCATGTCCTCCGGCTGTCCCTCGGGCGAAATCAATACTTGGGTATACTGTTCAGAATGCAATCGTAATTTTAAGGACCGGAGATGCTTCAATAATCATAAGAATAAATTGTTCAAAGACAAAACAGTATGTCAGACGTATTACAGGTGCAAGTTATGCGATTGTTTCGTGAACGTCAATTTAGATGATAAACGCGGAGTACATCAGTGTACCCAAAGGTACTGCGCCGTTTGCAAAGAAATAGGGTCGATCGATCACGAGTGTTTCATTAAACCCATTGAAAGTACGGGCAGAGATTGTGGCGCAAATCGGATTAGTGATAATGGCAATGATGGAAATGGCGAAAAAGATGCCGGGGTTAGTTACAATAGCGGCCATGAGAAGAAACGTAAAAGCGAGAAAAAACAAGTCGTTGCTAAATACGTGTTCTTTGATTTTGAGTGTACTCAGGACGGCGGTGTACACGAACCAAACTTGTGCGTTGCGCGCGTTGTGTGCGAATTTTGTGCCGATAGGACAGAAGATGACCCGCTGTACATATCCTGTAAGCATTGCTCAGAGTCTCGGCAGAAAATATTCAAAGGGGATAAATGTAAGGAGGAATTCTGCGATTGGTTGTTTGGTTCTAAAGACACTATGAATTCGATCATTCTGGCGCACAATTTGAAAGCGTACGACGGGTATTTCTTGTTGAATTACCTGTATAGTAATGCAATTAAACCAGAGGTTATCTACACGGGATGTAAAATACAGTCCATTTCGCTCCCTCAGTTTAAGCGGAAAATAATTGATTTCATGAATTTTCTGCCAATGGCACTGAGTAAGTTGCCTCAAGCTTTCGGGCAGACAGAACTTCACAAGGGGTTTTTCCCACATTTCTGGAATACCAATCAAAACCAAGATTACGTTGGCCCCTATCCGGATGCTAAATACTACGACCCTGACGGGATGAGTCCTGACAAAAGACAAGAATTTTACGCTTGGTACGAGAAACAAAAAGACAAAGAGTTTGTATTACAAGACGAATTGCTGAAATATTGCATCAGTGACGTTGACATTCTGAGCCGATGCTGTCTTCAGTTTCGAGCCCTGTTTAAGAAGGTCACGTCCATGGGTGAGGGTGATGCTGGCGTAGATCCCTTTGAAAAATGCATTACAATCGCTTCGGCGTGTAACTTAGTGTATAGAAGGAATTTTCTGAACGCCGACACCATCGCTATAATTCCCCCTCACGGTTACAATTGTCAGGAACAGCAGTCTAAGGTCGCGTTGCAGTGGTTGCATTATGTTCACTTGACTGAAGGTACGTACATACAGCACGCAAGAAACCAGGGCGAAAAACAAATCGGCAAATATAAGGTGGATGGGTATGACGCGAAGAATCAAATCATTTACTCATTCAACGGCTGTTACTTCCACGGATGCCCGTCTTGTTACCCAAATAGAAAGACGATCAATAACACGCTTATGACACCCATGTTTGAATTATACACGCGCACGCAGGAGAGGAAAACCTTTCTCCAAACCACCTGTAATAAATTTGTCGAGATGTGGGAATGCGAGTGGAAATCCGCGCTTAAGAATCTATCTCCAGACATGAAACGCGCGTTGCAAGATGAAACCATAACCGGACCTCGCGCAACCTTAAATCCAAGGGATGCGTTCTATGGGGGGCGCACTAATGCCACGCGGTTGTTCTATCAAACATCCGGGGAAGAAAAGATTCAGTACGTTGACTTTTGTTCTCTGTATCCCTATACGAACAAGTACTGTTCCTATCCGCTGTATCACCCCCAGATTATATCGGAAAACTTTAAGGACGTGTCCGAGTACTACGGTCTCATTAAATGTCACGTGTTACCACCGCGTAACCTGTACCACCCCCTACTACCGTATCGTGCGGGAGGTAAATTGACCTTTCCGCTCTGCCGCACATGCGTAGAGACTCAACAACAGACCCTTTGTCAACATACGGACGAAGAAAGAATGCTGCACGGCACGTGGGTTTCCATAGAGCTTGAAAAGGCGCGGGAACTGGGGTACGTAATAGTGAAGATGGACGTTGTATGGCACTTTGATCACAAGGAGCAGTATCATACCGAGGCTCAAACCGGCGGTCTATTCACCGATTATATCAACACGTTCTTGAAACTCAAAGTCGAAGCGTCCGGATGGCCAAGTTGGGTGAAAACCGAAAATGACAAGGAAAAGTACCTTGATCAGTATTTTGAACGTGAGGGGATCCAATTAGAGCCCTCGAAGATAGAAAAGAACCCTGGATTGAGGGCGCTAGCTAAATTGATGCTCAACTCCTTCTGGGGCAAGTTTGGGCAACGATTAAATATGCATAAAGTTGAGGTAATTAGCGATCCCGCCAAATTGTACGAACTGATGTTGGCCGATGATAAGATAGTACATGATATTAATTTCATCAATCACGAAATTGCTGAAGTTCGGTATGCGTCGGAAGAAGAGTTTGTCGATCCTAACCCTAGAACCAACGTGGTCATTGCAGCCTTTACAACTGCGCATGCGCGTCTCAAATTGTACGGCGTACTCGAGCAATTGCAGGAATCAGTCTTGTATTACGACACGGACAGCGTGGTGTACGTAGATAAGCCCGGACAGTACAAACCCCCTTTAGGTGATTTTCTCGGTGATCTCACGAATGAAATCAGTCCCAAAGATGGAAATTACATCGAGACATTTGTATCTGGCGGGCCCAAGAATTACGCGTACCGGTTGGACTCGGGTAAGACGTGCTGTAAGGTCAGGGATTTACCTTGAACTTTAGGAATGCGCAGCAGATCAATTTTGATTCCGTCGTTGATATGGTCAAAGGGGTGGGTCCAGAAAATATTCAGATATCGGACCCTCACAAGATCGTGAGAAATGGTAAGACAAAAGAAATACTCACCAAATCATCAACCAAGGATTATCGCGTGGTGTACACCAAGCGAGCCATAAGGAATAATTTCAATACCGTACCGTACGGTTACAAAGTATTATAAATAGAAGGGTTTGGCTACACCGGTCACATTTGATCAAAAAGCACCATGGCGAATACACATTGTCCAAGCTTTCAATGTTCTCCTCCGTTAATTCGGGTTATTTTCTTAATAATACTTATTGTATTACTATTTACTTTATCTTCCATATTTGGAATTGAATTATCTACTATCTTAGAAAGCGATATGTTTCAATCTGTGTTAACGAACGTGCCTGTATTTGAGGCTGTACAGAATATCAGTTATATTGTATAAATTAATCACGTGCGTTCCAAGTCATGACGTCATCATGTTTAAGCTATAAAATGCGGCGCGTTTAAGCGTTATAGTCACTTTTGTCTTCCATGGACAGGAAACTACAACACCCCGCAACATTTTGCGTAGCGGGACCTACGGGGTGCGGTAAGACTCAGTGGGTCAGTAAATTAATCCGAAATCACCATCATGTTTTTGTGGAACCATTTGAGAGAATTTTGTGGTGTTATGGTCAGTATCAGCCGGCTTACGAGGAACTCTCTCGCCATCTACCTGCTGTACAATTTGCTGAGGGTTTGCCAGAGGATTGGTCAGAGACCATCGACCCCACGCAACGAAATCTAGTGGTTTTGGACGATTTGATGCAGGAGTGCGGTAAAGATCCACACATCACCAAACTGTTTACCCAAGGCTCGCATCATCGTAACCTATCCGTGATTTACATCGTGCAGAACTTATTCCACCAGTCGAAGGAGAGCAGAACCATTAGCCTAAACAGTCACTACATCGTCCTGTTTAAAAACCCCAGAGACAGATCTCAGATTGTTCACCTGGCAAAGCAGATGTACCCGGGACAGACAAAGTTCATGGTCGAAGCCTACGCTGATGCAACTAGTCTTCCACACTCTTATCTGTTTATCGATTTGAAACCAAACTGTCCGGAGGAACATCGGCTTCGAGCCAATATTTTTCCTGGCGAAATGAGCTACGCTTACATTCCTAAATAGAAAGCTCTTATGTCAACGCCTTCATTTGCCATCATGACGCGAAGGTTGAAGGACAACGCTCCCGCCCTGCACATTCTCAGCAAGTGTACAAAGAAAAGACGAACGGCCATTCTGAAGAATGCCGACAAAGAACTCGTCACCTGCTTGGGCGAATGCGCACTGAATGTTTTAAAAGGTCGTGTACCGCTCACACCGAGTCAGAAGAAGAAACTGTCGAGGCACAAGACACATCTGCGAGCACTAGCCAATAAGAAGACTTCTCAGGCCAAACGTAAAAAGCTGTTGATTCAACAGGGAGGTTTTCTGGGACCCCTACTGGCTCCAATTTTGAGTACGCTAGGAGGGTTACTGTTCCCCAAGTAATGAAATACACCCGTAAAATCATGATCAGCGCTCCCACGGATAACGTTACCAGAGCCATACAGAATGTTCTTCTCTCGCGTAACCCGGCGCAGAGTAAACTGCAGAGCCTGGAAGAAAACATGAAAGTCATCTTGGCCAGAACTGATCTTCCCGACAACGATAAACTCTCGCTGTACCAACAGACACTTCAGCAGTATCTCCAGTACGACCACGCCCTTAAATCCGAACCCATGTCTGTCTCGATGTCTTCAACACAAGCGCAAGGGTCCTATAGAGCGTTGGGCGAAGAGGCACCAATGGTCGGTACAACGGACGGAGACCCCCAAAGTTTCACCGAGGAGGATGATCTCGCACCACAAATTCTCGAAAGTGTACCCAAAACATTACGGCGCAAAGCGAAACTGCTTATAAATACGCTGCAGCATAATGACGTCATGACTTGGAACAAAAAGAATGAACTTGTTTACGAAGGAAAGGCCGTCAAGGGTTCAAATATTATAGATCTTGTTAATGACGCCTTAAAGAATAAAAAAGGGTTTTCTCCTTATGGGTATCAATATTTTATGCGTGGACTGGCCAAATCTAACGCGCCCGAGAGTATTATCGGTAATGAGGCACGACGTAACGTTGTTAGAAAATACAAACAAATGGGTCCGGATAAAACGAGATTACTTCCAGATATCCCTACACCTTCAACACCGATTTCTTCTCGAAGGCGCCTTAGAGTCAGGTCAACTCCAGTAGGAGCCAAGAAAAGGCTTCGTTGGGAAACGTTGTAAACATAATATTGTAACGTGTTTCTTTAAATGGATTACACGTAATAATTTGTTTTATCATATCTTAAGGGAAGGGGAAAGGGTTATTTAACTTCAAAGGAAAATAAAGCTGTAACTTTTAATAAACAACAATCAATTATCTTTGTAATAAAGTACTGTTTTATTCACGATTAATAAAATAATAATAATATTTCGGAACATTAATTTGTGTATGATTCCTTTTCTTTACAGTTGTACAAGAATTATTATGTATTTATTTATTTATTTATTTTTTTTATAACTAAAACTACGTAACATCAATAACATTCAGATTTGAAATTAAAAACTAAACAAAACAGACTAATTATATAATTATTATTACAAAACACATCATTCATCTAGACATAGTATTCTTTTCTCTTCACACAAATTTGACGACGAATAAAATCTAAATCTAGCACGGGTACATCTACGTCACATTTCTCTTGAATAAAATCATGTACCATCACGTCATTGACGAGGTAATCATCCGTAAACACCGACACAATAGCCGACATGGAAATATCCCTGCACCGGTGTAATAAGTAAAAAAGGCAGTGCTGACCGCAAACAGTAGTAGTGTGAGATTGTAAGCGGGTGGTATTGTACGTAAACCGCGAACCATTGTCGCGTAAAAAGCTTTTAAAATGATGCCCATACATTTCTGGTGGAAGACCGTAAGAGTCAAAAAATTCTGCCTCTCCATCCCGAGTAAAATACAAGGCGACCCAATGCGAACCCGGCTGATGTTGCTCGTCAACATTAGCAATGAGAGCACTGGGGTATCTGGTCACTGACGGTAACCTATCCGATGGAAATACTCCAACTGCGTAATGACTGGTCATGCCGTCCCCCTTGAGGACTCTTAAAAGTTGTACGCTGTTCATGTCGTAGGTTAGTTGGAGTAGTCGATGAGAATATTTCTTGTTTGATCCACTTCAAGCAAACTCTCAAACTCTGCGTAAACCAGAACGCTAGCTGTGTTCATTAGGGCCTCCGCAAACTGTAACTCCAGGCGCATGTTACTACGCCGAACTAGGTTGTAATGAGACCCGCCAGATAAGTCCGGAGATAGATCAAAGGCAAACAGGGTGTACCCCGACTCGTAGTCCTCTCTGTTGATCTGATTGCCAACGTCTTGGAACTGAGTATTTATACCGGAAAACAGAGTCTGATACGACATCATGTACGCTTCGTCTTTGCCGGTAAATTTTGGCTGAAGAGGCCGCCACGGTTTCTGTTCATTATCCACGTACATTCCTAGGTAATTCAGACCAAAATGTTTAAAGTTGTAGGGGTTTTTATGATAGTCTCCGTTCAAGGCTGAGTTATCGACCATCCCAATGACCACGCGTCGAGGGATCTGTCCCAGAAACAGATTTTCTCTGGTAAAGGATTGATTTCCTTGTGGGATGGAAAAAGTCTTCACCTCCACTCTGCGCTCCCGCTGAGCCATCTCCCTTTATATTTACTTCCGGACCTCCCGCTGAGCCATCTCCCTTTATATTTACCTCCGGACCTCCCGCTGAGCCATCTCCCTTATGAATATTATACTTCTATGACTCTATGACATCATTTTATAACCTTATACATATTTATGTGACCTCTATTGTTTTTTGGGCAGAGGTCAATGTGTACCAGACAGTCCCCCCCCACTACTGTGGTAGAAATATTCCGTTATAATTCCGCCTGAAATTGTGTATTTATCCAGAAATTAGTAATACAATGACCGAAAATCTTTTTGATCTTTTAAAAGATCAACAATAAAAGAGAAAAGTCTTAAGAAATACTGTGGCTGTTTTTCACTGTTTTCTCAAAAAGTGGGCAACGTATGGGACTGAAATTTTCACGGATGACTGTTATTGTATCTGTCTAGGTATTTTTACAAAATCTGTGAACATTTCTGTTTTGGTGTCTTACCAAAGTATGATACTACCTTTAAGGACAGAGTCTGGCATGCAGTTGGAATTTCTATTTTTTCCATCCATTCAGTTTCTCTGGTAGCCTTGGTCAAGGCGTTAATCGTATTCGTACCATGCGCATTATTGTTTTGTTCCCCCGCCCCACCCCCCCCCCCCCCCAGTCATGTGCGCGATCGATTAGGGAAACAGCGACCTCTCGCGGTCGTGAAATATGCAAATTACCTCTACTAGTATCAACGCCTTGTACCACTCGTACACGAAAGCTTATGTGTTTCTTTACCTTTTCGCCGGATTTCCATGCAGCGAAGTCCTCATAGGCCTATGCCTATATATAAAATGTGGGGGCGGGCCATGTGTGCGCAGTGTCCAATTACAGCACAATATACAAGCATACCTAATGTAAGAATGGCATTTTTGTCTAGACGACTAGCTGTTGATGTCGCACAACGTACATCAGGCCTACGTTGTATGTCATAATACATGTGTGTTGTTTTAATTACTGTTGGGAAATGTTCGTGGTGAGCGGCAGCAGCAAGTCTTCAATACTTTCTGCAAGGTCATGACGCATTTCGTGAATTTACCGATAGGCAACGAGGAGTCTGTTGAAAACTCCACTCATGTCAGGCAGCAAAATCATATAACTTATTTCATATTGAACCGATTTTGAACAGATAGATGAAGCCAAATGGCAGTTGTCCTATGTTTTGAATACTTGTGAAAATATCAATCTGAATAAGTAAAAAAGTGTTCGACAACTTTTAACGTGATCACCGATTAATTACTCGATCGGTCAACTGGCAGAACATAATTATAATAGTTCTGTTCCGTCCGTTACAAACCCGCGCGCCACATTATAGGCACGTTCTCACACACCAAAAAGTTCCAAATCGCGACTCAAATAGTCCCGCTTTTTGTTGTTTTCCCACGGCCAAAAAAGCGCGACCCAAATCGCACCGATACGATTTCTATCAATCTGCCCGTACGCAGTGAAGCGTGAAGTTGGCATGCATCCTGTGCTAAATTCGCGGACCGGTCTTGCATGATGGGATGTAAAAAACCGGTATTTTTTGGTGCACCGTTAACACAGCAAAAAAATCGCGACTATTTGCAAAAAGACGCACTAGTGCTCCAAATCGCGAGCTAATTTGCATATTTCACGACCACGAGAGATCGCTATTTGCCAAATGTTCATTATAATTGTACGCACCAACGATCATGCGGAGGGTCGAGGGGGGGGGGGGATGGGGAGCGCTGCGAACAAAATAATAATGCAAATGGTACGAAAACGATCAACGCCTTGACCAAGGCTATTCCTCTTTTGGCTATTTGATAATTAAAACCAATTTATTGAAAAGTGAACAAATCCACCTTGTTCTTGTCCACTTGTCATTTATAGCCTTCCAGAAAGATCCTGCTAGCACAGAATTATCTGCATAGATGTCTATTCACTGATCGTAAAGAGTATTGTAATCAAGTACATCGAGTAAAACCAAATACAGCAAAGGTCATTTTATTGTAATAATGTTATTGTTCTTTACACAGGCAAGACAAGTGAAAGGAAACGTGAAGATGTTTCTCCATTTGGCCTTAGTGACAGTTCTGGCCGCCATCCTTGGTAAGTCATTGATCAACTAAGCTATACATTCTAAGGATGAACAAGTTTGAATGTCACCAACATGATTACATTATACCATGCTGGCAAGGAAAGACAGTGCAAGGCAAACCAGAAGAATTGCAAAATAGTAACTATCAACCATGCAACAAATAATAATAATTCCGCTGCGTGTTGACATTGCTTTTCTTGATTGAAGTCCCAGGTGTGGCTAAGCATGGACTATACTTAAATCAATGATTCGGCCGATAATTTATTCAATCATGCCCGCGGTATTATGGAACCAAGATCCCTGCTGTATCAGATATTAGCTAATTTATGTGCCACAGAACGTTAAAGGGATGGTACAGAACTGGTTTTTGCAACAAAACCGTTGCTGACAGTGAAAGCACATTATGTAATCCATCATATACCTTAACTGACAAACCTGTAGAAGTTTGAGGTCAATCAGCCATCTGGGTCACGAGAAAATAGTTAAAACCCGTTTACATATTTCAACGAATGAATAAAACGCTTTGAAGCGATTTATTCCAGTCGGAAAATAGTTTCATTTATTTCTCAACGAATGGCATTTCAGACAAAAACATTTCTCCTATCATCACCATTATACTGTGTAAGTTTTATGTGAATCTGTGATCTTGAAGTGTATTTTGTCTTACCAATTCTGTACCATCCCTTTTAATAAATAAAGTACACGGCATTAATACCTCCAACCCATTTTGCAGTTGCACACAGTGCTATTTTCCAATGAAACAATTAAGTTTGTTTTGCTCTATCAAAATATTACACGTATATGCATTATAGTATGCGTATACGGGCCATTTGAAGGGCAGTGTTGCATACAATTTCACAGGCTACTAGGAGGCAACCGATATCATTGTATGCAGAAGGAAAACGTCATTAAAAAACTTGTAAAAAATGTGTATGCTATTTTTGCGAGGAAATGATTGTCTGAAAATTGCCTCATATGGCAAGGACCTTAAAGTGTCATTCTTTCTGTTTTGGAGGACCCCAATTTGTTATCTAAACTTCAGGTGTTTGTTTTTATTCTTTTTATTCTTTTTATCAATGACTTGCCAGATAGTATCAATAAGACTAAGGTAGTTTTGTATGCAGACGACACAGCTTTAATGTATAGCTCCAAGGATACACTTGAAATCAATCGTATTTTAAATAAGGAATTGCAAACTGTCTCTGAATGGATGCATAGTAACAAATTAACTCTCAATGCTTCCAAAACAAAAGTTATGACTTTTGGCACATCTCAGAAAATGAAAAGAAATAACAATAATTTGACTATTAAGGTTGGCAATGAAATATTGGAAAATGTGACTGAGTTCAAATATCTTGGTGTATGGTTTGATCAATATCTTAGATGGGATACACACATTGATAAAACGGCTGGTAAAATCTCCCAAAGACTTGGAGTGTTGAAACGTTTGAGTTGGTATGTGGATCAGTATACCCGTAATACATTGTATAATGCTCTCATTCTGCCTCTCATTGACTATTGCTGCATAGTCTGGACTCATGGTGCTAATAAATATGTCAATAGAATTCAAATATTACAAAACCGGGCAGCAAGATTGACATTAGGCTACAGGGTTAGAGATGTACATGTTAATGATTTATATGCTGAATTAAAATGGATGCAGGTTCGTCAGCGGGCTGAGTATTTTAAAAACATCCTTATGTATAAGTGTGTAAATGGCCTGGCCCCAGATTATTTGGCGAATGGTATACAATCTCAAATGAACACTCATACTTATAATACTAGATCCAGTACCCGTAATAACGTTTCTCACTCCGCTATAAAAACTGAAACTGGCAAACGCTCCTTCAAATTTTCTGGAGCTAGGTCATGGAATGACCTTCCACTTTCTATTAAAATCTTGCCAACTCTTCCAATTTTTAAAAAGCATGTTAAGGAGTACATTCTTAATTCAAATAGTCTGTAATTTGGTCATGGTTATTGTGCATGTGCTTAATTTAATATAAAATCATTATTTTTTTAGTTCAAGTATTTCTTGTTTAATGAAACTTTTTGTGTTTGTAATAATTGGTGTTTTGATATTTTCGATATGTTTGTTAGTTTAATACTTTTAATTGGTATTTGTACTGAGGGCCTCCGTGGAAAGCAGTGCTGTGCACTGACTGGAGTCTACCCTCATTAAATATTACTGAAATAAATAAATAAGGTGTAGCACAGTGGCAAATGGACTTGGGTCAAGCTTGGTACCTAACTGTGGGACACAAACTGCATTTGTCGATGATTCTATGACGATCACAGTGCACGTAGGCCTTTTAGTGTGGCCAGTATTAAGTGAGGAGGGGTAATTATAATGAAAGGCAATCGCTGCGGCAATGTATAGCTCTGGGCAACGCAGCCCAACTTGAATAATAGATTAATCAACACATACATTCATAGTTTCCATCAACAATTAGAAATGCCCTTACGCGGTCATGACCGCGTCTTAGCATGCATGTCACTTGTTTTTTCGTAAACAGTGAAATTAAGATATTAAGAGGCCAACAATGTTTGTCTAATACAACCCCCCCCCCCCCCCCCCGCAAAAAAAAAAATACAAAAACAACAAACATGCGAATCTTCCCAACCCTAAAAATATCCATCTACAAGCTGAAACAGTTACTGTTGAATCCACTCCAGCCTTGTATGCTGGCCATTAGTCTATTTTACCTCCCGGTCTACAAAACCAAATCATGAAAGTCCATATCAGATTCGATTGACTAATCAAAATTCTAGTTAATTTCAAATGACGTATGGCTTAGCTGCGGCTCAACTGTTTTAATTGTTCTTTTTTTAGTGTAAACGTTTTTTTTTTTTTTAATGTACATGTGTGATACTTTGTATTTCTACGACAAAGCTACTTTGATATTTGTAAATCCATTGTAATTCAGTTTGTTTTACTGCAAGGATGGATATTTTAAGAATAAACCTAAACCACTGTTGTGGTTTGCTCCTCAGCCAACCTGGCTAGTGTTGAAAGCCAGCTGATAACGCGTCACTTCGGCCCTCCTCCTGAGCCGAAACCCGGGGAACACTGGATGAAAACAGTTGCTGGAATGTTGAGCAAACAATGTCCCCGCCGTGAAGAGGGCGGCAAAGGTGAGTTTTGTTTTGAAATCGCTGCAATGCATTCTGGTTTGCTCTTCTGATTGTGCCTAGCGTCGAAAAATAGAAAGAAAGAAAGAATGAATGGACATAACAAGGGATGCCTATTTTGCAAACAGAATGGATGGTAATTTAAACCGTGTCTTGGCTTGTTTTGATTCCTACCCTAAAATAAAGTGTTTGACTTGATAACCGGATTATGAGGGAATATTATGTGTAATTCGAACTTTCAGTAAACATTACAAAGTTTTGAAGGTACATATGATGTGTCAATTTCCAGCTGCAGATATCCCCGATTGTGTTGGAGGAGAGCCTCTTGGTATGAAGGATGGCAGCATTCCGGATAGCAGCATCACAGCTTCATCCGATAAGGGTTATGACGCACGGGCTCATGATGGTCGTCTTGATGGTAGTAAGTTACATGATCATGTTGACTACATTGCACTCTACACTGGATTGTGAATTTTTTCAAATAGCTGAAATAAATGGAATCTTGAAATGAGTCGCTCTCTGTGATTGTTCAGATAATGCCTGGGTTCTTGGTGGAAGCGCCATAGGTCAATGGATTCAAGTCAGCTTCGATGATGCGACGGTGTCCATTACTGGCGTCATCACTCAAGGCAGTGATGACTATGACTCATGGGTGGAGGAGTATGAAGTCGAGTACAGCGATGACGGTCAATCATGGGATACCGTGACTGATACCGATGGGACACCAAAAAAGGTTCGTTTAATCAAATAGAATTATGTTGTTACCACTTAAAAACTTCCATGTAATAACCCCCAAGTTAAAGGGAATAAGCAAGAAGGCAGGAAGAACTAACGCCGGAAAACAAGCAAGTATTTGCACTAAAAATAATTTGTAGGCCTTTTCACAATATTATTATTTACAAAATGTTCTTCCGTTTTGAAGCATAGGCTCACTTGCATAATGAGTTAAAGTTTGGGATGAAAACAATAACCATACACATCCTAAAAAGACTCAATTGTCAATTTCTCGGAGAGAATGCGCTTCTTCATCTGAAAAAGAGTTCTCTGTTCGTATATCATCCCAATTCCAATCATTAGTCAGTTGGATTTAGACTCAAAATAATTAACTCTCTCTTAAATTCTTCGTTTTGTAATTCAAAGATTATTCCCAATTTAATTTATCGTAAAAGAAGGTAAAAAGTCCATGCAAATAGTATACATAAATTCCCTATCCCAGTGCTTATGACCTTCATTGTACATTGTTAAGTTAGCAATCTAATAATTAATTTCAGGCCTTTTCACACGGCGCAAAAAAACCTCTCAATCATTGAGAAATTCTCTCACGGTTGTGAAATTTTACAAAAGTGTAATCGTGTGAAAGGACACCAATGCTTGAGAGTGAACGACGCCCCATGTGAATCCTTTAGAGATTTTGACCGAGGTCGAAACCTACCACAACATTTCTCAAGGGACCCTTGCGAAGTGCTTTGCAATGCGCACGTGCGTGTTTTCTTTGTTTCTATGCGTTACATGGACCTTATCGAAGATAGCCTGTTTTTGGCACTGCGCGTGCGCGCGCAAAGGACACTGGGTAATTTGGGGTTTAAAAGTTTTACCACACGCGTCGACACACGTACATTCGTATAGCTACCGGCTCGCGAAATTTAAAGTTATCTTTTATCCTAGAAGAAAGTCTTGCTTTGAGTTGTTATACATAACGATGCTGCATAACGGTCCATGGAATGTTACTGTCGAGTCACTTGTTCCAGCGGAACTTATTCATAGTTGAATTTTTATGTCCGTACGTTTTATGCATTCAGCGCCAGCCCTAGCAACTCTGTGTTTCCCAGAGTGCTTTGCGCACAGCCAGTTATGCGCTATCTTCGTTAAGGTCCATGGCTTTGCAGACCGCGCGCACTATCTCGCACAATTCACTCGCAATCTCAGCGTCGTAATGATACTAGCAGCGTTTTACATTAATTAAATGCATTATAGTTTATTTATTACCCGCGTTCCCTCTCACGGGAGGTTTGCGAAATGTTACACTATGGAAGGACGCAAAAACGGCCAACGTAAAGCGTTTCGTAAGATTTCGCAACCATGAGAAATGTGTCAATAGTTGAGATTGTTTTAGCATCGTGTAAAAAGGCCTTTAGTCCACCAAGAAAGAGAGAAGGGTTTGGTTTTTTAAATATCTTAGACTTGTCAAAGTCCTTATTCAGTTTTAGGTTTGGTGCATAGGGGGCCTAGGTACTCAGTCCCCTTTCGACCAATAAATTTGTGTCATCACTATCGAAAACAAAATACTTGGCTGGTATTCTGAATGGTGGAAGAGCAAGAAATCGCCAAGCTGGTTCCCTGCATCTTGCGATTCTTGTATTGAGTCTCACATTTTACTGCCCGAATATGAACATATCAAATCATCACTTCAAAGAAATGACATTATATTTGAATGTATTTTCGTATTTTTATAGTTTTTCTAGTTTGTTGGTAACATCGATTACACAAGCCACGTGGAAGTGACTTTTATGACGGCCCTGTGCACCAAGTTCATACGCATTGTAATTACTGAAGAAGGGGGTTACAGTGATTGCGGTATGCGTTTTGAGCTAATTGGCTGCGATCCATAGGATCAAACCAATGAGAGGACATTAATAACCATCGAAATCAATTAAATGTCACTGTTTTGATTTACGTTTTAGTCTAAAGAATATAATAACATTTTACAACATTGAAAGATGAACAAAGAAAAATTGATTTGAGCGGGCTTACGAAAAGGTAAAAATTTGAAACAAATCTTAAAAAAAAAGTTTAAAGTGTAGATTTAGAATGTTCATACATATTGATATTTCTTAACCTCTTAGGCAATTTTTTCCACGCAATGGGTGCATAAGTATAAAATGCCTGGTTACCATAGGCCTTGGTGGGTGGGTATAGATTTCCCCCCTCGCTACCTCTTGTGCTGAATTTGGAATGATTAATTGATATCAAGTCCTCAAGATAATGAAGTGCTGTCTCGCTATGGTAAATAAGTTTCCCCCCGACGCCAAAACGGCAATTCAATCTTCTTGACAGCATGTCATGATCTATCGTGTCAAAAGCTGCAGATAGAACTAACATAACTAAAATAACATAATGTACTTTATCAAGGGCACACATAACATCATTATGTCTTAAGAGTGCAGTTTGAGTGATATGATCCACACGGTATAATGCGGACTGTAATTTACCATACAACAAATTATCCCGTAGATGTGTGTGAGGTTGGAGCAAAGCAGCCTTTTGCAGAAACAGAACGATAATTCTTAAAACATTTTTATCTAAACCAGCATTCTTAATTGAAGGTAAAATTAACGCCTCTTTAACATCTGAAGAAAAAAACCTAAAGCAAAAGATGTATTTGTAATATGCGCAAAACAGGAGCTAAAATATCAAGACATTGTTTGAGAACTTTAATATAGTAGGCATTGGATCCAATGGGCGTGTCTTTGCAGGCATTTTCCGGAAAAACAAGTCGCACGTTGCGGAAAAGCATGATGGCAACCTGGTTGCATGCACTCTGTTGGGCTCTGAGTTCTTTGCTACTTTTCACCAGTTCTAGCCCTGTTCCTGTCTCCAATTTCATATCAGCTGATAGTGTTTTTCATGCTGATTCCACTGGTGTGCTTTCCTGCAACATTTTGGAAGACAGAAGCAAGATTCTGGAGGATTTTGTTGCCAGGTTTCCTGACAAATTTGAGTGGTTTCAGCTATCCAACACTCCATACACTCAAGCTAGCTGCATCTTTGGTTCACCGCCTCACCGCTTCCATTGTGTCTTTCATCTCTGCTGCTGTCCTCATGATGCCAGCCTTTGCCCTCAAGATGCCAGCCTTTGTCCTCATGATGCCAGCCTTTATCCTATGCCTACCAAGTCTATTTGTCAAGCTGTTGAGGTGTTCTCCATCAAGGTCTACCATGTCAAGAATGACTTTTTGACAGCAAATTCCAACACTTTCCAGCCTGATCTATCAGTAAGTCTGTCCAATGACTCACATTCCCATCTGCTGGTACCTTTGGCTTCCAATCTTCATTGTGCAACTCATCTTCATGTATGCAGCTTCATCTCCACCTTCAATTCCTGTCGCCGTCATCGAAGATTTGCTAAAAGCCCGATCTCCTACTATCCCAACTCATCCTCATCTTTCCAAGTTCAACTCTCAGGTGATGTTCACCCAAATCCTGGCCCTGACAGTTCAACTTCTACCAAAGCTTCGGTCAACAAACGTTCTGAACTGCATCACTCTGAAATCAACTGTGTTTTATATAATGCCAGAAGTCTTGTCAATAAGCTTCATTTATTTCAATCTGACCTCATTGTTAATAATATTGATATTGCCTTTGTAACTGAATCCTGGTTAGATGCTACTGTACTTGATGGTGAATTTAATCTGAATCCTAAATACTCTATTTTCAGAGTGGACCGCAACAGACACGGCGGTGGTGTATTTATTAGTGTATCTAATCATTTGAAACCTTTACGATGTAGTAAATTTGAGCACCCTGATCTTGAATTGTTGTGGGTAGAAATATCATGTAACAGAGGCTCCATGTTATTAGGGTGTTTATACAGACCTCCTAATGCTAGCTCCAAATTTTTTGAGAATTATGAATCTGTGCTGGAATCCATTTCACCTTTTGCTCACAACTACCTTGCTATAGCTTTGTTGGGTGATTTTAATATTGATGTTAACACTGATGTTCCTAATGTACAACGTTTACATGATATTTCCAATGTTCTTAACTTCAGTCAACTTGTAGAGTTTATTACTCGCCCCCGTGAGTCAGAAATCTCTGGTTCTACTATTGACCTATTGTTCACTAATCGACCGGATTTATTCAATGATACTCGTGCTCTGCCTAGCCTAGGTAACAGTGATCATAATGGTATTGGTTTTGAGATTATGACAAGTTTCTCTGTAAAGAAAATCACTCGTTTGTTTTATCAGTACAACAAAGCCGATATTAATGTTTTATGTAACACTTTAGACAGTATTCCTTGGGACACATGCTTTTCCTCTGAATATGATGCTGATGAAGTCTGGGTTAGATTTAAAGACTTGCTATTTGCTGCGATTAAGGATGTTGTGCCCATTGCTAGACAAAAAGGTAAAAAGCGCAGTCCTTGGATTACTAGAGAAATCATCCAACTTAGCCGGAAAAAGCTTCGGGCCTTCAAAGCTGCAAAACGTAATCCGGCTAACATTTCCTTGTTTGATAAGTATAAATGTATACGTAATCAGGTTAAATATGCCACTGCTAAGTCATATAACAATTTTATCAATGAACTTTGTCTTGACTGCCCTAACAATCCCAAGAAATTCTGGTCATTCGTTAGCAGCCAAAGAAAGAAAGGCTGTCCTAGCAACTTTCACAATGGTGATCCAAATTCTGCAATCACGGACATTTCAGACATTGCAAACAACTTTAACCACATTTTCCAAAACAACTTCACCCGGGACTCTCACTCTTATTCATCTCCTCAATCTTGTAACCATCTGCCTTCTGAGTTCCGTCTAACTGACATCGTTGTGACAGCATTTGAAGTTAAGAAGTTGCTAAAGAATCTTGACATACATAAGTCTGCAGGACCTGATGAGATTTCTCCACAATTCTTGAGCATTGCTAGTGGCAGCTTGGCAAGACCTTTGTCTAGATTGTTCAATTTTTATCTCTCCACTGGCAACATTCCTACAGAGTGGAAACTTGCTCACATTGTACCTCTTTTCAAATCTGGTGATCCTCATAATATGTGTAATTATAGACCGATTTCTATTTGTTCCGTAGTTTGTAAAACTTTAGAAAAAATTGTAAGTAACCACCTTGTGAATCATATGTGCAGACGGGGCTTAATAAGTGATGTTCAACATGGGTTTTTTCCTAAGCGATCTTGTGTAACTCAGTTATCCACTCTTTATCACGAATGGGCTGAGGTCATTGATGTCTGTAACCCACCTCGAATCGATGTTATCTTTTTAGATTGGTCTAAAGCTTTTGACAAAGTAAGCCACAACTTATTGTTAGATAAATTGCATAAATTCGGTATTTGTGGCTCTATTTTATCATGGTTCAAATCATATCTCTGTAACAGATCGCAAAGAGTTATTTTTCAAGGGTCCCAATCTGAATTGATGGACGTTTACTCTGGTGTTCCTCAAGGCTCTGTTCTTGGACCTCTGCTTTTCAATATTTTTGTATTTGACCTTCCATTTTGTGTTCAATCTAGTCTTAGGCAATATGCTGATGATACTGTTCTATATAGACCCATTACCTCAGATCATGATACAGTAATTCTTCAGAATGACTTAAATAATCTAATTAATTGGTGTAATATTAATCACATGTCACTTAATCCTAAGAAATGTAAGCTTATGACTGTTACTCGTAGTAGACATCCTCCTAGTCCTATTTATAATATCGACTCAGATCCTCTTGAAATTGTTAGTCAATACAAGTATTTAGGTGTCGTCATCTCTCGTGATCTCAGCTGGAAGAACCACATTAATAGTGTTACATCTAAAGCTACTAAACTTTGTGGTTTTATTAGACGGTTTGTTAATAGTAATAATCCTACTGTTCTGGTTAAATTGTATACATCCCTTTGTAGACCTGGCATGGAATATGCAGCTCCTGTCTGGTGCCCTAGCCTACACAGTCACCAAGCACTCATTGAAAAGGTTCAGAGGCGTTTCACACGTTCTTGTCTTGGCCTTCCTAAAAGAGCCAGACCTCATGAGGCAAATATCGATTACCCTCTAAGATGTTTACAATTAGGAATTCCTTTGTTGTCCAATAGACTGCACTTTTTGTCAATTTCCTTTGTTGTTAAATGCTTGTATAATTTATTTGATGTTCACATTCACAGATACATTACCCTCAACTCTAGACATTCTGACTCTGTTAAGTTTCTTCATAAGGGGGGTCGGACCAACTGCTTGCACAATTCTCTCTTTGTTAGGTTCCCTAGATTATGGGACAGTCTCCCATCTAATGTTAAGGAACACATTGTTTTTCATTTGCCTAAGTTTAGCAATATGCTACGTAATCATATTCTGTCTCCTGGTAAACCCATTGTATTTCCATCTTAAGTATGCCTTCACCATTAATTAATGATTTATTGTTTGACCTAGAGTAATTTATTTATTTATTTGTCCACATACATGTAATTGTTTATTTATTGCCTTTATTGTTTGTACATTTTGTTTACATGTATTGTTATGCATGGCAGCATTTGGAGAGCCACTCGATTGTGATTTAGTTCGCATTTGGCAATCCTTCGGGGGTGTTACCATGCACTGTTTTTCTACTGTTTGGTTTTGTCATTTTGTTAATTTTCCTGTTTGTATTGTGCCTTCTGTTGCTTGCCCTGAGAAATAATAAATCAAATGAAAAATGAAAAATTAACTTACACGTAAACGTTGTTATGGTTGTCCGAACATCCGGGTTGCTATAGCTGTCGATAATAAAGGGCGTATTCTATAAATAGCACCAGCGGGGCCCTATTGATATGAAGTTAGGTCAGGGGAAATATGTCTTACAACCCGACAGCCTATCTGCAATTGAAAAGAGTTTTTTTTTGGTATTGTCTACTTGAATGCATTTGCCATGAAACTCAGTCTTGGCCTTGTGTAACTTTGTATTTTATGCCAACCGCATTGCTTTACGAATTGCAGTCTAAATCAAGTTTCAACAATTACCTTTATTGGAATTTCTTTAGAAAGTTCTTTCTCTCATTTCATATCGAAATGTGTGTGAGCTTTTTGCGTAAAGAAAACTGCAAGCATAAGCGAAATGTAGCAACATTATCTAAATGGCTAATTATATTAAATGTTTTGTAATATATCGCAACTAAAATCAACTTTATATTAAGTGTAAACATTTTTCCTTGAAATTTCGGGACAATAGAGTCCCTCACAGATAAGCTTGGTCCAAATAATTATTTTTACCAAGTATAAATGTTAAGTACAAACTTGATAAAGATATTTCTTCGTTAAATCATCTTGCTTAATTAGTTTTATGGATTTCAAATCTTCGAATTATGTGTTATGATAGACATCTTTAAAGTATTTTTAGTCAAGATGTTAATCGGGTCGGTCGATTGGTGAGTGTTACTGTCGGTCGGCTTGACGGTGCCTCGGTGGGTTTGTCTGTTGTTGGGTGATTTCAGTTAGTCAGTCAGTTGGTCAGTCCGTACCAGGTCAGGGGTCAGTCGGTCTTTACCAGGTCAGTCAATCGGTACCGGGCACTGATCTATACAAACTGTATGGCTGCGTTCGAGCGGTTACTCCCGGTAACACGAGTGTGATGCGCACGCAATACTCTCCGGTGCAGGAGTATACTCCCCAACGCTGGAGAGTATACTCTCGCTGACCCGAGTGTCGTACTCCGGCCGTTCGAGAGCTCAGGAGTATACTCGTGTTAATATACTCGTGTTAACACGAGTAGCTCGCTCGAATGCAGCCTACAGGTCGCGGGTACGGTGATCAGACGGCGAGCCGTGAAGTCAGCATCGGCCATGTTAGGATATTCAGCACAATACTCATTGCACTGCATGACTGCACAGCAGGCAGTGCAGCAATTCACAATATACGCCGACCGCCGTGCCTGCCAATGTATTGAATATCCCAAAATGGCTGCATGGATGCTTCACCTGCAGAGCAGCGCGACCTATCCAGTTTGTTTAGATCAGTGGTACCGGGCTGGTGGGAAGTCAGTGGTTGTTGGTCATTTAGTCAGTGGGCCAGTAAGTTTACTTTTAGCAAATTTATTATTCTTTTTCAATCGATTTATGCTAGCCTCAATGCAATAAGCAATTAATTCAGCAATAATGTTTATATAAATTATTTCAAAAGCTTTCTAGTTTTAATTTATTAATTGTAACATATGTACATGTACAAGAAAACACTGATTTTATGTAGCATAACGATGCGAATGCGCATTTCGCATGATAAGGTCCCTTGAAAACAAAAAAAGTGTAAATAATAATCATGTGAAGGAGGTTTTTGTTTCCTTAAATCATCTTTTTAAATTAGATTCATGGAGTAGGTCTACAAATACTTTCAATGAATGTATTATGATAAACATAAGTGAGGTATCATCAGTCGTGTTGTTGGTCCGCCGAAAGGAGGGTGTTACGGTCTGTCCTCCCGTTCGGTGAGTCGGTCGGTTGGTTGATTGATTTATTGTTTGTGACAGAGAAACCATTCATTTCAATCATTTTGGCCTGGAAGTCCACATCCATGTGACCCTTGGTGTAGTTGGGTCTTAATTTTGGGAAGAGGACAAGTCAACATTCTGATGTTCTGATGGAGTGAAGTGAGTTTATTCTAAAAGTAAACGGACATACAGGGAAGGGAATCAGTCAGTGTTCCCTCGGCTCCGGTCAATGTCGCAATCGACAATATTAAAGTTAATAAATATTACAAAAAGACAACTATTCTGAAGAGGGGTTTTAACATTAATAATACTTAGATAATTCAATGACGTATGGAAATAAAGGCAGTGGTTTCCGCCATAATCAATCTGACGACCGCTATCTTGGAAATTCGCAACATATAAACAAACTTAATTTAGGCGAGTAAAGACATGATATTTTGGAAGTTATTGTAAAGGTGATTATATCATCCCAATTCCAATTATTAGTCAGTTGGATTTACACTCCAAATAATCATCTCTCTCTTAAATATATTTCTTTCTTCTTTTTTAATTCAAAGATTATTCCCATTCGTACCCATTTGACCAATATATATTTTACCAATTGCTATTGATTTGGCTGGTATTCTGAATAGTAGAAGAATAAACGAGAATATCGCCAAGCTGGTTGCCCGCATCCTGCGATTACTGTATTGACTCTTTCTCACATTTTACTGCCCGAATACGAACATGTCAAATCATCGAATTAATGACATAATATTTGTATGTATTTTCTTATTTTTATCCCAGTTTGTTGGTAACACCGATGATACTAGCCACGTGAAGGTGACTTTCATGACGGCTCTGTACACCAAGTTCATACGAATAGTAATTACTGGAGAAGGAGGTTACAGTAGTTGCGGTATGCGCTTAGAGCTGATTGGCTGCAAATGAATGAGTGGACGTTAATCACCATCAGTTCAGTTGATGCATTAATAAATGTCACTGCTTTGATTTAAGTTTTGGTCTAAAAAATATACACGTGTAAATATGCACTTTGTCTTAATAGAGTTGTAACTATAAAGATACTTTAACATAGACTTGGGGGAAGTTTAACTACTTTACTACTGAAAAGTGAACAAAGAAAAATTGACTGGAGCGAGATTCGAACCGGCGACCTCCTGAATACCGTACAGGCGCTCTACCAACTGAGCCATCCAGCCCTACGTTGGTGGTGACCCCAATAGTCAACTATCTTTGTTCGTTTGGCAGTCAGAAGCCATGAAACCACGCCCACACCGCCACACCCCAGGCATCGTTTCAATGATACACGCAACAATGCTGCAACCTGGGAACGGTACATGGGGGATCACTCAAAGAGGATACGGCTTTTTAATTAATATATTCGTGAAATAACCACAAGGGAAACTGACTGAGTGACTGACTGAGGTCGCCGGTTCGAATCCCGCCCCAGTCAATTTTTCTTTGTTCACTTTTCAATGACTTTAAACTCAGTCAGTTTCCCTTGTGGTTATTTCAAGAATACTTTACTACTGGTAAAGTTTTAAATTCTAACTTGCCAAAGCTGTTAATACATATCATTTTTTCATTATTATGGTTCAATTTACTGCATTGAAATTTTAAATGTTGCCTGGTACACAATTTCAGATTCAATTAATGTTTTATGAGGAACATCTGTAAGGTATTATTAGTCATGTTGTTGGTCGGTCAAGGGGTAGGTGTTACGATGGGTCGGCTGAACGGTGGCTCAGTGGGCTAGTCTGTTGGTGGCATGGGATAGGGGATGTCGGGGATAGGGGGATATTTCGCCACCCCCCCCCCCCCCCATATTTGAAGTTGATTGACGTGTATTATCATCCCCCAATATTTCGAGGGTAAATGTCATTTAATACCGACTATTATCTAAAGAACAAAAAAAATCTTTAAAAATCGAATGCTTGGAATGGAGAAAGACAAGAGTCTGGGTAGTTTGTGAGATGTGAGAGAGAATCATGCGAGTCATGCGAGAAAGCGGAGAGATGTGCCACATGTTTAATAAGCAGTTGTGAATTTATACTATGCTAAATTGTTCTGAATATCGCTTAGAATGCTCTAAAATGTGACTTTTTGACTCTGGTATGGGAGGGGGCACAGCCTCCCCGCTCGGTCGCTTCGCTCCCTCGCATTGGACACTAAATCACCAATCATCCCCCAATCATGAAAAGAAATCGACACCTATGGTTGGTGGGTCATTTTGTCAGTTGGTCAGTCGGCCAGTGAGTCAGTTAGTCAGTCCGGGGGAGGTCGATGAGTCAGTCAGTCGGTGGGGAGGGAGGGAGTAGATCAGTAGTCGGGAAGTGGGTGATTTGGTACTTTGGGGTTATTCAGTCAGTACCGAGTTCGTGGGGCGTCATTCGGTGGGTCAGTCAGTCGGTACCGCGGTCAGTGGGTCATCAGTCAGTACCTTGTCATTTGGTCAGTTAGTCAGTACCGGGCTGGTGGGTCAGTTTGTCAGTGGGCCAGTAAGTTTAATTGCTTTTGCAATTTGTTTTCTAATTGTCTCTCAATTTATGATAATCTCAATGTAATAAGTAAAGACGTCAGCAATACCGTTTATATGAAAGAAGCATAGGTAAATAATCTGAACAGATAACTAGTTTTAATTTCTAAATTGTAATACATGTACATCGAAACATTGTTTTTTATCTAAAATGAAAATGCGAATACGCATTATGGATGGTTAGGTCGATTGAACAAAAAAAGCTAGGTTCAAATAATGATCATGAAATCATGCAAGTGAAACATTTGAAGGAGGTTTTTGTTTCCTTAAATCTTCTTTTTAAATTAGATTCATGAAGTAGGCCTACAAATACTTTCAATGAATGTATTATGATAAACATAAGTGAGGTATCATCAGTCGTGTTGTTGGTCCGCCGACAGGATGGTGTTACGGTCTGTCCTCCCGCTCGGTGAGTCGGTCGGTTGGTTGATTGATTTATTGTTTGTGACAGAAACCATTCATTTAAATCATTTTGGCCTAGAAGTCCACATCCATGTGACCCTTGGTGTAGTTGGGTCGTAATAATGGGAAGAGGACAAGCCAACATTCTGATGTTCTGATGGAGTGAAGTGAGTTTATTCTGAAAGTAAACGGACATACAGGGAAGGGAATCAGTCAGTGTTCCCTCGGCTCTGGTCAGTGTCGCAATCGACAACATTAAATTAAATAAATATTTACAAAAAGACAATTAGACAATTAATGATAATACTTTGACAATTTCTATGACGTATGGAAATAATGGCAGCGGTTTTCCGCCATATTAAATTTGATGACCGCTATCTTGGAAATTCGCAACATTTGTACATTAAATTAAAAACTTAATTTAGGCGAGTAAAGACATGATATTTTGGAAGTTATTCTAAAGGTGATTATTAAAGGTAGTATCATACATTGGTTTTTGTGAAAGAAATACAGATTCATGGGCAAAAATATCAAGGACGATACAGTAACAGTCGTCTGTGAAAATTTCAGTCTCATACGGTGCCCACTTTTTGAGAAAACAGTGAAAAACCACTGCCACAGTATTTCTTAAGTCTTTTCAGTATTTCTTAAGTCTTTTCTCTTTTATTTTTGATCTTTTAAAAGATCAAACATTTTTCAGTCATTGTTTTACTAATTTCTGGATAAATACACCATTTCAGGCGGAAAAAAAAATTAACGGTATGTTTCTACCACCACCATCTGCATACCCTGTAAGTCGTAGGTAAATATGTCAACATTTCTGTTTTGGTGTCTTACCAAAGTATGATACAACCTAAAAGGTTGAAGGTGCGAATGTCTCACAGTGTCATAGTCTAAAATCACGTGGAAATTGGACATCCCTCGACTCAAAGTTGAAAAGTTGAGAAGTGTCACTCAAACTTTGGTCTAATTCGGATGTCGTTTTATCTACACAATGCAGAATAAGCCGATTATCAACGTAGCAAAATATAACGATTACATACATTATTTAATTTAAAAATTAATTTAAAATTAAAGATGAAAATTAAAGACCAAAGCTAAGAAATGATGTTCTGCAGGCTCTGCAATCATGCATACTTTACCTTTTAAGTTTACATTTTGTGCAATCCGTGTCAAGTATGTAGCAGCTTTGAAGTAATGTGTAATAAAAGCGTGTTATCGTCATAATCCTTCTTGTCGTTTTGCTATAATTCCTGTGTCTTTCAGACTTTTTTCAATATTTGTATGGACTTCAAAATACATGGAAGGACTCGGAGCGTGAAATTGGAAAGCGTTTGGATTTAAGTTTATCGAGTTGAGATTTAGGCCTATGCTACGTTCCCACTATCACGATTCGTGGCACGTTTGAAATCGTGGTCTTAATCGTGGTGATCCTATCAGATCTTACCAGATCTTCAGGTCACTTCAGGCAGTCATGTTGTTCTACGATTAATGCCCCCTCTCCACAAAGGCTACGAATCACACGAATTGCCACGAATTGATATATTTTAGCATTCGTATCTGAATCGTAATCGTTCTTGAAGCTCGTAACTATTTCGTATTTATTCGTATTAAGTTCTTTTAATTCTCGATCGATCGGAAATTCGTGGCAAAAGTTTGGAGCTGTTCAAACATTTGGCCACAAAATCGTCGAGCAGTATTAGACATCGTAACTGAATCGTTGTAGATTCGTAAGCGTTTATGTGTATTCTTACCTCATTTGGGGATTCGTGAAATCGCGGCTTGGTCACGAATAATAATACGAATCGAACGAATCGAACGAATACACACCAGAGTAGGTGTAAAGCAAATCTCGTAGATGCATCTGGCATTTTCTTAGACGATTCGTAACTGATGATTTACATTCGTACAACATTCGGAATTGAGTCTTGTAAATCGTAGTACATCCCTGAATATATTCGTGCAATTTACCCCGAAAAGAGCCGAATCCTAACGAATCCTAAAATTTATCAATTCGTGGCAACTCTTTTAGATTTGTAGCCTGTGTGGAGAGGGGGCATTCAGCAGATATGTTAAGATTTTAGCTCAATGAAAAGTTCTGTGAGAATATTTTTGTGTCAGATTTTGACACGAGAAGTGTTTATTCAACTTTCATTACACTTATGTTCAGGTTGGCACACGGCCATTTTAATTTTTTAGATAAAATTACCCCCCCCCCGAGAAACCTCTCGAATGGTACTGTAGAGCCATGACGCAGGAAATCTAATTTTCTCAACCAATTTATGAGAGACCAGAGCTACCATAAAACCGCACAGTGAATAATTATGGAGTTTGCTTTTATCAACCCACGCAGCCAAATGCAATTAGTCTATTATTAGTCTATTGTTATCGCGAGGATTTCTGCCAAACGCAGTTACTGGCAGAAGCCACCCAAGCGATAATAATAAAAAAAATTATATAAATTGGCCTCTATAGAATTGGCGCCAACCAAGGTCACATTAATTAATGAATATGGAAGCTGCTGGAAACGGCACTAAACGTTTTGAATTAAGCTGCACGTGATAAAGAGTAGGCTGCTTATGGCTTGTTATGTGGACCAGATTGAGGTCAGATTGAAGACTTTTCATTCTGTTGTTATTCCTTTAAAAAATATTTTCCTGCAAACCGCCTCCTTCAGTCACAACCAGCGCCATTTTAAAACTAATTTTCATATCTGAGTTGTTTGGGGGGTAAGTAAAATATTCGGCACTGCGGTATGGTATGTAACGAAAAAAGGTGACTTGACCGAGAAGTTACTGCGACATGACGTGCCTTTTGTATAGCTGATGTATGCCGGGGCACACACTCTGTCCTCTGCCATTATCGAGTCGATATCTTTGCTCGTGTGATTATTTTATCACTTTCACTTACCAGCCGGCAACCAACCATCTTCGTTGGTAAACGATTAGACCTCTATACGTACGCTGTCGTGTTCAGCATAATAAGGGCATATTTACCCATAGGGTTGCTACTACCGCCTCACCAATTTGGTCTCATCTGTTGCTCATCAGCTTTCCATCACATAGCGTCTAAGACAATGGAAGGAACGGCGACTGTTCTCGTGGTGGTGTTAATACTCGCAGGTAGGCATTATTCGAATTTACCTCCATTAACTCACTGTGCAAACAAAAGGGGGAAAAGGAAGAAGCATGATTTGGGCAACATCTGAAGAATTGTTTAACGAACGATCAAACAAAACAATATTTATTTATTTATGGTAATGAAACCAAGGATTCCTCAAAAGCACCCTAGGCACTGTAGCTAGAAAGCCTGATGAAACCATTCATGGACAGATGATTAGAAAAAGATACAGTTGTAGAGATGGAAGGAAAATCCTATAGTAATATATTGGGTAAAACTGAAAAGGTAGGGACTGAAAAGCCAATCCCCTTGTGGACCGACCCGGCCGGATTTAGACCCGGTTCGCCAGAGGTTAAAGGCGATGAAAGAACCGCTATGCCAACCTGACTCCCTGGTTTTATTTACTATTGCCTTCTTCGGCGGGATGATGGGGTGTAGTTTATAATCATCGCCTCAGTATAGTTTGTACAAGAAATTTTATACGGGAGCGAAATGGGGAATTGCAAAAGGCGCCGGATTAACTGGTAGCTGGTTATGGAGCTAAATTTCTGGTGACTGTGTGTACATAGAATTCGCGTCGGATAAATTAAGATGGCCACATTTCATGACATTATCTTTTGGATAATTCACCTCATGCTGCAGGCCAGACTTTATTCCAAAGCTTAGACTGAGTTATTTATTTTCACTGTTGTATATTTAAAGGTACAGTACATTGACTGGTAACATAATGTTCACATATTTACGTGTAGCTCTCCAGGGTATAAAAGATGGTGCTGGTAGAAACATAACGTTTTAATATATCCGCCTGAAATGGTGCATGTATTTATCCAGAAATTGGTCAAACCAAACACCAAAAAGATGTTTGATCTTGGCAAGATCAAAAATCCGCCTTTATGTTTTATTAAAGAAAAATTTAGTCGTCTTTTCGCTATTTTCTCGGGACTCAGATGTCCGATTGAGCTAAACTTTTCACAGTCTTATTATTTAGTGTGAGTGCTGTTCTGTGGCCAGTTTATCATGTATTATAACCTTAAAGGTAGTATCATACTTTGGTGAGAGACCAAAACAGAAATGTTCACAGATTTACGTATAACATGAAGATGATGCTAGTAGAAACCTACCGTTAAAATTGTTCCGCCTGAAATGGTGTATTTATCCAGAAATTAATCAAACAACGACCGAAAATCTTTTTGATCTTTTAAAAGATAAAAAATAAAAGAGAAAAGACTTCAGAAATACCGTGACTGTTTTTCACTGTTTTCTCAAAAAGTGGGCACCGTATGGGACTGATATTTTCACAGATGGCTGTTATTGTATCTTCCTTAATATTTTTGCCCATGAATTTCAAAAACCAGTATGATACTATGAACCTTTAAGGCTATGCAGAGTAATTGTGACGAGTCACTGTTTTTTGTGACTCGAGTCGAGTCGAGTCATGATTTGCTCTAGTCATTTGCTCGCAATACTGAGTCGAGTCGAGTCCTTTAGTCTTCGAGACTCGAATCGAGTCGAGTCGCCAAAATATCTAGTTATTTGCTCTCAATGACTCGAGTCGGACTCGAGTAGAGACATTGACTCCAGTCATTACAACTCTGACACTATGCATGGCGAAAATAAACGTACTTTGCGACGACACCAAGACGGGACATACTCTAGTTATGAGTTTGGTGGCTCTGAAAAAAAAAAGGCCGGTTAGCGCGACATTCCTGCCAGTATGCTCTACTCGTCTTCAGGAGAATGTTGATAAATATAAAATGTCGTCGCTTGCCTCTTACCGACAGCAGTCCCGTCATTTTGTGCGGAGAGCAAGTTTGGAACCAGGGAGTGTTTCTTAACCTCCCCGGTAGACATCGAACCCGACATGATGCCTGGTTGGGTGTTAAAGATGATGCGAGAGGTACGGGAGGTTGACTGCTCAGAGCTCACCAGGCGCGTAGCGAATGGTAAGTTGCATAGTGCGAGACGATCGTTAACAAATCGTCCCCAATAATTATCATATTTTGTACTCTTCCATCATATTAATTCTTTTCGCATTGAGTCTACTTTTTGCGTCGTCATTTCCCTTTAACAGCATCGTCTATTTCCCGGATTTGAAAGTGTTGATATTATTGCATTTTCTTATAATCAACAGAATGCCCATCATCCCCCGTGCCTTTGGGCCTTGAAGACAGCGCTATCATTCCAAATGATCGCTTCAGTGCTTCGAGTTTCAGACCCAACGATGGACGGCCGTACTGGGGCCGCCTGAAACACAGCAAAAGATGGATACCAGAAACGTTTGTATAATTTATTCATGTCTTAATTGATTAGACTTCCGACATAAAACAAACGGGAAAGAGTTAACAGTGACATAATTATGTTGGGTGCTGTGGTCTAGTGGTCTGACGTGTTGAACTCAAAGTCTTGTGGTCAATGTACAGATTATGGGTTATAATGGGGGGGGGGGGGGGGGGGCGTCAAGCTTTCCCTAGTCCTCCCCGTAGAACTGCAACTGGATGTAACGTGGATAAATCATGTAATCTGCGCTTCATTTCTGATGAAACAGAGTTGGCCTTCATGTACATGCATACTTTCAGTTAACCTCTTCATCGTACTTTATGCCCATACCTCACTCCTGGACAATATATAGTTTTAATAACGTTTAGGTGCCGTTTCGTGTTTTCACACTCACTTCGTGTTAAAACCTATTTAAAATGGTTAAAACATAAGGGTACCTGTATATTTTACAACCAAAGGGATGCAATTCTAATTAAGTTTGTTGCCCTTTGTACAGATTTTTTTTCCTGCTTAGCCCTCACTTTCCTGACATGCAAGGCATCTTGCCATGTAGTTTTTAATTTGAATTTACATGTGTGAGAGTCGAATGCTTGTCAGATCGCTGTTTTTGGCCTCTGACGAATTTAAATGAACGACAGGAAGATCTGAATTTGAAAGACCTGATTCAAGGCAAGAATGCTTTAGTAAAGAAATTGAACGACTTAGTTTTAATTTCGAATGCCCATGTGGCCGAGCATTCATTTATAAACGAACTTGATTGAACCACCGTGTTAAAAATGAATTCTTCTTTGCTGAATTTGGCCGGAAAAAGCTATAATATTATTGTATTATATAGCCCCACGTTGAAATAATCTCAAACGTTTTGCCTGGGTTATAATCGATATGTCTTCTTATACGAACGCGTTATTGTAATCAATAGGTACCATTCCACTGTGGTTATGAAGGTATTTCATTGATACAAAGTACAACCCAAATTCTAACCTCTTTTAGGTCAGTGTAATACATCAGCGGAACACTATCTATCACTCTTATTATTTTCGTGTGAGGATGAAAGTCAAGTTCGAGTGTATTCCAAGGTATGGAGTAAGGAAAATAATATGAGTCCAGGGGCCGATTTCACTAACGCTTTGCGATCATCGCTAGGCCCAATTCCATCGCTAAACGGAAAATTGATCGCTACTTTGTGTAGGAATTTTCCGTTTAGCGATGGATTTGGGCCTAGCGATGATCGCAAAACGTTAGTGATATCGGCCCCTGGGCCGATATCACAAAGCACTATAAGATTAATCTAAAGTGTAAATCGATCTTAATTGCTAAGATCAAAAATAATTTCGGTCGTTGTTTAATGTTTGACTAATTTCTGGATAAATACTCCATTTCAGGCGGAAGTGTTTTAACGGTTTGTTTCTACTAGCACCATCATCACACCCTGTAAGTTATAGGTAAATCTGTGAACATTTCTGTTTAGGTATTTTTACCAACCCTGTACTTGTACTGTATACCTTTAACATAGCTTTCCAAACTGCTGGATTGAAGTGGACCTGGTTAGCCGCACGTTGGTGTCTGGGATTATCACTCAAGGTGGACAAAGTGGATGGCGCACCAAGACGTACAAAGTGGCATATAAGAGCACGCCCTCATCGGGCTACAAATACGTGACAGATGCCAATGGAAAACCTAAGGTAGGTTTTGTCCATTTGCTAACATCAATGCAGTTGCATTATCGAGGAATTTTGTAAAACATCTCTTGAATATATTGTGTGGACCTCCCTATGGATATAAACCAAATTCAAATCAAGACTGGAGGGTTTTATTTTCTTGTAAATGTATTAAACGTGAGAAATGACCCAATGAACTATGACCAGGGGGTTTCACACATTTCGTCACCGTTTTCACGAAGAGACAAAGTGGCCACGGCGCGTTGAAACTATAGTTTTGAGAAAATCAATTTTAAAGTTTTACCCTTTTTAAATTGAAGATTTCCCCTACTTTTAGAGGGCATGTTTATAATATTTGTATACCAATTTCAAGCTCGAAACACACACTATCACGAGGCGCTAATTAAAAGTTAATAGACCCCTTAATTACGGAGTAATTAACGTCCATAGATATTTGTCTCTTCGTGAAAACGCAAAACTCCAAAAGCGAGTTATTTTAAAGGGCCGATTGCACTTTGTCTCTTCGTGAAAACGCAAAATCTCCCCATACAAACATGCACAAAATGCCACTTCGTAAAAAGAAAAAAAAATCACGCGCGCCTTATGTTGCAAGCACGCGCGCGCGCGCGCGCTCCACTTTGTCTCTTCGTGAAAACGATATTTGGCATACGCGCTGTATTTTGTCCCCATAGAACAACGTGCATTTTTGCCACTTTGTCTCTTCGTGAAAACGTTAAATGCCATTTGGGTGCAAAGTGCCCTTTATTGATTTCCATGATCTTTATGATTTGATTTGATTTTAACAAAAATCAGTTCGCCAAGATGTCCCTTGCATTACCCTCAATCGATTTAGGCCAAAAAAAGAATTTCGAAAAAATATTGATTTTTGCCAACTTTGTCCCTTCGTGAAAACGGTGACGATTTTCGTCCACAGTGAACTCAATTTCATCACCAGAAATGATGAAGTTATCTCATGTTTAGTGAATGCTTTCAGTGTCTGGCGCGTTTCAATCCTATGGCATGGTCTTTCTCAAAGGCTAAATGGTCAGATTTAGGAGGGCCTGACGCGTTTCGATCGTAGCATAATCTTTATCGAAAGCTAAATGACAAGAAGACAAAACCATACATACCCACCCCACCCTCCCTGAAGCAGCATGAGTATACACTGTCAACAATTTCGGTAACATTTTCGGTAAATTGTTACCCAACTCGTTTTGCTCTGCGTACACTGACAACATTTTCAGTATAAAGGGTACCTGGGCAACATGTTACCGAGATTGCTACCGAACATATTGAAGTGTACACTCTTCTTAACCCCCACCCCCTTGTCCTGATCCTCTCGTCTATTCATGTGAATCTTTACTTGTTTGTTCTTGTCCTGTTGTCATTAAGCCTTCGATAAAGATCCTGCTAGGATCGGAACGCGCCAGACATTTCCTAACTCCATAACCTTTTTTTAAATTTCAGGTCCTTGTTTAGGCTGATGATCAGATCGCAGCAGTTGGCATTATTATTGTAAAAGATCGATTGTCTGTAATAGCATTTTCTTCATAACATTGCCTGTTCCGTGCAGGTGTTTGATGGTAACCTGGTCAACAGTGGAACTCCCATCACCAATATGTTTCATCAGAGCGTAGTGGCGACTGTGGTGCGTGTTGAACCGAGAACATGGTCTTCTTTACCGTCACTGAGATTCGAGTTGCTGGGATGTCACATCGACCAAGCTTAATCATTCTGTCAATGTAATTATAGCCAATTTCGGGCAATAACACATTTTCTTGGCCATTCTGTTCAAAATATATTAGCCTACTTATACTCAGCTGTGTAAACAAAACAAATGATAATATTGCTACCTTCAATTGTGAACAAACAGAAATCATGACGTAACTTTTGGTCAACCACTATTTTAAGGCTTTTTCGCACGATGCACAAGAAACTCGCAAGGCTTGTGAGCTTTTCTCATGCTTGAGAAATCTTACGGAAGTGTAATCGTGTGAAAGGACACTAATGATTGAGAGTGACCGACGTCCCTGGTTAATCATTGAGAAATTTCTCAAGCATGAGAAAAAAATTCAAGCCTTGTGCGGTTTTTAGGATCGTGTGAATGGCCTTAAAGGTTTACTGAAATCAAAACTCATATGAAGTTAAATACATCTGTATTGTTATAAAACTCAACCTGTCTATCATTATTTGTGCTAAAAAATATTGTATATAGAAATAAAGAGGTATTTTAGATCCATAATTTAGCACCCCACTATTCGCTACGAAAAATCTTGCTTACGTCAAATACAGGTTTGCTACCGGTTTGCTACCAAAGTATGATACTACCTTTATCGTAGATGAAACATGCAATGATCATGTTTATGCACAAAATATAGCAAAATGCTCTGAATGTCTTGTAATATATCTGAATTAAAATATATTTTACATTAAAGGTTACTAAAAAATTTACATCATAATTTGGTAGCATACCGAAACAGAAACCTTCGCAGGGTCCAATTTAGGTGACGATAGAATTATTCTGTTTTCTCACAAAATTTCACAGATGACTGTTATTGTATCTTCCTTGATACTTTTGCCAATGAATCGACATTTCTTTGGAAAACAAAGTATGATTTAACCTTTAATTGTAATTATGTTTAGATTTGTTAGTTTGGTTGCGTGAATCAGCGGTGAAACTTCGTTTCCTTTTTACTGTTATTATGATTGATTATTTTTTAAGGGATGATTGTGTGTTTTGTTGGTCGGTTGATCGTTGTGTTGGTTGTGTGATTTCGTTGTACGGAATGTCTCTTTCATTGTTCAGATTTGTAAATAGAATTTCGCCCGTCTTTTTATTCACATAATTATTGCAGTGTAGATCAAGTATCAATATTAACCTTGTTGACATTTCCTTAGAATTGTATTTCTCACTTTTTTATCTCGATGTGTCCAAACCTTAACGTAGATGACAACATGCAATAATCATGTTTGTATGCACGAAATATAGCAAAATACTCTGAATGGCAAGTTTTATTAGAATTCATGTAATATATTTGAATTTAAATCAATTTTACATTAAAGGAACTATCATACTTTGGCTGCATACCGAAACATAAACCTTCACAGATGTAGCTATAACATACAGGGTACAAAAATGGTGATGGTAGAAACATACCGTTATTTTTTTTGCTGCCTAAAATGCTGTATTTATCAAGAAAATGGAAAAACCATTGAATTTTTAAAGATCAAACATAGCGGGGAAACGATTTATAAATACTGTGGGCAATTTATACTGTTTTCTCTTAAAAGTGGGATCCGTATGACACTGAAAAATTCACAGAAGACTAACACTTCGTCTTCCTTGATACTTTTTCCCATGAATCTACATTTCTTTGAAAAAAACTCCACCAAATTATGATATTACCTTTAACTGTAATTACATTTTCCGTGAAACTTTATTTAAACGTGTTATTTAGTTGATACCGTGATGGTGGGTCAGTTAGTCGGAACTGGGTCAGTGGGTCATTCAGTCGGTACCTGGTTGGCGGGTCATATTTTGATACCGTGTTGGTAGGTCAGTTAGTCGGAACTGGGTCAGTGGGTCAGTCAGTTTTGTACCTGGTTGGTGGGTCAGTCAAAATGAACCGGTTCAGTGGGTCAGTCAATTTTGTACCTAGTTGGTGGGTCAATCAGACTTAACTGGGTCAGTGGGTCAGTCAATTTTGTACCTAGTTGGTGATTCAGTCAGTCGGAACTGGGTCAGTGGGTCAGTAAATTTTGTACCTAGTTGGTGGTTCGGTCAGTTGGAACTGGGTCAGTGGGTCAGTAAATTTTGTACCTAGTTGGTGGTTCGGTCAGTTGGAACTGGGTCAGTGGGTCAGTCTGTTTTGTACCTGGTTTGTGGGTCAATCAGACTTAACTGGGTCAGTGGGTCAGTCAGTTTTATACCTGGTTGTTGGGTCAGTCAGTCTGAGCTGGGTCAGTGGATCAGTCTGTCGGCACTTGGTCAGTGGGTCAATCGGGAAGAAGGCAGTTGATCATCTTAGTCGATGGGTCAGTCAGTCGATATCTGCTCAGTGGGTCAGTCAGTACCATGTCAGTGGATCATTCAGTCGGTACTGGGGGAGTGGGTCAGTCAGTTTGTACCTGGTTAGTTGATACCATGTCAGTAGATCATTCAGTCGGTACTGGGCAGTGGGTCAGTCAGTTTGTACCTGGTTAGTTGATACCATGTCGGTGGGTCATTCAGTCGTTACTGGGTGAGTGGGTCAGTCAGTTTGTACCTGGTTAGTTGATACCATGTTGGTGGATCATTCAGTCGGTACTGGGGGAGTGGGTCAGTCAGTTTGTATCTGGTTAGTTGATACCATGTTGGTGGGTCATTCAGTCGGTACTGGGCAGTGGGTCAGTCAGTTTGTACCTGGTTAGTTGATACCATGTTGGTGGGTCATTCAGTCGGTACTGGGCAGTGGGTCAGTCAGTTTGTACCTGGTCAGTTGATACCATATTGGTGGGTCATTCAGTCGGTACTGGGTGAGTGGGTCAGTCAGTTTGTAACTGGTTAGTTGATGCCATGTTGGTGGGTCATTCAGTCGGTACTGGGCAGTGGGTCAGTCAGTTTGTACCTGGTTAGTTGATACCATGTTGGTGGGTCATTCAGTCGGTACTGGGTGAGTGGGTCAGTCAATTTGTAACTGGTTAGTTGATGCCATGTTGGTGGGTCATTCAGTCGGTACTGGGCAGTGGGTCAGTCAGTTTGTACCTGTTTAGTTGATACCATGTTGATGTTTCATTCAGTCGGAACTGGGGGAGTGGGTCAGTCAGTTTGTACCTGGTTAGTTGATACCATGTTGGTGGGTTATTCAGTCGGAACTGGGTGAGTGGGTCAGTCAGTTTGTACCTGTTTAGTTGATACCATGTTGGTGGGTCATTCAGTCGGTACTGGGGGAGTGGGTCAGTCAGTTTGTACCTGGTTAGTTGATACCATGTTGGTTGGTCATTCAGTCGGTACTTGGTGAGTGGGTCAGTCAGTTTGTACCTGTTTAGTTGATACCATGTTGGTGGGTCATTCAGTCGGTACTGGGGGAGTGGGTCAGTCAGTTTGTACCTTGTTAGTTGATACCATGTTGGTGGGTCATTCAGTCGGTACTGGGGGAGTGGGTCAGTCAGTTTGTAACTGGTTAGTTGATGCCATGTTGGTGGGTCATTCAGTCGGTACTGGGCAGTGGGTCAGTCAGTTTGTACCTGGTTAGTTGATACCATATTGGTGGGTCATTCAGTCGGTACTGGGTGAGTGGGTCAGTCAGTTTGTAACTGGTTAGTTGATGCCATGTTGGTGGGTCATTCAGTCGGTACTGGGCAGTGGGTCAGTCAGTTTGTACCTGGTTAGTTGATACCATGTTGGTGGGTCATTCAGTCGGTACTGGGTGAGTGGGTCAGTCAATTTGTAACTGGTTAGTTGATGCCATGTCGGTGGGTCATTCAGTCGGTACTGGGCAGTGGGTCAGTCAGTTTGTACCTGTTTAGTTTATACCATGTTGATGTTTCATTCAGTCGGAACTGGGGGAGTGGGTCAGTCAGTTTGTAACTGGTTAGTTGATGCCATGTTGGTGGGTCATTCAGTCGGTACTGGGCAGTGGGTCAGTCAGTTTGTACCTGGTTAGTTGATACCATGTTGGTGGGTCATTCAGTCGGTACTGGGTGAGTGGGTCAGTCAGTTTGTACCTGGTTAGTTGATACCATATTGGTGGGTCATTCAGTCGGTACTGGGTGAGTGGGTCAGTCAGTTTGTAACTGGTTAGTTGATGCCATGTTGGTGGGTCATTCAGTCGGTACTGGGCAGTGGGTCAGTCAGTTTGTACCTGGTTAGTTGATACCATGTTGGTGGGTCATTCAGTCGGTACTGGGCAGTGGGTCAGTCAGTTTGTACCTGTTTAGTTGATACCATGTTGATGTTTCATTCAGTCGGAACTGGGGGAGTGGGTCAGTCAGTTTGTACCTGGTTAGTTGATACCATGTTGGTGGGTTATTCAGTCGGAACTGGGTGAGTGGGTCAGTCAGTTTGTACCTGTTTAGTTGATACCATGTTGGTGGGTCATTCAGTCGGTACTGGGGGAGTGGGTCAGTCAGTTTGTACCTGGTTAGTTGATACCATGTTGGTTGGTCATTCAGTCGGTACTTGGTGAGTGGGTCAGTCAGTTTGTACCTGTTTAGTTGATACCATGTTGGTGGGTCATTCAGTCGGTACTGGGGGAGTGGGTCAGTCAGTTTGTACCTTGTTAGTTGATACCATGTTGGTGGGTCATTCAGTCGGTACTGGGGGAGTGGGTCAGTCAGTTTGTAACTGGTTAGTTGATGCCATGTTGGTGGGTCATTCAGTCGGTACTGGGCAGTGGGTCAGTCAGTTTGTACCTGGTTAGTTGATACCATATTGGTGGGTCATTCAGTCGGTACTAGGTGAGTGGGTCAGTCAGTTTGTAACTGGTTAGTTGATGCCATGTTGGTGGGTCATTCAGTCGGTACTGGGCAGTGGGTCAGTCAGTTTGTACCTGGTTAGTTGATACCATGTTGGTGGGTCATTCAGTCGGTACTGGGTGAGTGGGTCAGTCAATTTGTAACTGGTTAGTTGATGCCATGTCGGTGGGTCATTCGGTCGGTACTGGGCAGTGGGTCAGTCAGTTTGTACCTGTTTAGTTGATACCATGTTGATGTTTCATTCAGTCGGAACTGGGGGAGTGGGTCAGTCAGTTTGTAACTGGTTAGTTGATGCCATGTTGGTGGGTCATTCAGTCGGTACTGGGCAGTGGGTCAGTCAGTTTGTACCTGGTTAGTTGATACCATGTTGGTGGGTCATTCAGTCGGTACTGGGTGAGTGGGTCAGTCAGTTTGTACCTGGTTAGTTGATACCATGTTGGTGGGTCATTCAGTCGGTACTGGGGGAGTGGGTCAGTCAGTTTGTACCTGGTTAGTTGATGCCATGTTGGTGGGTCATTCAGTCGGTACTGGGCAGTGGGTCAGTCAGTTTGTACCTGTTTAGTTGATACCATGTTGATGTTTCATTCAGTCGGAACTGGGGGAGTGGGTCAGTCAGTTTGTACCTGGTTAGTTGATACCATGTTGGTGGGTTATTCAGTCGGAACTGGGTGAGTGGGTCAGTCAGTTTGTACCTGTTTAGTTGATACCATGTTGGTGGGTCATTCAGTCGGTACTGGGGGAGTGGGTCAGTCAGTTTGTATCTGGTTAGTTGATACCATGTTGGTTGGTCATTCAGTCGGTACTTGGTGAGTGGGTCAGTCAGTTTGTACCTGGTTAGTTGATACCATGTTGGTTGGTCATTCAGTCGGTACTTGGTGAGTGGGTCAGTCGGTTTGTACCTGTTTAGTTGATACCATGTTGGTGGGTCATTCAGTCGGTACTGGGGGAGTGGGTCAGTCAGTTTGTACCTGGTTAGTTGATACCATGTTGGTGGGTCATTCAGTCGGTACTGGGGGAGTGGGTCAGTCAGTTTGTACCTGGTTAGTTGATACCATGTTGGTGGGTCATTCAGTCGGTACTGGGGGAGTGGGTCAGTCAGTTTGTACCTGGTCAGTTGATACCATATTGGTGGGTCATTCAGTCGGTACTGGGGCAGTGGGTCAGTCAGTTTGTACCTGGTCAGTTGATACCATGTTGGTGGGTCATTCGTCGGTACTTGGTGAGTGGGTCAGTCAGTTTGTTCCGTGTTGATGGGTCAGCCAGTCGGTATTGCGTTGGTGGATCATTTGGGGAGTGGGCCAGTATAAAGTCTTAATTGTTGTGTCAGTACAAGTCAGTCATTGTGTCAGTCACTCGGTACCGGGTTGGTGGGTCATTTGATCAGTGGGCTAGTAAGTCTAGTGGGCTAGTAATTTTAGCATTTTTTTCTTTGTAAATAAGTTTGTAAATAAGTCAGCAATAATGTTTATATGAACGAAATATTGTTATATGATATGAACAACTAATCGGTTTTATTTTCTTAATAGTAATTCATGTGTATCGAAACATTGGTTTTAGTATAGCTGCGAAATTATGTGATTTTCCTATTTAACATAAAATACGGATACAAATTTCGGATTATGAGCTCCCTTGAAAAAAGTACAAATAATGACTATGAAATCATGCAAGTGGAAAACTTGACAAATTTCTCGTTATTATCATCTTGTTGAATACGAATCATGACTACAAATAACTTGAATCAATGTGTTGTGACAGACAACAGATAGGCACACTACATAATGACCATTATGTTTGGTTGACGATGGCAGGGTGTTGCGGTCGGTCATCCGGACGGTGGGTCGGCGGTGCCTGGTTGGTCAGTTGTGACAGATCTTCATTTCAACCATTTTGCGTCAGAATCGATATTCACATTCTATTAAAATGAACGAATAAGAAACAGCTTATGTGTTTAACTTAATATTGCGTATGTTCTATCGTGGAATATTGAAATCAGCTGGGTTTGATTAATCTATGACCCAAGCGCAGTTTTCTCAAATATGACATGCTTGCATTTTCAGAGTGAAATATCTTACAGTGATATCGGTTCCGGTATGAGCTTCATAAGTTGTGTGACTTTCAGACCAAAGCTAAGAAATGATGTTCGGCAGTCTTATGCTCACGTACTTTACTTTTCAATTGATACATTTCGTGGAATTAATTTCATGTATAGGCCTTCATGTATCAGCTTTGAATTAATGTGTAATAAAAGCATGTTATCGTCAAAATTCTTCTTGTCCTTTTGCTTTAACTCATGTGTCTTTCAGACCAGTGGCGTCGCCAAGGGGGGGCCAGGGGGGGGGGGGGGGGGGGGGGGGGGGGCACGTGCCCCCCCCTGGAAAACCTCGTGCCCCCCCGCGTGCCCCCCATTTGAGATTTGGGTTGGTGAAAAAAATATATAATATATATTGTAGCGGTGCCCCCCCAACAATTGCTAGTGCCCCCCTTGTGCCCCCCCCCCCCCAGACTCAAAAGTCTGGTGACGCCACTGTTTCAGACTAATTTCAATACTTGTTCGAACTTCGAAAGACTTGGAAGGACTTATGGAATTAATCTTAGTGCTCAGGGCTGGATTTCACAAAGCACTAAGATTAATCTTAAGATTCAGTGTTCAGTATCACCATAGTGATTTGTATTGCCGTGACATCACATGTTGCTTAGCAATTAAGATGAATTCACACTTAAGATCAATCTTAGTGCCCCATTTAAGATTTTTTTGATCGGCCCCATGCATGCAAATGGAATTAGGCTTAGGATTAAAATTTATTGAGTTGAGATCAAGGGATATGGAATGCAAAGTGAACAAGAAAAAAATGACTGGAGCGGGATTCGAACCGGCGACTTCCTGAATACCGTACAGGCTCTCTACCAACTGAGCCTCCCAGCCCTACGTTGGTGGTGACCACAATAGTCAATTATCTTTGTTTGTTTGGCAGTCAGAAGCCATGAAGAACACGCACATACGCAATATCCAAGGATCATTTCACCGATACACGTATTGAAAAGAGTCATTGGAAAGTGAACAAAGACAAATTGACTGGAGCCGCAGCAGGCTACCTCTTGAATACCTGATATGGAATGAAGTTAGAGTGGGCTTGTATTTGGGACATGTGGAATGTGGGGATAAGATTTCAAGCATATTCAATCGGGTAGGCTAGGAGAAATAAAGTGACGTTAAAGTGAGTTTTGAAGTAGGGTTTTGGAATTTATAGATACAGAAAATGCTGTTATAAATCGCATCTTGAACGGCAGTGCGCTGATATATCGAGACCAGTACGGGCAGACTACCACTGCCAGTAGTCTGCACTTTGTGTGCAGAGAGACAGTGTCTTAGTAACATAGAATATAATCATTTTACAAATGTGTAAGCAGGTATTATGGTTTGATGAAATCCAAATTTAGTGGAAAGTTCTGTCAAAGGACTTTGTATGTCAGATTGGCCTATTTTTCTTGGCAGATGCTATCAGGGCGTTTACTCCATAACAGTAGAATATGATGGATCTTCTGTAGTCAACTTCAATTAAAGAATATCGGAAGCTGAGATTTCGTCTCTTGCATTGGATTGTTCTTGTCCCCAGTGATATTGCACGTGCAACATGTCTCAAGTATGAATATTTAGCTGTTTACAATTAGGGAATTGCCCTCCAAGACCGATCACATTTTGAGTGAAAAATTCTTGAAAAATGTGTCCACTGTCCTTCTAATATACAGCTTCAAAGTTAAAAATGTATAAACATTGCATAGTATCTAAATCAATTTATGTTGTATCGGTGAATAAAACTTGTAACATGTGTATAAACCCTTACTTTGTTCAGGGCTACACATGTACATGCGGGTATGGGTTTGCATGGGAGATAATTATGATACGTAAAGCTACATAATCATATTGGAGTCCTTTTCAAGACACTGATTTTGTGTTGCAAGGAAGTTAATTCGATCTCCCTTTTTATACATACAAGGTTTAGAATACAGAGGATAATGAATGTTCCGAATCCCGATTTCTTGTTCTTTACCTGTTCTTGCCAAATTCTCATCGAAGTGGTAACTTCGGGTTTTTTTTAAGGAAGCACTTCCATCACCATGAATGGTTCAGTGATTGCTAAACCTGATCTCAGTAGGGGTCAATTTCGCGGCCCTGCTAGCCAAACAAAAATTGCTAACCGTGAAATTTCTGTCTTAATGAAAACGAGCGGTTGTTCTTTGGCTGTTGTTCGCTGACCTTGAATATCAAATGGAACTTTTAAGAGTGGTTTGATTTATCGGGAGAGACATTTTTGTGATAAGCATTTTTGTTTTGGTGCCTAGCAGCTCCATGAAATTGGCCCTGGGTCTATCATGTCATAATGATAGTGTTTCAAGGGGCTGTTAATAGATATGTTTATTAACGTCTTCATCATCGTTTTTAAAGGTTTGTTTTACATTTTCTTCACTAGTTCCTTAACACTGACATGTATCAGTATGTGCAGCAAGATGATTCTAAATTACAACTTTACACCTTTAATCATGTGTTGTATATGCTCTTCAAACAGACAATTTTTATTTTAATCCTTATCATCAGACGAACTGAATCGAGTCATTTCTTTAAATATTAAATTCTATCTCGCTATGCTGTTTGTATTTCGAGTACATGTATTGAAATTTCAAAGTGTTTCAGTCAAACTCCTAGTTTCCTACGTTCCGCGGCACGGCATACATAGAGCGGTGCTGTTAGGCGATGGCACAACGGAAGCTGACTAAGTGTCCAAGGTAAAATACTCCATTACATGACTTTGTTCCCCTCAACCACCATCAAATAAATTGCACCATACCATCAATTCGATGCATCTCTATACTTAAGACTGTCTGACGATGGTGCCAGCATATTGAAGTACATTATGATATTCGTTAAAAATATTCAATGTGAATTTAATGTGAACCGTCCTTGGATGAACTCAGTCACAGTGTAATACATTGCCTCGGGTTTGTGCCGAAATTTTGACTCAAAAAGGAATTTAAATTACCATTTAAAATAATAATAATAATATTAGTAATAACCGTCATTTAATACGCTCTTTTTAGTTAATACCACAAAACCTGGAAACAGACACCACTGAAACAAAGTATTTCGTCTACAATTCAGTCGATCAAAATCTTAGCGGTCACCAATTGTCTCAGTATGTAACCTAGTCAAACTACTGGTAGGATATCCATACAAGGAAACGGAAATAGAATTTTAGTCAGACTCTACAAACAGCTTTAGTTTTAACTATAAAGGACCGAGGATAGTCCTAGGATCTTCCTAGTTTGAAATCGTTGGAAGCAAATGTCGAAATTGCAAGGTGGAAAGAAGTGGAGTGTGACTCCGTTGCAATGCTGGGCCCTTTGGCACTTGGGGCCTTTCTCAAAGCTGGGCTCCGGCTCAGGTTCCGTCTACGGTGCCATTTCGTGAATACATTCTAAAATAACGGATATCAAAATAGAGTTTTTTTCATGGGATTGTCTTGTCATTATTGAATAGGCAGGGTAAATGATTCAACGGGAGGTGGCCATAATATCTTACACGGTGAACTTTCCAATACTTGGGGAGATGCTCCCAATCGTGGCAGCAATTATCCGTTTCGGTGTCGAATTGGCAGGCAACAGGGCTAAGTTATAATGTGACAGTGGTGAGCAATATCAACAATCAAAGCTTTGCTTTGCCCCCAAATTTTGCGGCTAGTTTTCGTTCGCGTGCTAGAATGCCAGCACGAAGATATCACGTTTTAAGGGCCACATACGTTAAAACAGGTGATAACACCACTTCCGAATCACTTTCCCGATTTCAGGTGGTTCGTTTCGCGGACACAATTTCCGAACGGCCTATGGCAGTTTTAGCAGCATAAAGTCAAAGATTGCTTGCGTTGTCATGGAATGCATAAAAGGGGCAGTTGACACATTTCAACGCTTTGGTGTTTCCGACGGAATGAGCATAGCATGGCCAATGACAACAAGGGATGTCATGTGTTATATATTGTACGTGGGCCTTATAGCAGGAGGACATAAGACGTACCCGAAAAAGTCATTTCTCCCTATATTGAGTTCTGTCTGGCTATGTTGTTTGTATTTCAAATACATGTATTGAAATTTCTACCTTTTTTTCAATCAGACCCCTGCGGCACGGCATATAGACATATATGGAGCTGGGCTGTTTCAATATAGGCGATGGGCACAACGGAAACTAGCTGAGTGTCCAAGGTGAAATACTCCATTACCTGGTATTGTTCCCCTCAGCCACCATTTAATCAATTAATTGCACCATACAATGAAGTCGATGCATCTCTATTATGCGCCCACCAAAGACTGTCTACTAGCTAACGGGAGCAGGGCCTGATGCATATTGCAGTAAATAATATAATAAATATTTCATATCCCGTGCGTTTCGGATGGTGAAATCTGTAATGCGTTGCCTCGTGTTTTTCTCGAAATGTGGACGCACAAAAATTATTTTAAAATAAATTTGTACTGAAATGAAAGACAAATTTAGCAAACTAGCGGGTACTTATGTTTGACCTATCAACTGTCCAATTATCAACTCAGATTTGCTGTGTTATTTTTTTTTAATAATTGAAAATGTGAAGCCTGTGTATGCCAGAAGCTGGTAATGCGGTCACAAAATTAAAAAAAATTCGTATATATAAAATTATATGCTGAATTCCAAAAAGGGCAGCAAAAACGAGCCCCCTCCCCCACCAAAGACAAATGAAGCTCATTACACTACCTATACGCTTCTTAATAGCCCACACATTTTTTGATCATGTTGTAAACGTAATGGCTGCTGCCCTGGAGCAGTTGATACACAAAACTAAATAGGCCTATAGCAGGTGAAGGTTTAATATACAGTTTTCCAAATAATCTGAATTGTATCCTCACCCATTTTTCAGACCCAAAGATCAACGCCATTTATTGTGTTGATTAAGTACTACCTGTCATACTTGCTGATGAGCACATACATGTATTGGCATTTGTGAACCCTTTATTTATTATAGTCTGATAGCTGTCTCCCAACAGTTTTAACAATTTAGGTAATACTCGAAAAAATAAATAAACACAGGGGCTTTTATTCATACAAAATTAAAACAACAATTAATAAAACTTTAATTAATCATGTTTAATTTATTCGCGTACGTAGAGCACAGGACATCGGACGCACGCAGTTTTTTACGTAAGTCTACGCAACACTACGAAACTGTATACGCCATGCCTGCACAATAATACGCTACCCTACGTGTGTTATACGCACTCCTACCCGCCTGTTCGCCAATTATATTATGCTGGTAGGTATAGCACTTGGGTACGCAACCATACGCCATTGCACTACGCGCATGAGTGTAGCCCCACCCTGAGTTCGCAGTCTTATTTCGGCGTACATGATACGCAACACTACCACGCTACGCAACTGTACGCAAGTCCCGGTGTGAAAGGGCCATTAGTAGACACAATATAGATGATAGTCAGAACAGGTGAAAAATATTTCCATGGAAACAAATTACGTCTTCGATACGGAGGAGGTCCTACACAGCGGTGTTACCAGGCAGAACCTGGCCAGCTCCATCATTTCATCTGCAGTCGGTCCACGGGTGAAGATTCGGATCGTTCGTCTGCTTATCGTCGCATGTGTCTGTTTCACGCAGCGCGCAAGGATAAAAAGGTAAGACAAGTAATAAATTTCCCCCTTTCCCATTCATTCGGTTTGCTTTGTTATTAGGAGATGATACGAATGCAAAAGTACCAACAATGACTTATTTACTTTTAATCAAGCTCAATCAAATGGCAAACTACATAAATATTATGAACGGTTGAAACTTATTGTATCGAACCCGAACTCCCTCATTCTATGATTGGAGTCAACAAGAATGGCTCGGACAATGTCCGGGAAATGTTTGGACAGTGTCCTAACCGATGCAATTTCAGCGTTGTAAACGAAGCATGCAGCCAATTAGGTTACTTGAAGAGGTTCACCAACTGAAAAAAATACCCCTTTTCCATCATTTCAAAAGAGTTTGTAGATACCAATCAAAATAACATACGTTCCGGTGTCAAAACCTAGTAAAATCATTTCTATGATTACACAATGCATGGTGATCAGGACACTGCATTATATCATTGCACTCATATGTGAGTACGCACAATTTATATTGTTCCTTGACACCAAATCTTAAGTTATTCTCATTGGTAATTAAGAAAAATATCAAATAATGGAGGGAAATTCCGTTAGAGTACTTGTTTGAGTGTAAACGCTTTCATTCACACACTTTCACGTCTTCGGTCCATTGCAACCAATGATGGAATGGAGCATTCATGGAAATTATTTTCTCTTCGAGGTCTGATTTGTTAACCCTGCATTTGGGAGCATAACTGCTGCAAAGTTCAGCCTATGGATTTTTGTTTAAACTAATTGAGCGATGTCTGAGAAATCTTCAAGGAAAATTATAGAGATAAACTGTAATTGATCCGTAAAAATCACAACACTGTGGCGGATTAATACCCATGATTTTTTTTAAATTGAATCATGCAGGTGTTTCTGTTTGTGCTGAAGGGGGACCTCTTGGTATGAAGGATGGCCGCATTCCGGATAGCAGCATCTCAGCCTCATTGAGTGAGGATGGTTCCTATCCTTACAGTGCACGGCTCGATAATACTCAGAGTAAGTTGTTTTGCCATGCATAATGCAATACCCATCAGACTGAGATTTTATTAAAGTCCTAGTCCAACGAGGATGCGAAATCCAAAATTGAAGAAAGAGGATGCTATACCGTTTCATCTGTATGTGAAAAAAACGCCGCGGAAAAGTAAGGCCTACCGACGACAGCTCATCGAAAAACCTAGTTTGCTATGCCTCTCATTATTTAGCATATTATGAAATACGACTACTGACGTTATGACAGGTACTTGTTTAGCTATCTAGCTGGCCGCGTAGTGTAAATAATGTATACTTTACCGTACACGTGGGCCTATATTATACATGTTATATCTCCATACATGACGATGGATAATGACAGTTACGAGGCATTTTCTTCAATGACACGGCCGCCACATACACTGTACATGCGCAATCAAAGTCAATCAATTGTACGAGCTGTAGTAAGCCAGCTGGATGAGTACCTGTCATTACGTCACATTCCCAGAAAGGAACGATAGCGCCCGCAACGGCAGTATATGAACAATGGTTGAATAAGCGCGACTTTTGAATATTTAATTTAAATGTTTTCGTTAAAAAATTTCCTGGTGGCTGAAATTTGACAAAATTTGGTACTAAATCAGTCTAATACACTTGATAAATAAATGAAATAAATAAATTAAATACATTTTTAGAGAATTATTACCCCGCTAGACTAGAGCTTTGAATAAAGCTACGAACAAATTAAAAAAAATTATTTTGTAATCATTATTTTCATCCGAGGCGGCACAGCTCCAGACGCCTGGTCTGCGTATTTCGGCACCGTTCAGCTGTGGATCCAAGTCAGCTTCGATGCTGCAGTGTCCATCACTGGCCTCATCACTCAAGGCGGTGCTACCTTTAACACCTGGGTAGAGAAGTACGAAGTCATGTACAGCAATGACGGTCAATCGTGGACTGCCGTGACCGATACTGATGAGACACCGAAGAAGGTACCTCGCATTTCATGAGAGATCATTCAGATGGCCTCAATTTTAAACGTTGACTTCGTACAGTAACTTTTCACGTTAATCACACATGTACTGACTTGCGAAATGACGAAGACATGTAATTGTCGGAATGACAGTTTTCTGTGTTAGCGATAACAACATAGACTAAACGCTAAACGATGAGTACCTTTTCCTGTACAAATACAAGTCACATTGCAAGAGAAAAGGACTCCTTTTCTCTTGTGGTCAATATTAATGTTGGGGACCATATGATGTGAATTCTATTCGTGTATTTACATGTTCCTTTCACAATTTCTCATTAACAGTTTGATGGTAACACCGATGCAAGTAGCCACGTGGAGGTGACTTTCGTGACAGCTCTGTACACAAGGTTCATTCGCATACGTGTAGTACCTCCTGAACATGGGTTTGGCGACTGTGCCTTACGTTTTGAGCTGATTGGCTGCTATTAAACAATCCGATCAGAACGGAGATGGTTAATGCACTATTCACCTGACTTAAATAAAAAATATTGATGTATTGATGGTACTCTTTTTGTAGTTTAAAAATCAATCCAGTCAGTGTCCCCTTTTGTTATTTAATGATTTTATTTAATAATAAAATTAAATGATATAGGTTAATACAGACGGATATAATTAATATAACTTACACTAAGGCCTTTCGCAATACAAACGTTGGTGGAAACATAGCACAACATGTATAACAGAATTACATTGTCACTGCAGATTGTACAATTAATATTTAATATTCATCAAAAAAGTTGAGTTCTGAAAAATAACCCGGTCCCTTCCCGAAATGTCGGAACAGATAAAGAAAATGGTGTGTAGATAGTTGTTTTAATTTACTTATGTAGCGTGTAAATTTTAGATAATTACATGAACTATTATCGATGGTTATAATGATATTACATCAAAATCTATCACAATAATTGTACTTTCGTAACACTGTAAGTACAGCGCCCTCTTTTGGTTGAATCTAAAGGACTTATACATCCCTCATAAAAGCATAAGATCACTCGGACTAACCAATGCAAGAAATCAACCAAGTATGACTGGTTTTCATTGGCTAGTTAAAAACCCACTGTAGTCAGTGCAAGAAGGAATATTGATTTCTGCTGCATTGAGATTCTTAATCTTATTGCACAGTATAGAAATTGCTGTTTAAACAGTTCTAAACAGCCAGGGTTGTTCATGTTCCCTGTTTAAACAACGCACTCACTTATATTTATGAGCAGTTGTTTAAGCAGGACACATAGACAACAGCACTTTTAAAGTATAGATTCAATAATCAAAATCGATCAATCCAACAAACAAAATGACGACATTTAAGAAGCGACTCAATCAAAGTTTGTTCAAAGGCGCCGCTGAAGATTCGTACGTTACTGCTCTCTAGTCTACGGTATTCATGAACGGAAATTAGTGGCCGTTTATATACAATAAAGAACTACTTTAAATGAGCAAACAATTTAACAAAATAATATGCACCACACAAAAAGGACCAAACAAACAATTTCACATTGACCATCGTAATAAAATATTAGTCTTCAAAAATGATAATGAACACATTGGGAAAATTTCCAGAAAACTATTTAAACGGTTCTAGTGAATTTGGGGGATGATAGATGTGATGTTACTTGGCTTATTTTGTGTTATTTACTTATTTTGCGTTATTTAATCCAAAGTAAAGTTAATGTATAGCTGAAGCTTTTTTGCCTTTTGTGAACCTTCACCTACATCTTTACAATATTAAATATTTTATTATCTTACGCTCATTCGAAGGACTTACTGACGTCCAATATATAAATCAAGGTCGAAAAAACATATCTAAATGAGGTAATTGTAATGTTTGCCATTATGAATTTGCTCATTTACAATTCTGGTTTTCAAACATTAAATCTCTTGTGATTAACTTATATAATTCAGTTATTCAGAAATGAACAAAGACAAATTAACCAGAGCTGTATTCGAACCTGCGACCCCTGAATACCGTACCGATGGTTAAATAAGCAAACTATGAGGCCTATTAATCTTGGCAGCTGAATTCAGTGCGTAAGCTCAATTATATCATAATGTTGTGTGAATGACTTTTTGGTATAGTCATCTTCAAATAAATGATGTTGCAAGCTGAGTTCTCCGTTTTTCTCGTGTCGGAAGTGTCCTTGCCTCTGGTTTGAAATAAAGGATCTACAGTCTAGATCTAAAGTAGTGTATGTTAATTAGGGAATTACTCTTCAAAGCCCATTAAACTATAAATGTTCATTTTTTTCTGTTTTACATGCCCTCATCATGGCAAAAGCAAGAGAAGTAGGCATTTTGATGAGTAGAAAAGAAGAAACATATTCCCCAATAAATTACATGGCAAAATTTTGTTTAGGTTGTATAAAATGTAAAACCTTTGCTTTCAACTGTTCTGAGTTTACCTTTCATATAACCGTTTTTAATAACATCATGGTCAATTATACCGCCTGAAGTGCTTGTATTAAATAGCCGTTACTGTTGGAAATGATCGTGTCCTGATTAAAACAGCAATTTCTTTAAAATTTAGCGTTATACCAAAAGAGCACGGATGACACATTTTGTATTTATGTATAAAGTGGAACACTGCAAATGCCAATGGGGGAATGTATTTTGTGAAAATACGGCAAACACCATGGCTGTGTGCGGTTACTTCATATTATGAACCGATGGCAATATCACGTACCTGGTAAAGATCGTGTGTAATTAGAATTACTTTCTTACCTTTCAATAATAAATTAAACTACAATTAGTACCATTTCCTACAAGACAAACACTATCGCTGAATTGCACGACTTAATTACCATCACGGGACCATTAGGGCTACGTTGCAACCACTTACGTATTCAATGCGAAGGCAGCTCCTACACATTGTTGTTTAAGTGCCTGGCCTGCTTCGTAATTTCATCTGCAGTCACTGCACAGGTGAAGGTTGAGTCTGATCGTCCGTCTGCTGATCGTCGCATTTGTTTGTTGCAGGATAAAGGTAAGAAAATCATATTTTTACCTTTTTTTTCGTTCAGTCCATTTGCTTTGTTACACGTGCTTTGAATGAAAGAATTCATCAAATTAATTGGTCGGTTAGATGCTGCACAGAGAAACGAAAGGTGCAGGTTTTGATTTTTCAAAAAAACAAACATTCCGACTGCCTGAAAGAGAGCTACGTCAAAAGTGTTGTAATATCACCCAAAAAATCCAAAACAAAATATAGACAGTAGGAAATTGTTTTGCTGTATGGGTATAAAGCAATACCTTTCCCCTGCTGAACTATCTGGATGACTTATTCATTCGAGCAATGTCATCGGCATATGCGCAATGTGGTTGTCATATTGCACAGAGAGATCTGCGTAATGTACACGTACGGGCGCGCTGAGTGATTTCTGCCGGTGACGAATGCGAAGGGACACGATATCGATTTCACCAAACTCATCGCAACTCATCGTACGACTTATGATGCATTGCAGGCCTACGATTGGTTATCCTTCGCAACTTGAGGTACGATCACAGGGATTTGTGAAATCATGCAATAATAGATTGTTCATAATTATTCTATATTCGGAGGATAATGTTCATTCCTTCCCATGCACTTTTCAAATAGATTCAAACCGAATATTATGACTTAAACCACCAACCCAATGTTACATTTCGTCAAGGTTGGTATTAGGGGATCCAGCTTTCTTTCAGGAATCGGAAGAGTTTCCATCCGTAGACGATTTGCAGTTGAACATTGCTGTAAATTTGTTGTTTTCCCATGATTTCCATTGTGGTAAAATTATGAGATATGATCATAAACATGCAATTATCGGTTATTGTCTGTAATTCAGTGCAAACTTGACAAAGGTGGGCCTGAAAAACTTAATTAAGGAACGTTTTAACCATTTTTTTTTTATTATAGGCACGACCTCCAATTGGTGTACGAAAAATAATTGTTTGTAAAATTCTAAGGCATAAAATGGCAAACAAAAAAATAACAGTTGGAAAATTATTTTCAAAATACAAAGGAACTACAAATTATTTGGTTTAAGGGGACAATCCTTTCTACATTTTACTGATACCAATTATAACTTTGGTCTACGGCTGAACGTGGGATGGCAACCACAAAAACCACCTCCTAAAGACCCGCTACTTATATTACAATTTCTAGCTGAGGAAATGAGGCTAATTGTAGCTTAATTTATCATTGAATGGCATGAAACTAATTACACACGAACTTCACCAGGTACGTGATATTGCAATCGTTTCAAATGTGATATACTTACACACTGCGCACGTTCCCACGAATTACTAAAAACATGTCAACGGGATTTAGTCCTTTGCTGGCACAAAGACAAGTAACCAGCGACCAATTATTAGTCGTACAATAAATTTATTAACTAACGAATCCATCAAGCCTGTATCATAATTTTGTAGTATGCATCCACACTTAACGTGATTCGATCGCAGAATATATCAATTTAAACGAGAACACATTAAACAATATTTTCATATAAGCCCGTGTCACCATCAAAATGCGATAAACTGCAAATAAGATTGCACATTTATAAAAAATAAAAAAAATGCAATAATGTTTTTTTCTCAAAACGGATAGGCCTATCATTAACACCAACCTGATGTGAAAAATCATCAAACTCGGTGTTTACATATTTGACAAAGCAACGGATAACTGTTGTCCCTTTTCTTTTATTTCGATTGATGAAATTGGAATCTTCTGATGTGTTTTAGGAGAATTCAGATGCAATTTTCTCGACGATGACAGATAATATTTGAAGAGATTTATTTCATTTCACACGACACCATGTACACAATAACAAACGCAGTCATTAATGAGGGTTCATGCCGACAATTAATTGACTCATTTACGAGTGGTAAATGGTACCGTATTTCTGTTGCAGGCCTGTACACTGTATCACTGTGTACTTAAATCCACGTCGGTATATTATAGTATATACAAAAAGGCAGTGTTGGAGTAGAGTCCTCAGATCCGAGTAGAGTACTCCGAGTACTTCAGGGTCTAAGTACTGGGCCGAGTCCGAACACATTGCTGTCGAGTCCTAAAAATCGAGTCCAAGTACATTCAAGGTCGAGTACAGGGCCGAGTCCGAGTACCAAAGTCCGAATCCACGTCCGAGTACAGTACCAACGCACAGTACAAATTGCATTTTGTTTCACAGAGATGTTTATAATTGGATATTGATCATGTTGTGTGACTCTACTAAGAAATTCATGTTTTTCAAACCTTGCAAATGACACTATGCTGTTTTCATTTTGATACTAAGCTCCCGATGATCTTCATACTCCCATTGTATAATTTATCGGAAATCGGCAACATTATCAGCCGTGAAATCGTAACGGAAATGAAATTTGCACTTAATGTAGTACGTGGAGTACGTGGAATCGAGTACGGGCCAAGTACATTTATTTTCTATTATTTTTAATCGAGCACGGGCCTAGTATTTGTCTGTACTCGAGTTGTACTCTAGTACGAGTACTAGTACTAGTACGAGTATCCAAGCCCGTGTCACCATAGGATCTACTCAACAAACTGGATTGTTCATTCATAGCAAAATAGGCAAGAGATCACATCAGTTAACACAAACCTGAAACCAACATGTTTGTCATTCTCACCGGCCACAAACTGAATTTATTTTTAACAAAACCAAGCACACATTTCCAGACCATTTATTTTCCTCGAACTGACTTCTTTTTTGATAGTTTCCCTCGAACTAGCAAAATCTTTGTTTAGTATTCAATTACAATAAAAAAAGACAATGCCTTGTCTTCAGACAGTATGTGAAACACAGGGACAGGCAAAACCAGATACAGGTAGAAGTAGGCAAAAACCGGAAAACATTATTTTTATTGTGACCGCAGTTCCATGTTAAGAACTTATTTTGATTTTGAAAAAAACAAATGTGAACGCAAACGCGATTTTTTTAAGGAAAAGAAGGTTACAACCCTCACTGTCAGAGAGACAAACACAATATCTCAAGCTAATACTGAACTTACTTTTGCTGAGCTTTCAAAGGGGTGTCAACTCAAATAATTTGTATCAAACTGATGTCATCAAGGCATAACTAGAGACAGAAAAGTTGTGTGCATGTACATTTACGGTACATGTGCATGTAATCTTGAATGTCTGGTGTCTACACACATACAACATAATTATACAAATCAAAGCGCCCTCGTGTGACCAAATAGCGCCCTCGAGGGCCCAGAAATGAAAACAAATAAGTTTACTCAATGTCACTTTCTGTCCGTAACAAGTTCTATAAGAGGATGGAGAGTTGTATGGTGGAGTATGAGGGATCAGGGAAAGAGAGGGGTGAGAGGAAGAAGGGATATGGATGGAAGATATAGGTTGGTTGAGAAAGACCCTGCTAGGATCATAGCATCAGGTCCTCCTAACTCTAAACATCGAAATACTCTAAATGTTTTTTTTGCAGAGGCAAGAAAGGATAGACAAGTAAAGGGATTCGTTGGTATGTTTTTCCCTTTCGCCTTGGTGACAGTTCTGGCCACCATCCTTGGTAAGTCATTGATCATCTCTTCGTTCCGAGTTTGAATCCCACCAAATGAAAACGAAATGCAGAGTTGAAAAATGTAACCTTTTTGTCAAAAGAAAAAACATTCCCTCTCTGCACTGTATTGCTACGTGGCGGCATACGAAACACAACAGGCAAATGGAGACTTGATATGAAGTACTGTCTTAAAAAACAAAATGACATAAATTATTTGACAGCGTAGGCCATGCCATTTGAACAAACATGAAACCGAAAAGCAAATTTTGTATTTTCAGCATTATTCCATGGTTGAGTGCACTAGATTTTTGAAAAACATTTCAGTTCTAGATATCAATTATTTATTAATTATTAATAACTAACATTATGCATTTTTCCTAAGTCCACTTGGGTGGTGTTGAAAACCAGCAAATGACGCGTTACTTCGGCCCTCCTCCTGAGCCGGTTCCCGGGGAACACTGGATGAAAACAGCTGCTCAATTGTTGAGCAAACAATGTCCCCGCCGTAAACAAGGTAATCAAGGTTATTTAGAATTATTATTGGGGTGGGTTTTAATATATGAAAATACATACGCTTGATTCGAACCCGAATTAGCAATAATATATGGTTTAACTCCACAGGAATTGCTCGAACAAAGTTCGTATGATGCCCGGACAATGTCAGGGCAATGTTCGTGTCCAATCATGTCCACGTGGTAAACGAGGTTACTTAAGTGTATGAAATTTAAGTGTAAGTCTATGAAATTTGCCCCTGGTCGCCAAGTCTTGGAGGTCTTCAAGGAAATGTATAGAAAGGTGCTGGGAATCGTTTTTGGTTAATACCCATCTTTTATATTTAATTGGGCTATGCAGGTGTCCATGTTTGTGCTGAAGCAGGGCCTCTTGGTATGAAGGGTGGCCGCATTCCGGATAGCAGCATCACAGCTTCATCGTACGATGGTAGTGCCTTTCCTCATTATGCGCGGCTCGATAATAATCAGGGTAAGTTGATCTGTGATGCATAATACACTACTCATATGAGAGAGATTTCATTAAAAAAAGCTTCCAAAAAAATTAGGCGTGGAATTTTGCAATAATAATTAATTATCCGTGGTGGCACAGATCCAGACACCTGGGTTGCATTCTTCAGCTCCAATCTGTGGATTCAAGTCAGCTTCGATTCTGCAGTGTCCATCACTGGCCTCATGACTCAAGGCAGTGCTACCTATTATACGCAGGTAAAGGAGTACGAAGTCAAGTACAGCAATGACGGTCAATCATGGGCTACCGTGTCTGATACTGATGGGACACCAACACAGGTACGCCGCTTTTTATGGGTGATTTTTCAGATGGCCTCACTTTTAATTCTTCGTATGGTAAATTTTCACTTTTTTTTAGTCACCTTTCTTCAATTGCACAAACTAAAAAAAAACCGTGCCCAATTACTGTGAAAGACCATAATTATTACATCAATTTAATTTGTGTATTTATTCGTGTATGATCCTTTTATCATTTGTCATTGACAGTTTGCTGGCAACACCGATCAGACGAGCCACGTGGAGGTGACTTTCACTACGGCATTGTACACCAGGTTCATTCGCATAGTACCCACTGCCTGCCGCAATGACTTTTGCGGCTTCCGCTTTGAGCTCATTGGGTGTTATAAAATAAGAAACCGATCTTAATGGAGATGATTAATTCACTATTCAGCTGACTTGAAGGTAACAAAATTGATATAACTATTAAGGATACTTTATGTTAATGGCATAAGCTGTTGATTTGAGATATTTTGTTTAATTTCATCGATTTCTATCAGTTTTTCATTCTATGCCTAATAATACCAAGTTTGGTTTGACAGACTTTTATCAGAGGCCAGTTAGTAATTCACTGCAGCTGCAACGAAGAACAATAATTTCTGCTGCACTGAAATTCTAAATTTGTTTGTTCATTCTTTCGATCCTACAAGCATATGGAGACATAAAGCACATTCACAAACGCCCAATTAATCTCGGTCCATTTGGGTAGCAAATTGGAATGCGATTCCAAAACGGTTTTAAAATGTTTGTGCACACTATACTCGCGATTCGAACCACGATTCAAATCAAATTATTTACAAAGCGACTAAATCAGAGATTGTTCAGGGCGCTCTAACGATTCGGACGTCTAGTCCAGACTACGTTTTTCGTCAGTGGAAATATACTAGATATAAAGAACTGCTTCAAATAAAAAAATGGATTATTAAAAATGAGACAAAACAAACCATTTCAAATTGACCATCATTATAGAAATTACAGACAGTTGCATTAAATTGGGCGCTTTAGGACTAAAAATTAATGAACATGGATGTGGACATTTGTAGAAAATGAATGAATCCATTGAAAGGGTTTGATTTGAGTGATGCTTGATGCGATGTTATTTGTCTTATTTTGAGGAAATTAAAAAAAATTATAATAAATTGAATATAGCTGAATCTTTGTGTGTTTTTGTGAACGTTTATAATAATAGAAATAATAGTATAGGACATTTATTACAAAGCCTCTTTCTTAATAATACTCTACTGCGCATTACAAATATATACAGCGAATATCACACTGTGAGATGTCTCTATTTGCGCGTATTATCCCTGCGCGTATCATCCCTTGTCATCGGGCCGCATTTTACATTATTGAAACAGTCTCACCTCCCTGGTGAGTATGCAGCCCCGTCCTTTGTAAGCGCGCGAAGGCTAATCAAGCACACAGCCATCTCTACCCTCACAGGTACCAAATGCACCTGGGTAAAGGGGAGAAAATGTTGCAAAGCGTTTTGCCCAGGAGCGCAGACACCACTAGTCAATGGCAGGGTTCGAGTCCAGCCACGGGGTAGTGGTGCTTGCGTCCTTGGGCAAGACGCTTTGTCACATAGGCCTACTTCTTCTCTTCAAGCAGGTGTAAATGGTCACCTGCGAGGGTAGAGATGTAATTGTGGTTTGATAAGCCTGTGCACCTTGTGGTAGCACGAGGCTTTTTCAGGAATTTAAATTGTGTCCTGATGACCAGGGATAATAATAATTTGTAATGCGCAGAACAGTATAATTAATTATTTACATAGAAGCTGCGTAATATAAATCTCATATATTTTGTATTAAATAACATACTGATTTTAAGAGTATATTCTTATTGATTAACAAAATGTATACGTTTGCTGTGGTTCGTATATGACTATATACCTATTCAATCAATTAATCAATCAATACACGTATAACTTACTCAATGAATCAGTAAATCGGTCCACTAATTATCAACTAATCAGTAAAATAACTAAATATATAGATAAAATACCTCATGCTTGTCTTCCTATCAAACTATCGACTGAACATAGAATTCGTAATCAGTTGATCAATAGAGCTCCATTGTTGTTATAGCCAATATATCAATCTACTAAACATTCATGGAATTTATCTAGAAAACCAACTTAACAAATTATCATTGATCAAACTCATTATTTCGATCGATCAGTCAATTAATTATTTATTGAATTAATGAATCAATCAACAGTGCATGCAACTGTCCTCCTCGATGGACACTGCTGTTTATTTCTTTATTCCTTTTTACCACGTGCCCTTCCACCAAGTAGAGCTTTTTCCAGTCCTAGGATGGGACCTTCCACGCAAATAGACAGTACAAAGGCTGCCGTATAGCTGAGCACCAGATAAGCGATGAACCAACAAGCCTGCAAAAGCAAATATTTGAACAATATTCACTCGGAAGCATTTACGAATAATGACAATTTCTGGAAACCGATTTGAAAATCTGAATTTTAATGCAAGATATAGCTAGCATGGTTTAATTCAGTCAAAGATAAATAATGTTCTCACGCCGCACATTGAACCCAGACCGCTTTATAGGTGAACATGGAGTACCATGGAGTGCGCTCAATGGATCATTTTAGATTCACCTCAAAATTTTTCCGTTAGGCTACAACAACTAACACACTGAACACAACGCTTATTTAAAAGGTACTATCATACTTTGGTTTTTGTAAATGAAATGCAGAATCATGTGCAAACATATCAACGAAAATACAGTTACGGTCATTTGTGAAATTTCGAGTCCCATACGTGACCAAGGTATTTAAAAAAATCTTTTCACCGTTATTTTCTATCTAAAAAAAAAAATAATAATTCTTGGTCAGTGGTTTTACTTTTTTCTGGATAAATATATCATTTTAGGCAGAACATTTTTTACGGTATGTTTATACCCTGAAAGATAAATAGGTAAATCTGTGAAGATTTCTGTTTTGATATGCTACCAAAGTATGATATACTACCTTCAAGACTTATATCCAATTTAAGGCCGATATAGTCAAATACTTTTGTCGGCCTCGTTACAATAATTATGTCGTATTTACCACAGTCGAATATTGGCACTATCTTTGATTGCAACAATGTTTTGAAAGATACTTGTTTGTATTTGTACTTACGAACGCAGAGTATGTGAAGTGGTACTGCGAATTGGCACTGGTGAATAAGGAGTACATAAGGATCGGATGAATCAGGTAAGCACTGAAGGTGATACGGCTCAATGGAGCCCAGAAATCCCAGCTCAGGAAGGCGTTGACCGGTCCTGTAAGCCATAATAGTATAATATGGTTTAATAATCCAATTCCTTGTTGTGATGGAGTCAGGGAGAAAGGGAATCAGGTTGGCGTAGCGGTTCTTTCCTCGCCTTTCACCTCTGTCGGACCGGGTTCAAGTCCGGCTCGGCCCACAAGTTGATTGGGTTTTCAGTCCCTACCTGATTCTGTAGGTTCTACCCAGAATATTACTTTGGAGTTTTCCTCCCACCTCTAAAACTGTACCCGGTACAGTCTTCTCATAATTTTTCCATATAGGTTGCGCCAGGCTTTCGAGCTACAGTGCATGGGGCGCTTTTGAGGAAACCTTGGTTTCATTACCAGAAATAAATTAATAAAAAATGTATATCTTCAATTGTTTCAAAAAAAAAGTATGAATTAATGGCTTGGATACAATGGGATACTTTTGAGAACAGGTCTTCAAGTCAACAGCTCACGCGAACGCAATTGTGAGCATGCACGCTGACATCTGTAGACAGTTGCACGTTAACTAGTGCTAACTTGGAATAGGTTGATGCAGATCAGTGATCAAGAGCACAGTAGACAGGACAAACATACTAGTCTGCATCGACAGACAGATAACAAGGGAAAATACAACACAGTGAGACACTACATACCCCCATAGCCCACAGTGCATGCGAAAGCAACCCATCCGACTGCCATCACAAATACAGGTTTAGAAAACACCGTGTACAACACGGCGGCGTACTGTGGCATGGTCCCGTTCTGTCCGCGGTAAACTCCGTAGACCACAGCAAGAGCTAACACAGTTGACAAAATCCACATGAAAACGTTCAAACTCTAATAGATGGACAAAGAAAAATACCGAAAAAGGTCTTTAGCTCGTGTTAATTGAGCCTTACATTGTCAATGGAAAACCCGATCGACTTCCAGAGACTGCTGTATCACAATAACATTCAGCAGTTATCAAAGGCACAGCCATAAACATTTTGGATAAAGACATCGGCAGGCTGGCTGCTGATAAAGTTAAGATTATTTATGGTGACCAACGTGCACTAGATGAAATTGTCGTTGGTGACCAACGTGCAATAGACGGAATTATCGTTGGGCACGAACGTGCACCAGATGGATCGAATTATCGCTGGTTACCAACGTGCAATATACATGTAGATGGAATTATCGTTGGTTATCAACGTGCAATAGATGGAATAATCGTTGGGTAGCCTACAAACGTGCAATAGGTGGAATTATCATGTGTAGCCTACGAGCGTAGGTAGAATTGTCGTTGGGTAGCCTACGCCGGACGTGCACCAGACGGAATTATCGTTGGTTACCAACGTGCACTAAATCACTGTTTGATGTTTAACTTTCACTCACATGGATTTATATTTGTTAAACACTAGTGTCAGCAGCTTGGTCAACCATTCTCTGCATTTAATACGCAACACCAGTCCCAAACCTACCTTGCTCATTCGAATCGTGCGCCCCTTCACTTGGTAGAATATGTATCCAAACGCCATCCCCACCAAATACGCTGGTATCCGACAGTATGGTTTGGCGTAAATTACGTCGACTGATCCACTGCCATATACTTCAACAGTATTGTTGTTGTAGGCTCTGTATAAGAGATGAACACGTAAGTAATCTACCATGAACTTTGAAATATAGCTACTAATCACTGATTGTGAAAATGTAAGACACTGCAAATTGTGACTCTCAGGTTTTAACTTTGTCGTCGCTATCATTTGCTTGTTTGTGTTTTGAGTGTGTGCTTCTTTTTTGGGTGATTATTTTTCCCTTCGTGTTTAATGTGCTCCCAGTTCTCGCCGGTTAGACCTAAACCATACTTGCCGCGTAACTTCATATTGTATCCATTACTATGTCCAGAAAGAATTTGTTTGGATCACTTACGGTAAGAGTCCCACTGGTGCCCCGTAGTAAGCTGCCAGATAAGCAGTGACTCCGAATGAAGCTAGACTCATGGTTACTATCATACCCATTCCCAATTTGGCGTTCCTGCGAAACAATCAACCAACTTAACAGTAAAAGAAATGCATAAGGGAAAATTCCTGAAGTCACGCATTAAATAGAAAAAAACAAACAGACTCCCCTTTCGACAAAACGCCATACATTTTAATGACCTTAAAGAGCGAGTTTTTAGGTTGCAATTCGAGTCAAGTCTAAACATTATCTAGTCAATCTTAGGCATGGCAGACAAGCCATTCGTACTCGCGAGTCAAGACAAATGTCCAAATCCCAATACGAGTCGTCTCATTCAATGGTAATGGCTTGAGTCGAGACAAGGATTTACGACAAACTCGGCTGGTATCATGTCATTCAAAAGAAAGACGAAAACAAATAATGTAGTCCCTATTACTACAGTTAAGCAATGATTGTCGTAAGACCTAGAGCCTGTCATAGAGAATATTAACAAACAGTTATCGGTGTATTAAAGGGTTCGTTAAAGGTAATATCATACTTTGGTTTTTGTCAAAGAAATACAGATTAATGGGCAAAAATGTCAAGGAAGATACATAAAATAGAAAAATACAAGTAGCACTATATTGACTAACTAGAGTTTAAAAAGAGCATGAGCTTTCGTAGCAACAACTACTTCATCAGATTATATGTTATCTGACTGACACGGCTACCCATAATTATAAGGTAGATACAGTAACAGTCATCTGTGAAAATTTTGGTCCCATACGGTACCCACTTTTTGAGAAAAAAAAGTGAAAAACAGCCACAGTATTTCTGAATTTTTTTCTCTTTTATTTTTGATCTTTTAAAAGACCAAAAAGATTTTCGGTCGTTGTTTTACTCTTTTCTGGATAAATACAGCATTTCAGGCGAAAAAGTTTAACGGTATGTTTCTACCACCACCATCTTCATACCCTGTAAGTTATATGTAAATATGTGAACATTTCTGTTTTAGCTTCTTACCAAAGTATGATACTACCTTTGACTCTCGTGTAAAGCAGAAATTCATGAATTGTTTGCACAACCGTGATTTGTACACAATATTAGACCGGTCAATAGTACCATATGATTACACGCCTGGACTACTCACTTGTACAGGAGATAGATGATGAAAGGGCTGATGACGAAGAACTGCATGTCGTTGGGCAAGTACCAGGAGTATCCGAGACACTTGAAAAGAGAATAGAATTGAATAGAATTCCAAAAATAATATGCACTTTTCCCTGTTTTTTCTCGTACATCATAGAGTGAAAAAAATTGGCTGTTGTTACCAACTTCTCAACAAATATATGGGTGAGCAAAAAAAGACAGGCAGATTGGTATCAAAATAAGCAGGATAAAACATATGGAGATAAAATCAGTTGAGCAAGCATTTAAGGAAGCAAAAATGAGAAACCACTCGTTCATCCATTCATCATTCATTTATCCCTTCCTTCCTTGATGGGTGAATTTGTTACCATTTGCCCAATATCTCCCGGAAATGGGTACAAATTGTTGATATACAGCAAGTTGGTCCACCAGTACTCCCCGCAATAATACGCCCCGGATTCAAAGATTGGTATCTTCCCCGGTCCCTGGCCAAAATGGATGGCAAGGCTGGCAAAAATAGCTATGGTCAGCATATAAGTTGGAGTGATACGGATGAAGCGATGGACGTAGAAGAGGATCCAGTTGATCTTGCCCTTGTTCCTCTTGAGTTGCTTGAGGGTCAGGTACGTCAAAAGGAGACCGCTGTAATACCACATGTAAAGAAAAGAATTCCTTTAAACACTGACTTTGATCATTCGTTTTCAATACAGATGCATTAATAGCGACAAACTTGGCCCAGAGGTGGATACAACATGGCCGAATGCACATCAATCCACATAATATACATTTGGCAGTCATCTTGTATCCCAATATTGGGGTTTACGAAAAGGCAGCTCGGGCTCAGGCTGAGGCTCCGCCTCTGTCATCCATATACTGAACATAAAGGTTGTGATTTTTCATTGAAGCTGAAGATCTGTTTTCCTTTTCAAAACAGAGAATCTACTTCCGAACCGCAGCCAAAAGCCAAAATCAAATTTTTATACCCGTTATTTCAGAATGGATTCATGAAAAATGATGCTGGAGCCTGTGCCGCTGTTTCGTAAACGCCATTTGGCAGTCATCAATAGTCTATCTTTTGGATATACCAGTGTAGAACCACCCTCGTCGATCACTTAATTGTGATCAATATTTATATCTTGTAAGGGAATTATAAAAAGTCGCAGCAGACAAAGGTAAAACAGAATAAGCCGTTATGTGCTATATCTACCTGAGGAAGAAAAATGTATCCACGGAAAGTGAGCCGGACACAACAACTGTGAACAAGAATGAGTCGGTCAACATGGTGACGACTTGCCGGGTGTCATCTTGGAGGAAGGGGAAGAAAATGACAAATGCCAGGGTTATGCTTATCCCAACAATTGTGTTTTCATGCGTACCGATTTATCTGTGGATCTGCCTGTGATCACTGTGTTCATGGTGTCCTCACGCAGTGCAGCCGCCATGACATATGACATTATTGGCGAATCGCAACCACTAACTGCACCCCATTATTGCGCATACCGTGACCACACTTTTAATAGCTTAACATTTCAATTGAGTTCTTCGTACCATATCTAATAAGCAAACAAATATATTCAGAAAAAAATCATGCCACATATAAAAAAAAAACCACAGAAAATGTACACAGGTTTGTGATGTATGATGTATCGCACGACATTATGTGCCTAGATTTTTGTAATTTGGGATGTCCCTCCTGCAACACCATTCTATGCCGTCTTGTGCATGATATGCATAATTAATTTCAGGCTGCGAAGTCTGAATTCAGCATCATCGAAGTCAGGCAACCAGTCACTCTCCTGAGGACGACCAGAGCACACTGTTCGGAACGTCGATATAATACCAACGGTTGTTTTCAGAACCACACACTCTCACAGAAGAGATTACATGGTGTCACCACAAATCTACCTTCTTTTAGTACAGACTTCCACTATTCAAAGCTTCAAGTCTTATTTGAGATAATGTCTAGTTTTAATATTGCTTCTGCATGGTCTCAAGGAAACCCTAGCCATATACAATTTCAATGTTCGCTAGCAGAGGGCACCCTAAGTATGGAAACAATTAATGTTATTATTTTTTTGCTGAAGGTTTCTTACCCAAATAGCCTGCATAGAACAAGAATGACAGTGTGTGACCGAGGACTATCCAGCTCATGCTAATGACGCGGATGCCGTTTAGCACGGCAAGACTCCCGGCAGGCTGCTCGGTGTTGAGGATCTTGGAGCCGTTGTGTAAGGAGGAGAAACCCATCATGATGGTGTCTAGCATATCTAGATGGATAAACAAACGATAGGTGGTCTAAAAACAACCTTTAAACACCAAGAACTGGGAAAACAATTAACCTATATGATGGCACAAAAATGATCATTATAGATAATGTTCACTGGTACCCCGCGTAAACGACGCCAAATGTTTCTGTGCAGAGCAAATATGTGCCCTGAAACAGCTTTCTCAACATGCCTCTCGACAAAGACCATCGTGAGGTGCTTATGAAAAACAAACAAAGTTGAACCGAAGCAGGCTAGAGCCTATATCAATATAGCTGAATTGGGTATAGTAAATTGGTGCTTAAAGTGTGTTAAAGACCCTTAGTAACCCAAAATATCAAGTGACATTCCCCACCTTTTCTGGCAGGTACACATCAGAGAGAGGGACCCAATGTCTGAATGATAGGATTAGTGTTAATAGGTTCTGGGTAATCAACTCGACAGAATCATGAACAGAAACTATTTTCCACTATTGAGTGAGGATACACGTACAAGTCACGAATCAGTATAACATTTCTTGTATGAGACTGCTCTATCAATCTAAAAACAACTAACAAATAAAACTCTACCAAGACTTATTGTAGCCTCCAATTCGATAAGCCAACTTGCCTGATCCACGTTTTCTCTTCTTGGTAGTGGGGTCCCGGTTTGTCTTGGTGACTATTGCTGCATCCACCTCCTGTGTATCGCTGAAGCCTAAGTTGTCCTTGGCCGCCATGTGGTCGTTCATCTGAATGTGTCCATTCTCTGTCACCTCAGCTGCTTTGTTTATACTGTCATTGGGCAACATGGTGGATTCCTGATAAAGAAGGCGATGGTTACTACTTTATAATCATATGTAAGCATTTTTGTTGCTGCTCTTCTATTTGCTGATGCTGCCGCCGCTGCTGTTGTCGATGTTGCTGCTGCTGTTGCTACTGTTGATGCTGCTGCTGTAGCTGCTGCTAGTACAGCTACTGCTGATGATGCTACTGATGCTGCCGTTAATGCTGATGCTACTACTGCTACATGTTGTGATGCTGCTGTGCTGCTGCTGCTATTGCTACTGCTGATGCTGTGGATTCTGCTGTTGTTGCTGCTGCTACTACAGTTTCTGCTGATGATGCTACTTGTGCTGATGCTGCTGATGTTGATTTGGTGACGGATGTCATTGTAAAGGCTTTTTTCACAGGACGCTTAAATTTTTTTTCCGACCATTAAGAAATTATCCCATGGGTCTGGCCCTCAGTCAAAATCTCTCCAGGATTCACCAGGGACGTGGGTCATTCTTAAGCATTGGTGCCGTTTCACACGATGACACCTTTCTTCGGAATTCTCAACCATGAGAGAATTTCTCAATGGTTGAATTTGTTTAGCGTCGTGTGAAAAGGCCTTCAGTGTATCGCACCTTGGATTCTGACATCCCTCCGTTTCTCTCTTCATTCCTTTTAGCAAGCACGTGGTATGCCGTTCCCATGGCAACCAGCAGTAGAAAGAGGCACAAGACACAACTGTATTGAGGAAAAAATTCCTTCATGAAGCTTTCCCTGAACTAATAGCGTGTTAATTGTCTCATGTCATTATAGCTCTTTAAGTCTATAGTACAATATTTTCCCTATGCCATGACCTGGTGAAAGCAACTGTTTCTAAAAGCTTGTATAATAATTACTTCTGACCGAGCCAATGAACATGACCATTGATGACTATAAAGCTTCCCATAATGAAAGTCAATGGCTTCAGGTTTTACGTCACTTATACATTGTGGTTTATATTAGGTGCGTTCGAGTAGGTCACCTAGTTCGCTCAGAGTCAGCCCCGTACCGTCCGATTAGGTCTGACGTCATTCTCGGGATTCACCCAGGGCAACCACTAGTAACCCTGCTCACGAGCAGAGTCAGTGGTGGGAAACACATCACACGGATTCAAATTTGCGGAAAGGTAATGCAAGCGTTTGATTAGCCCAGCAGTGGTGGCTGATCCCGGTGACGTGACCCATATTGACCGAGGAAAGCTACTCGAACGCACCTAATGTGTTAAAGAAGGAGTACTCACACTGTTGAAATGGCTGCGGCATTCCACGGATAATCCACCAAACAATCAAATCTAATGTTCTGTCCTATAACTGTACAAGAGAAATTTAACAATAAATGAATAATTATGATCTTGACTGACATAGATAGGAAACATGTTCTATATACTCACGCGATAAATATTATTCTTTCCCATAGCAACTCCATCAAAGCACACCAACCAAGAATTCAAGAAGGGCCTGTTTGTTTAACGCACAAAATCACGGATCATGCTGATCAGGATCCCATTTTAGCGTACACGGCATAGGACGTGGATCCGCAAATATGTGATCCCGTGCGTTAAACAAACGGGCCTTATTACATCCAGAACAGACTTTACAAAAACTTCACCGATATGACAAGGCAAAAATTGATAACAAATCCAATTCAACGGGAAAAAAGATAAAAGAATAACATAATAGCAAAATAAAAAAAATTCTTACCAAACAAAAGTAAACAATAAACAACAACAACAACAACACAAACCCGTTAACAGGAAAGTAGGAAAGACAAGGTGCCAACCCACCATTCCATGACCTTTGTTGTTATATGTGGTATATTGGATGTTTTATAACATTTCGTCAAAGCGCCTTTGGTAGAAGGTAATTTTTAAACGTTTGACAGCGCTTACTCATATATTGTATTCAAGAATTGGATGGAGAGAGAAGCAGCTGAACAAAAGATCATCCAAAGACTAGACTTTTTCAATATAGGATTAAACAGGGACTCTAGTTTCTTGTCACACTACATCAGTGACTCAACATTACATTTTGTCTAGACCACAGACTTGGCCCCCATATATATACCTTGCTTGATGATGCCACTTCATTGCATCTGATGAAGTAGTTGTTGCTACGAAAGCTCATGCTCATTTTAAACTCTAGTTAGTCAATATAGTGCTACTTGTATTTTTGTATATCAGATATTGTATATAATTTTAACCCTGTTGTGAAGTGCAATTGTTTTTGCTCCTGCTTCATAACTCAAATATCTGGAACAAAATGGCGACTATGAAAGTGAACGTTCTACAAGTCTCACCCGGAATAGGTAGAAACAGTTCTTTCAGATCGTTCTTGGAACAGCTGGCTGGAAAACAAAGGCCTATCCGGTAAACATTTCCGGTCTGAAAGGAAAAAGAAATGGAACATCAACTACAATATTAACATTCATAATTATAGTGATATAATGGCAAAATAGCGTTTGTGGGAAGATTACCGGAGCCGGCAAAATAAAACACTGCCTAAAATTTTACGAATTACCCATTTGGAGCACAGCTACCCCTTATTGGGTTGCTCGTTCTTTAGAAGCAGCCAAACAAGACTGGCCTTAAGTTCTGAATTTGACACGTGTACACAAATTGGGTCTTATATCTCGATGTTGTCAGGCTCATTGCTAGGTAGAGGTTAATTAGTTGCATGTCTAGCCATGATTTTAACGTAGCCTATTTCAGAAACAACGGCTGTGGCTTTGGCTCAGTATTGGGATTCATCTGCTCTTTGACGTCCCACAAGCAAGGAGAGCGCACTTTGACTAAATTTGCCTAAGTGTTAACATAGGGCGATGCTTAAAGGTAGTATCATACTTTGGTAAGAGACCAAAACAGAAATGTTCACAGATTTTTGTATAACTTACAAGGTATGATGCTATAGTAGAAACCTACCGTTAAAATTGTTCCTCCTGAAATGGTGTATTTATCCAGAAATTAGTAAAACAACGACCTTTTTTATCTTTTAAAATATCAAAAATAAAAGAGAAAAGACTTAAGAAATACTGCGGCTGTTTTTCACGATTTTCTCAAAAAGTGGGCACCGTATGGGACTGTTATTTTTTACGGATGACTGTTACTGTATCTTCCTTGATATGTTTGCCCATGCATCTGTACTTCTTTGACAAAAACCAAAGTATGATACTACCTTTAAGCTTGCCGGGCTACAATAAAATCCCTGACTGAGCTCAAGCCACAGCCTAAGCTTTGGAAATTGGTTTTACATTAAATTACCTGGGTGCGGTACCCGAGTTCGCAATACTGGGTTTCGAATGGGGCGTCTGGGTTCCAGGCCTTGACGGTCTGACACTGCTCCACATTACCAAAACTGCGAAAGTTGAATGTGAAAATTGCGTCCAGGGTCACTGGCTCGCCATTTGAGCTCAACACTGTTGATAAAGAAGACCCATGTGAAACACTAGACATTGTAACGTGTATCCAACAGCAATTTAACAATCGTGTAATAATAACAATAATAACTAGATTTATAGAGCGCCAAATTGTCAAAAGATACACATGGCGCTGAAGAAAGAAAGAAGAACATCAAAAAGAACAAGAGAAGACAACTAGGACGTACGATCAGCTACCGTGTGTGGAAAAAGATGAGTCTTAAGAGCCGTCTTGAAGGATGGCACACTGACGGAGTTTCTGATAGGGATGGGTATATGTTCCACAATCGAGGACCAGCAACAGAAAAGGCCCAATCACCTGCGATTTTAATTGTTTTGTTGACAACAACAGATTTTCCATGAGAAGAGCGAAGGGAGTAAGACCCGGTTCGAGTTGAGAGAAGAGAACAGAGGTAATCAGGGGCAGAAGAGTTGAGCGATTTGTAAGTGTGGACCATAGTACGGAATTGCCAGTGTAACTGGTGTAGAAGTGGAGATGTATGTGTGTACATGGGCACCCCCCCCCCCCCCCCTTCTGAAAAACGAGTCTGACAAATCTATTTTTAAGCAGTTGAAGACGAGATAAATCCGTCTTTGAGATTTCGTTGAGTAAGCAGCAGCCGCAGTCTAATTTCGAAAGAAAATAAGACGCGGACTGCATTATTACTGGCATTAAAGTTGAGGAACTTTCTGATCCGTCTAAGGTTGCGGATATGCCAATGTGTACTCGGTGATCACCACTATGGGAGCAACCAAACATACTGACAAAAATGTTGGTAGGAAACGTAGGCCTACGTGATTGCAAAAAGGTAAAATTGATTAATATCGGCAGCAACGCAGGGTGCATCTGCTTGTTCACATAAAACACCACGACGTTGTTGAGATATCGAGGAGCTACCAGTTCTAGCAGCTGTTTCCCTCGTACCCCATTTGTACCACACTTTGTCTCGGGTATACGTTTTCTTCCATCCTACATCCCTGGCTGCTTTAAAGGGCGAATATAGGATTTGCAAAGATGTGCGTTTTGCCTGAGTTTGGTACTTAAATAGAAGTGAAGATCTTAAACTTCCTTATATATACAGACGTTGTTTCATGTACCATACGCTCTGTTCATCTTGATAGTAGAAATACGGCCGAAACCATCTTGTCCCCTCCGAATCCTTAACGGTTACACCGTCCACGCTTTCGAAATGCTACTAAATCGTTCGGACGAAAGATCTTTTTAAAAGACACTAAATCTTGATTTTCTTTAAAAACCCAGCATCTGATGAACCAAGATTTTCCATGGTGGCTGTTTGCATACACTATTTACAAACTGTTGAGTCCATTTTCTGTCTCAAACTCAATATATATTTTTTGAGTGAGGCATTGCAAATGGTGCACTCTGCATTTACGAGGGATACAATTTTCTACCTTCAGCTTTGTTTTTCTTTTTTCCGTTGTAGTCTCTTACCTATAGTGGCCCTTAGTTTAAAATATTATCCACATTTTGTTTTTACAAGTTCAAGGTTTAAAGACTTATTTCCTATTTTTCTTTCAGTGTGTAATACTCACTTTGTCGAGTGTAAAATGCGTCCTGGCTGGCATCTTCAAAAAACTGCAGGGTATTGTTGAGGCAAACACTTGACGCGTTCCGCCAGGCGTTAGTACCTACGTACTGCCTCATTTCATTACCAATCACCTCTGCCAAACTCTGGTAATCTACTGCGTCGTCCGTCGGATCCCAAAGCCCAAAATCCATCAGGAGACCTCGGGTCTTCTGCTGGAGATTGATCAGGTCGAATGCTGGCCGGCTGTCCGGACCAGTACTCGCTGCCGAAGGAGATCCCAGCAATTGTCCGAGTTTGTCGAAAAAGCCTCCCGGGACAGGACCCGGGACGGTGCTTGTACTCGCCTCGTGAGGCAACCCATTGACTGGAACCCGGACTCTGTTTGCCCAACTCGGCATTCCCGCACCCATCGCCGTCAGTCAGCTGCGGATTGCTTCAACGCGCTCCGCCGTGAATTCACCATCGTTCACGGCGCACGACGTTTGGCGAGCTACGGCAAAAAGCATCAAAATCTTGACTAAAAAGTGGAATCGGGCCATATTTTGGCCAGGCAGTGCTAAGTTTCTCGACTCAGTTGCAGAATTAACCCTCCTTGTTTAAATCAAACGAGAATTATGCGAGACACGTATTGTACATTAGGCCTATTCTTTTCGTACTAGGGATCTCGTTGTAGGTAAATTTTACGCAAGCGGCTTTGAAAGCAAAATAAACATGGTCAAAATCAACGTACATGTATTAATCGTCATGTGGTTATGACGCGGTGACAAATATAGGACCTCTGCGTATTTCTCATGTGAGAATGTGCCCAGTGTTACGTAAGTTTTTTTAGTTTAAGCCCGAGTAATCTGATATGATGCCCGTGACTGTATGACAGTGTGATTATTATGGTCTCCTAATCTCCTTAATTCCAGATTTATCTGAAATTAGGAGATAAACCGGGTCGCTTCTTCCGATTTATACACGCCCATTTTGTTGAACATGCAAGAGTAATACTGCGGCGTTTTAACCATTAAAGTTAATACTCAAAACTATTCAAACATTTGGTTAAATTGTTATCAAGATGCAATGTTTGACCTGCGATAACACTCCATTGACTTCATGCTTAGTGTTACACACAGCATTTAATTATTCCTTCAATTTCAAATTATGAATGGCATATTGCAAACTTAAAGTTAGATATAATTTTCGTAAATAATATTAATTGCTGGATTTGTAAGAAGAACTTCAAAGGTTTTGTAAAATAATAAAATTATAATAATTTATATTTTATAATTCAATATCTTCTCGCCACAGCTTCCTTCAGTAAACACCCGAGTCTTCCCAGTATACTAGATGACTAAAAAAAACACAACCGGCCAGACCAAAATTCAAGCAGAACCAAAAAATAAACAAGTCCACCACGAAACAACTAAACCAACAAACCAAAAAACTTAATATTGAGCGTAAATCATAGGGGTTGGGGTAGATATTCCCCTTTCCATTTTGAGTTGTTTTTGGAGGGTGGTTTATTAGGGCGCCCCTTTTTAATACTGTGCTTCTCATTTCCGACCGACCCACATTTTGGGCTCCGACCGAAGAAAAAAAACACCTTTTTTTGCCGCCGACCCCGTGTCCAGAATGACATAATATAAATTCAAGAAAACAAAAGTAATAATTTCCAGAATTTCTGGAGACAAATTTTGCCAATAGGCATACATTTTGTACTTACTAAACACACATAACTTTGTCTTCGGTGCAAAGATAGGCCTATACACTTTCTATCACAGAAATTCAAACGATCGATATAACGGTGAATACAATGCACGTTTCACATCATTTTCTTTATGTTTTCGTGTATTCATCTCTTTTTTTTCCACCAAACTTTTCTCTTCTTTTTTTTTCGACCGACCGACCCTCAGTCAAGATGAAAAAGAAATGAGAACCATAGTTATAAAAAGGGGCGCCCTTATAATGAATTCAAGAGTCAAATCTACGGAAGTGTATTTAGGACGCACTGAAGAAGAAAATCGTGCTCAACTATTCCGCCCGGGGGATTACTATTCCGCAAGGGCGGATTGACAGCGAATATTGTGGACATACATGTACAATCATGATACACTTCCGTACAAGGTAAGGGGTCAGCGAATAAAGTTGAAATCTTGAAGAAACACACTGGTGTTGGAAGAATGGCTATGACTGGTAAATCTTTATCATTTCAGTGGGACAACATAATGTGTCTTGTCTTTCTAAGCATCTGCAGAAGTACATCATTATTATGAATGCCTTTCGATGTAATGTCACGAAGGCCTACACATCAATAGCATTGTTGTCATCAATCACTAAACCAAAGGGGCCTGAAATAAAAGGAGCGACTATGAAAATACCATTTGGATCAGCAGACATATCTGTCGTATCATATATGATACCCTGGATGGAATGGTCATGACACCCATTCTTCCATGTTGATGAATCTTGACAACAGGAGAGAGCACTGTTGAGGTGCTGGCTGAACGTGACTTCTGACTGATTCGTAGGCCCTTAATCGAAGGCAAACTCGGGCAAAAGCTGGGAATTAACTTAGTAAATAAGGCAGGAATCGAAGTTGAAACACATTTAGCCAAAGGCTTCACTGCACTCGGCAGCGGTTTAATAAAACTCCATGCTTTAGAACGAAACACACATGAAATCGTAGATATGGCAGATTGAGTGTTTTACATCCGACCAGACCTTACTGGAGGTTGCCATTTTATAGCTGGGGGCCATCACAGAAACGCACACATAAAAAAATGTTCATACCCGGTCGGGTGCAGATAATAGGTTGGCCCCAAGGTATGGTTGCCTTTATGGGGCGGGTCGGATTGTCGGTAATGTGCTTAACAATAAGTTACACTTATTAACTTTATATACGTGCAATCCAAAACATTCGAACAAGTTTAATTCTCTCCATGAGTTTCACTTCGCACATATTTCTTATCATAAAATCATTGTTAATAATTAGCAGTATCGACTCCATGTTCCTGAAGTAATGGATATGCATCTCGTGAGATACATTTGGTGAGACCTGCTTAAGCTTGCCACCCACGAGCGCCAAGTGCGTACGCCAAGGTTCACGAAATGAACTTTGGCGTACGCACTTTACGCTCATGTGCGGCTGGATTTGAGTAAAACTTGTAGGCAGCTGAGAGAAAACGCAGTCGATACAAGAGTGAATTGCAGCTCATGATACGCCGTGCTACTGCCGTGCCGAACGGCAAAATGAGTACATGTAGCAATAGTACGGCAGCAGCGCGGCAGTTGCGCTGAATGCCGAACCTACTGCCTATTCGCCGTGCTACTGCCGTGCCGAACTCAAATAATTTTAGATTTTTAAGTTTGGTACGGGCAGTACCACAACGTTTATCGTGAATTTGGCTCGGCAAATTGAGTTCGGCACGGCAAGCTCTTTGGCTCGACAGGGTCTGCCGCGCTATCGGTATTCGGAACGGCAGTGGCACGACACTTATAATTAAGCTCAACGGCTGCGTATAGTCTTTGCCTTAATGACGGTTCACTGTGTGTATAATGCCTTTCATTTGTTAATAAACAAGCGGTACAAAGGTTGCAAATATTTCATCTTCTTGCCGACGTTTATGACGTCATGAAATTTAACCTTTGTTTCAAACATTTTTCCCCCTTTGCGCCCCATAATTCAATCAAGTTCAACAATTTGGAGGCCTGTTTGAAATTTATGTTGCTGTTTTTGATGTGCTTTTCAATGATGACTGCCTCCAGATTCTGCTATTTTGGGTGGCAAAAACTCGGGTATTGCGAATTAACGATAATTCCCCACCAGTCGAGTGACTGTGCCGGTACAGCGCCGGCCAATTCCCCGGTGCATATTGCCCACGATAGTTCCAATCTCGAGACTCTTCCCGGTCGTAAGTCATACGCCCATAATTATATTTAAATATCGCCGGCATGAGGATGATACTGTATGCAGACTGGACCTCACTTCCTGTGTGGTTCTCATAAGGTAAACACGGAGACGGTGAGATGCCCTGTCAATGTCACCAAAGAAAGTAATTTCACATCCTACATCCTGACCAGAAGATAGATGACATCCTTCGCCGTTTAAATGAACCGATGCACGGCGGATGTTATCTGGTGACGGCACGGTCATCGTGCACATCAAATAAACCTGTCTGCGTTCGTTGATTAGTCATTTATTACAGCCAGAGTTCCGCCCTGTTCATTAGCTGGTGTCAGATCATTCCTCATTAACAATATTGAAAAGTACAAACGGGAACAGGTCATATTATAATGAATAATAATGCAATTTCATACACGAGATTCTTGATTTTTTTTTCAATTGCCGTGCGTACTTGCTTCACGTACGCGTTACCATTAACAGGCCAAGCAGTGCATAAGAAGTCTCATAACTGCCATTCAGACTTTGTTCATCTTTCAAAGGAAACAATATATGACAACATTCAGTTCCGAAAGCCTTTTCCTGAATATTTTGAATTTTGTTTCACACATCTGGCCAGGTTTTGTCCTCTGACATAAATAAAATCATCAAATAACCACAAGGGAAACTGACTGAATTTAAAGTTGGTCGCTGGTTTGATTCCTGCTCCAGTCAATTTTTCTTTCTCCACTTTTCAATTATAAATACATTTTAGTCACCATTATTAAACAAATCAAAGCATTGTCCTCATAGTGAATGTTTTCGTTACGCTACTTACATTAATTAAATTTAGTTGTATTTCTATAACCCGATTGTGACATCATTATTATTACTTTATTATTATTAGACCATGGCAAACAGTTTACAACTGGTTTTCATAGGCCCTGCATGTGGACAATCAAACAAGTTATTTTGGAACATTTTAAAAAGAAAAAATCATAACCTTATCGGGCTCTAATAACTCTCTTGAGCTGGTCAATACAAAAAACTGGCTTTTTAAGGTTGCTTTTGTTCTTTATATAAATGATTAAAGTAAGAGTTTTTTTTTCAATTTCAAAACTTACAATTTGTGCTTATCAAAGGCTGAATAATGATTGACCAAACTGTTAATAGTTATACCAGTAATACAAGTATGCGGGGAGCCTACATGCATTTACGGAGAAAACTGAACTGATTTCAAATGCGGATAAGAATTCCCGATCAAATCCATGTGATGTGTAATGCGTCAGCTATTATTGATTTTACATGTATGTGTGTCAGCGGAATTGTAAAATACGTCGACGGCATTGCGAGATCAGTGACGTCATTATAGCGTCATTCTCCTTCATCGTATAATACTGGACTGTTTATAGTAGTAGACCCCATTATAGAACATGATTCTTCTTGTTTGGATCTGCTGTGCTGTCATCAGCAACTGCTGGTTGTATATACATGTACCTTTCTTTTATTTACAAACATTGACTCGTGGTTGGCGTGGGCGGCCAAATACGGTTGAAAATCATTTCGTCTTCTCGAAAAACGGCGTGACCAAATTCAACATTTTTGCAAACTTCCCGTCGCTGCACAAAATACATACCATCATTGCTTGTGTTGTTTTAATTACAATCAGCAATATCTGTCAATGTTTATGACTCGTTGTGTACAAATTGTAGTTATTTTTTATGCCCGGCTTGGATGGCTCTCCAGAGTTTCCGCCATCTTAGGTTGGCAAAATCTATGGCTGTGACGTTGCAAAAGGAAGGTCTATAAGATGAACTTCAAGGTCTCTCCTTCCTCTGACCCCTCCTCCTCTCTCCCATTTTCTCTTCCCATTGAAAATGCGATGGAGGGGAGCTTTCCCATTTCTGCGACGCACCGAGTGTTTTTTTTTTTTTCGGTTGAATCCCGAAGCAACTCCTAGAAATCCTTTATGGGATATATCCACCGGCGTATCTAGTCATAAATTGCGCCCCTAATTCCAACTTTTGTTACAAATGAAACAAAAAATAAACAATTTTGAATTGGAATATCTTTCTTTCTTTATTGGATTAGATTTCCAATAACTTAAAATGTACAGCTCCTTTTCTTTTTCTCATTTCTTTTTTGCCTTCGCGTTTTTTGCGCCCCCTAAAACGTGGCGCCCGGGGCACGTGGCCCCGTTGCCGCCCAACCCCTATAGTTACGCCAAATATATGTCACCTAAAATTAGCTCTGAATATACATGTATAGCTGGATGAACAGTGATGCATATGCGACGACACTGTTCAGACACCATTAATGATAGTTGCAAAGCATCGCCAAAGCGATTGACAAAATACATTGATTTAAACTTCACAAATGAAATAAGCAAAGCAATTAATTTTACCATAAGAGCCCATTTATAACATGTGACAACAACAACTGATAATATTACATAAATTTAGGTGCGTTCGTTTTAGCTTCCATGAGTCTACATCAGTCAATCTCGTCATCACCCTCTTGCTTGCTTTGAGCAATAAACGTACACGAGTACACGACCATTTCCAGGTCAGGGCTGCCCCGTAGAATCTAAACGAACACACCTAATATCTATTAAAGTAACACTTTGAAGAACTTGCAATTTTTTAAGTACCTTCTCGCAGGCAACAACGGTATTTAATTTGTGACGTTCATATCTGATTCCCTGTTTTCGGTTTAGAGTGTTGTTCATGATTGCAAATTGCAAATTCAAACACAATCTACACATAATACGCCTGATGCTGAGAGAATGCAAAATTTTACCCAGTCTGATCTCGGACTATCATTTACCGTATGTAGGCTCGGTTTTCAGTCGATCAGGTATGACACACATCTTAGGCCCGCTTAAGTTTGACCCTTTGAAATGTTAGAGAATTTAAACAGATTCCGAACAGTATTCGTATGGTGAGATTTACATCACTGTAGTGTGAGTTGTCTGCTGGGCCGTGTCGCCTCTCTCTAGTCGCTTCCCACGCTTACCTCTTGGCTTCTGGTCAACGTGGCGGTTGCAATGCAGTATGGCCGCGTTGAAGGCACTTCGGTAGCGCTGATTGGTAACGCTGTACACGATGGGGTTGATGGTGGAGTTGGTGTACAGGAGCATGCGATTCACCCACAAGTTGACGACACGCTGATGCTGGGTGTAAAAAGTCACACCGGTCAAGCTGGTGATCATCTCTAGAAGGACGTAGACCTGGGTCGAGACCTGGCAGAGAAAGAAAGCGACCCCGGTGGCGATCAGCATGGCGGATACCTGACGGCGGACTTTCTGGACGTGCTTGACGGTATGCTCGCACGATGCAGGGTCGTCGGTGCTGTGAACAATAAACCTGCGTTTGAGGGTGAGGATAATGCGCGAATACATGTAGACGTTTCCCCCCATTGCCACGAAGAAGGGAACCATGCGTGAGACGCTGGAGACATACCTGTACCAAGGCCTAATGGGTTTACAATCACCGACGATCACCGGGAAATGTTGGAAGGCTTCCGTGTCCGGCCAGTCGATGCACATGGGCTTCAGGACGATGAAAGCCGGCACGTTCAGAGCAGCCATTCCAGCAGCGATGAGCCACGTCACGGTCAGGAGCTTAGCAGTGCGAGCTTTGCCCCTCACCAGCCACTGCTTCAGCGGACTACATATCGCGTAGTACCTCTCCAAAGAGACCAGCGTCACCAGGGACACGGAGGCAAAGAAAAAGGTATAGATGAGGAAGTTGATGAGGACGCAGCCGGCTACGCCCGTCTGGTACTTGTCGAAGTTGACCGGGGAGGCATGGAACTGGTGGGAGCTTGCCACTGTGGCTGTCAGGAGAAACATGATATCTGCAGCGGCCAGGTTGCACAGGTAGGCATTGGTGATGGTCCACATGCGAGGAATACGGAACACGACGAAGAAGAATGACGCGTTGAGGAGACAACCGACGCTCCCAATGACCGGGAGGGCGACGGTAATAAGACCAGCAGAGGTGTCGTCGTAAAGGAGCAATCTTGCCTCCAGCTCGCTGGTCTTATTCAAAGTAGTCAGATTCTCACAAAATTCTTGGTTGTAGGCGTCCATGATAACAGCTTTCAATGACAACTATGCACACGGTATCAACGTCAGACAAACCTGTCCTTTTTCGTTCAAAGTTAATCAAGTACAAGATGCATAAACTGCTATGGAAATCATACGTTTGTATAGGAGCCCATTATGCACAGTCCACACGCAAAATGAAAGCTTGACTTGGAAAATAAATATCGGTTTGTTTGAGAATGCCGACAGTTGCCGTTTTTTAATGTGAAACTATGATGGGTTCGTTGCATCAAAATATGCAAACAGACGGTTTCGCTTTCAAGTTGAAACAAAATGTTGTGGTTCTTTCCCCAGACTCAGAAACACGTCCTCTCGGTGAGCACTGCACCAGCTTCAATGCTCCAGCAACGAGTCCCCGGCAGTGTCTGATCATCTTGCTATAGGTCCAGACAAAGCTATCATATCATTTAATTCATGCTGACAAGCAAATCGAGTCACTAAGTAGACGAAGATCAATCACATTGTATACATAGAGGGCGACGTTGATTATAGTTTCGTCGTTTTGTTTTTACCCGCATGATCAGTGGAAAGAAAAACTTGGACTAATGGTCTGTTCCTCAAATAAAGGTAAGCGGTTCGGCTACGACGTCTTAATCAAAATGTAATTACAGTCCATCAGACACAATTCCGGATGAGAGAGTATTTCCGCACTGTCTCCTGTTTTAGGTTGTTGGGAAGTCCATGATGAATTAAAAAAAATCAAATAAACATTTCCATCGTCAATCAAAGCCTTAATCCACAGAGCAATAATTACTCACATAATTTGAAAAGTTCACTGAGTTAGCAATTTGACGTGAAATGGAAATGAAATTTCGTTAGTCTAAAACCTGATGTTATATCCTGTTTGCTTCTCCATACACTATGTTTTCATATCGAAGGCTTACGAATAGCAAAATGACATCAAGTATAGAAGAGCTTGATTTGGATTGCTTTTCCGTCACAAATTATCTGTGTCGCAGACGTTTTTACTCAGTTTATTGTCTTCACGTAAGAGCCGTTGCAAATTGCGATTCGGTCTGCATTTCATGGCGTGGAAACCCTACGTTACCATCATCGGGATAATGTCCGTCATCAGACGAAAGTAGCAGTGCTTTGGGGAGTTTTAGACCGGACGAACTGCCCACGACAAGCCTCAAGCTCCCTCGAGTACGGCAACTAGTCCACTACTCTCCCTTGCTTTCATATCGGTTAAGTGATCGCGGTTTCCTGTCACTCTTAATTCTAGGATCACTCCGGAACACAAACGACAGCCATCCAACATGGAAAAAGATCGTCATGCTGCCGGCCGTATGAAGAAGCACTTTGAGCTCTCCACTGTACTCCTTCAGTAGATGTAATCAATTAGACTGCAAGGCCCGGACGGGCGGACGGGAGGCTTAGTAAAAGGCGGGAGCAGCAGGCTGTGAAATCAAAGTAATTAAGGTCTTGTTCCGACCAAGGCTAAATATCGACATCAAACAGTCCCCTCTCCTACCGGTATATATATATCATTCCTAATTGCGTGTCATTTATCTTATGACATCAGAAGCGGACAGTAGGGAGGTCTTTGTTTTCAGGCAATTTTAATCGCCTTTTACTTTTGTGTATATACAGAAATGAAACATTCCGTCCGTTCAGCACAGCTAACAAGCCTTTTTAAAATTACGATTTTAAAAGCTCCCATTTTTTAAGCTAGTCACCGTGATAAAAACACAATTAAGAATTATTCCTACGGTGCTACACAATGTCTTGCACATTGAAAACAAAATAAACATTCATCGTTCCCTCATCTTGAAAACCAAAAACAGAATTATCAATTCCTGAAGTCGGTGTTATTTTCTATCATCGATTTTACAGCTCTCCCAGGGGGTGTTTGTATGTTCACGTTCTCTGATTACCTGAACTGAAATGGAACATTGCTCTCGCCATTAGAGCGTTCTCGTAAATTGGCACTTACATACTGGCCATATGGCTGATGACGGATGTACATGTACTGTTTTTATAATATGGGTTATCCCAAACAAGTAAAACTGGGACTCGTGTAATGTCCATGTTGCATTGCATTACGCGTATACATGTACAATACAATCATTACACGAATCCTATTTTATTACCACTGTGTTTTCCTAGATTGAGGTACACATAAGTTTTGATGCAACGTTGAAATCACAGACGCAATGCCGGAACATTGAGAGATATGAGAATTGCACACAGTCGAAAGGGTTAAGATTTTCAAGGATGTGATAAGATTTACAGCAAGGGCCTTTATTAGGAAACCAGGGGTCGATTTCAAGAAGCCCTGCGATCGATCGTAACTCGAGTTACGAAGGATAACCCATCGTAAGGGGGCCTATCCTATGTGGGGCTGCAATGCATCATCAGTCCAACGATAAAAAGTAAGTTACGATGAGTTTGGTTAAATCGAGCCCTGGCTTGATGCTATGCTTGGGGCTTATTTTGCTACAGCCATTTGAGGCACATAGCGAAATCATAAGGGATTGAGCCACATGACGAAGCCGAAGAAAGGCTCCAGCTTCGCCGTGTACCTCAAGCGCTCTATTTCATTCAGGACACAAAATAGCGGTAGCGAAATAAATCCCAAGTCTAGCCTCAAAACTCATTTCGTAAAGGCCCCTAATGAATATCAGACTAACTGTCATTCATTTGACTACGGAAGCCTGGAGACCCCCCCCCCAAAAAAAAAAAAGCCAAGAGACTGCACAATTAAAAGGCAGTCTACAGCAGTGCACACAAATAATGTGCCGCTTAAACACCTTTAATTAATTAATGCAAAATTAAAAATGCATGATCATTAATTCAATAGAAAATAGTGAGTGCTTTATTACAAGAAATATTCCTCAGTATGCGCTGTCTATAAAATTAAAGTAAAGAAATGTATCCCCCAAACTACCAATTATCATCACTTAACTCACTTCACCTGGCTGAATGTTAACATGTCAGGTAGACCTACACATGAGTCTATGTATTTCAACCACTTGGTGTTTGTTGTGCCACAATCATGTCAAGTGGCAAAGATTGACAATTTGAATAGAACACACACAAAAACTATTACCAAAACACTTTGATTTGAATGTTCCTGACCAAATGAATATGAAAAAGAGATGTTGCACATAATTTTGCGCACTGGAAATGCTACATGTATTTACATTTATATGCACTACATGGCATAATGCTTCTTGACGTTATGAGTAATTACCTTTTCATTGATGGCATAGGGCCTTTACGTAATTGGGCTTGAGGCTAGGATTGGGACTTATTTCGCTACCACCGATTGAGACCCGCAAAATGAAACAAAGGGCTTGGGCCACATAACAAGCCGAAGAAGGGTTCCGGCTTTGCCATGTATCTCAAGACCTTTATTTCATTTAAGAAACAAAATAAACCCCAAACCTAGCCTCAAGCCTCATATTGTAAGGGCTCATAATTTGGAATATACTAAGAACCCCCCGATCCCCACCCAAAAAAAACCATTAATCCAAAATACAGTATTTTGTACAAACAATTTACAAGACAGCCTAAATCCTCCATATTATACATAGGCACTAGACAATCAGTCAGACGTTCAATGTACATTATGTTATCAGTGAGACTCCAGCACAGTTGACAGCGGATATGTTCCACAAAATGTCTATCAAGTTCTTTGTAGGAGGCTAGTTGACAATGACTCAGACACATTCCATTAGACCTCGGAGGACCTTCTCACTAGAGCAGGAAATCCATAGCTAGGCAAAGAATGGGACTGCGGTCACTGCCTCTGCGACACTAATGATAGGCCATTGAAATGTTATGGTACATAGTTCAGTTTAACTGATCGAAGTAGGTGTTGCCAGGTAAAGTTAGCCTGCCAATTTTAGAACCAAGTTCCTCATCTAGATGCTTGTCCCACAGGGAGGTTCCACATGCCAGGCCACTGTCCTTGCTGGCCATATCAGACTCACAGAGTATGGACTACTTCTTAAGCTCATGCTTGCTCTGCTGTTTCAGATTGTGGAGCCCCTTTGGGCCGTTTCAAGGGTGGGCCAAACTGCTCCATGGTCTGCATGGTCAAACTGACAAAGTCCAGGAAGGATCCTACAGCCACCCTCAACAGTCTCGCTTCTGTTGCCGTAAACACCCTGGATGGAAAGAATCAAGTCAAGGTAAGTCTCTGAGTTTCAGCACTAAAAAATGTCTCTAAAAGCAATCACCCCTCTCCACCAAGTAGCAAACAGGGGTTGCACAACAGTGCAAATTCAGAGAGATCCATGTTAGGAGGTGGTAATGTATGGGTAGATTGGGTTGCTACTCCATTTAAACACCCCACAGATATCGACTCCAATTCAGAAACATGTTATTCGGCTCATCACCTAAATGAAGAAAACTGAATACCGGAAATACAACTAAATTTGTACAAAGCTAATAATTTCTCCACAAGGAGTCCACATTATCAAAATAGACCCCACAGACAATAAATGTCTCAAACTCTCAATACACAACGTCTCCCCTATCCAGCTATTATGTTTATTTACATGAGTTTCCCTTTTAGCCCAAAGGATGTATTTATGATTGCACCTTCGAGTGTGTAGCACAAGGAGTTACCTATTTCATAATGAGGTGAAATGAATCGCTATACTCACACTTTAAGCGTATTCTCCTCGAACCTTACATCCTTGGTGACTTCTTTCCTTGGTTCTTTATCAACACTCAGAGTGTTAAATGCAATCTCAGCTTCCCTGGCTGATGGAAATGGTATACTTAAAGCACTGGTTGGAAAAAGTAAGATAATAAAACCGTCTTCAACCGATTGGGGGTTACTTCAGTTTAGTACAACATGATTATTTTCACAAAATAATAGCTTCTACAGTTAAGTAACTCCCCTCAATACGTTGGTTGTGATGTCCTCTTCAATATTTGCAAGGTTTAAATTTGTGGAAAGAGGACAGGGCTTTGATTTTTGAGGGAAATGATGGGGTAAAACGGTAACGTTGATGGCAACTTGATGCGCCATAATTTACAGACGAAACACTTAGCTGAATATATAGCCTGGTTTCTGACATGATTTTTATGACACATGGGATTGTTGGGTTGGGTACCAGACTAACCAAGCCAGAACGTCGGTGATTGCCTGCTGGTAGTTTGTGACAAAATGGCATCACATGTCTCAGAAGAGCAACATTTCACTAAACAAAATGCAATTTTCTTACGCGCTTCTTGCAAACTTGAAAACAGCCAGTCTAATCTAAATTACTTTTGTCTGGTTTGGTTATTCTAGTGCCAAGACCCAACAGATAAAGAGTCCTCAAAATGCCAGAGTGAAAACCAGACTATTCTCGTCTGCGGCCGTTCGTGCGGCCGTGAAATATGTCACCTTCATTACTGTTTTTATCCCATAATTTCCCTAAAAAATCAAAGCCTGCCCACTTTCCAAAAAACTAACCTTGCTAAAAGAGAACACCAGCAAGGTATATTTAGGTAAGTAACTTTCAAAAAGTAGTTTTTCTTTCCTTAGTAGTTTTAGGACCCGTCTTATCACAATCCCCATGGCCATGCCCATGGGCATATGGGCATGGCGATATAAAAATGCTTGGCCTTGGAGCATGGACTAAACAGTAAACTGTTAAACAGTTAGGAGGGCCTGACGTTTCGTTCCTAGCAGTTTTACCAAGTCGCTAAATGTGTCACTGTAGTGTTATATGTTACACGTTACTCAGACCCGTTACGAAATACGCCATGTATTGATGAGTTACATGGACAATTTCTTTAGAAAACAAATCTCACCATTCATGCTTTCCTGTGTCCATGGGGGCCGCCATGTTGGTTTTAGCTGGTTCCCATCGCACAGTCGTACCTTCAATAGCAATTGTACTCAGGATACCGACTAAATAACCATTGCGAACAATAGATGGCGCAATTTACGGCAACCACTTCGTCGCAAACATTATTTTGTGTAGTGTACGTTGGCTCACTGTGCACTCGATCCCATGATTGAATTGCGCTGCATCTTTGCCAAAAATTACAATCTTCGAAGGATTGTCATAAATGAAAACTGTTGATACATGTACATATTGATGATTAATATTTTTGTCTTTTTCATTAAAAGGTACTTTCATATTTTGTTGCATACCGAAACAGAAATCTTCACAGATTTTTCTTTAAACTTAGAGATAAAAGATGATGATGGTAGAAACATACCGTTATAAAAGTGTTCTGCCTGAAATGGTGTTTTTATCCAGAAAAGCGTCAAAACCAATGACCAAAAACAATTTTGATCTTTTAATTATCAAAAATGAAATAGGAAAGACTTAATGGCCGTGTTTCACTGTTTTCTCAAAAAGTGGGCACCATAACATGGGAATTTCCACAGATGACTGTTACTGCATCTTCCTTGATATTTCCCATGAATCTGTATTTCTTTGACAAAAACCAAAGTATGATAATGAACTGCAGAGCATAAAAACAAAACAAAAACCACCAACAAATTTATTGCCCATTTTCTTTGTTTATAATTCCTTATCTTGTTTAATCACTAATCAGTATACATATAAATTACATATCAAAAAGTACAATAGTTATTTTGTGTTACTCAGTATGACGGCAGCATGTTTGGAAAAAAAATCAGGTTTGTATTGTAATCAATAGCAATTGAGACAAAATAGACCAACTCTAACTTAGCTGTCTTGTCTTCACGGTTAACCAATATTTTGTTAGAAATATTTTGTTACGGATCACATTTTATTTTGAAATTTGCATGTGCAGCATTAGCGCTCTCCATATAATTACATATTTAAAAAAAATGGTGTCATACATTACACAACTTGACCTCATATATTTTGAGATAAAAATAATGACTTTCGAAAAATAATCAATTTATGTGGGTTGTATTGTATGTTGTTGTTGTATTAGGGAATTACCATTTTTCATAGTTTTGGTCAACCATAGCATACGAAAAAGTAAAAGGACATAAAATTGCATGAGTTTATTCCCAGTGGCGTCGCCAAGGGGGGCACGTGCCCCCCCCCCCCCCCCCCCCTGGAAAACCTCGTGCCCCCCCCCCCGCGTGCCCCCCCATTTGAGATTTGGGTTGGTGAAAAAAAATACAATATATATTATTGTAGTGCCCCCCAACAATTGCTAGTGCCCCCCTTGTGCCCCCCAGACTCAAAAGTCTGGTGACGCCACTGTTTATTCCTCCATGCATTACATGTATATAAATCGAAGGTACGAGTTGACTTGGTGCGAAGGTACGAGTTGTCTTAACCGAAGGTACGAGTTGGCAAAGGTACGAGTTGGCAAAGGTACGTGTTGGCATAACCTTGCGGTTGGGAAGGTACGAATTGACCAAGGTACGAGTTGGCGAAGGTACGAGTTGACCTGTCTGTTACCACTCATTAAATGAGTATTAGTACCGTAATTCCATTATTTTCGTTCCGATGAGCTGAGAAAACGAGGTATCCTTTTTCTTGCTTTGAACATGATCATACCTAAAACACAAATATAATGTTAACAGGTTTCTCGCGACAGAATCATAACAAACGAAAAAAGATGCCACAGAAAAGATGGACAATATAGTTGTCCGGTGAAAATATGTAAATCAAACAGGGAACGCCACACTACCACCTCCATGATAGCAGTTTGTTTAAGGGTATATGTAATATCATACTTTGGTTTTTATCAAAGAAATATAGATTCATGGGCAAAAATATCCAGACAGATGCAGCAACAGTCATCCGTGAAAATTTCAGTCCCATACGGTGCCTATTTTCCAAGAAAATAGTGAAAAATAGCCACAGTATTTCTTCAGTATTTTCTCTTTTATTTTTGATCTTTTAAAAGATCAAAAATATTTTCGATCGTTGTTTTACTATTTTCTGGATAAATACACCATTTCAGGCGGGAAAATGTTAACTGTATGTTTCTACCACCACCATCTTCATACCCTGAAAGTTATACGTAAATCCCACATTTCTGTTTTGGTTTCTTACCAAAGTATGATACTACCTGAAGCCAATACATGAATCACATGCTCATGAAACTGATAAAATATGAACAATATTAATAAACCAACACCATATATATACACACATAATTTTCCTAAATAATTATAGATATTTCACATATATGTTCAAAATGCATCCCCAGTTTTCTCTGAAAAAAAAAAAAAACTCCCGTCAGGGCTGTGACTGTACTTGCATAAAAATACCCTGGAAACATAGCCAAAAATGCTGAAAACCCCACATTTCCTATACTTTTGCACAGGTGAAGTGATGACAAAAACCTGAAATCAGAATTTTTCCTGAAAAAATCACAACCCTGTCCCATTCATCACAGCATACAGAGGTATAGATCTGAATAATTTGGTATAAAATTTATTACACACACCATAATAAAACATTTTTGACAAACATAAAGCATTCAAGTAATGAATGCAAGCAATCTACATGGACATGGAACCGCATCAACAAAATTGAATCAGAAAACCTTTTAGAGATCTAAAACTGGTCCATGCTGAAAGAATACGTCAAGCACTATTCGCTTACAGGCTGGACTGTAACTTTAAAACAGCGCCATCATGGGCTCATTATGAGCCAGTTTTGGGCCTTAAGGGTTTTCGTTTGTGGATTGAAAGGCAGTCTATACTTGTGGTGCAAAATAAAAAGAACTACGAAACTTACTGCAGCTGACTGACTAATGACATGGCGCAAATCATTTAGGACATTTACAGCAGTTCTCACCTAGAATCAGAAATTGAATACCGGATTACTGGTATTTGCGACTCTTGAGTTTTCATAATAAGTTTGATCTGTTTTTGATTACATGTACATGTAACGCTACAATGGTTGTATCTTGGGCCAATTTGTTTCAAACTGATCTGAATCTCAACAAGTGATCCAACCACTGGTTCATTCCGTCCAATAGGTGGGATATATGAGATGCTTGGAGATATGAGGGCATGACGTTTCGATCCTAGCGGGCACTTTCTCAAAAGGTTAAAGATCCTGCTAGGATCAAAATGTCGGCCCCACCTAACTTTAAGCATCACATTTCAGGTCATTATTTTGATTGATGAGCAGCTTGCAGCAGTTGATTACTTGTAAGGGTGGGATATGAGTTTGGAACGAAAACAAAAAATCACTGACTGAGATCCAGATAGGTGTGAAACAACAAATCCCAGAGGAGATCTGATACCGAGTCCCACAAGTTCAGAGATCTTGTTCAACATTTCCATCGGCAACATAGAAGTACTTGAGAATATATGAGAACCCGCTGAATGTATTTCACACAGTGATATGACAAACTGATAAGATACCGACTCTAACCATGCAAAGCCTCAACTGTTTGATAGCAGCCTGGTTGTCACAGTTCACACACTGATACTCTGCAAATAGTTTGCTCACGTTACACAAACACTGCCAGTCCATCCTGCAATCCTCCTCTACCATCTGCTGCCCCGATGGTTCCTGTTGACTACTTTCTGTTCTGCACCACAGGTATAAGGGCCTTTCTAAGACATAGCTCTATGACTTGTACATGTAATAGGGCAGCGGTGGATCCGAGGCATCAGAGCAGTGCTGTCCACGCTGCCCATCAACGTTACGTGCACCATCTGTGAACAAGACAGAAGCAAGGACAAATGTAATTATGCAATGCAGGTAAATGAAAGCAGACCGATAACCACACAAAAGATGCCGCAACACTACCACAAAATGATCATTCAAATTTTAAGAAGCAGTCCGATTGGACAGAGTTTTTCAAGAACTTTATCTTGTCAACCCCAACACGGACACAATAAGCTGGCCTGAAACAGCTAAAGGATATTTATTACCCACAAGGCTCATACGGATGAAAAAGAAGCGCTTGTTGCTTGAATGTAAAGGCCCAACGGGGGCAGGGGCAACCCCAAATGTTTGGAAGTGAGGTAGGTTCAAGGGTCAAAGACATGGATCGGATTGTCTGACAGTCACTACCAGCTTGATACATAGTGACTTGAGTGGATTGGGGACCATCGAAGTGACACATGAGGATTGAATCACTGAAAAGCAGGGGTCTTGAAGGTAGAATCTTCTAAGCTGAATAGATTAATTTGACACATGGTCACGCTAGAAGGTGATAAGTCTCATTAATTTGACAATGAGAAGATGGATTTCAAGTCTTGTGAATTACCATTCTGCTCAGTCCTCTTCGCCTTAAACAAACTAGTACAGGTCCTTCCAGTTCCGGTCTTGGCGTCCGGCTCCAACTCCTCTTCCTTGGTCTTCGGCTTCTTGGAGCCGCTGAACACCTGTGAGATCTTGTTGCCTACATAGGCACAAGCTGCCCACCATGGACAAAATAATAAATTAATATTAATAAAAATCACCGTAATAAAAAGAGATTTTTTGCAGCATTGACAGTGTACATGGTGAATCAACTCTTGACAGTTGACACTACTCACTAGTCACTGCAACTAACTACTAGCCTAACTAGGTCTAGGCCTAACGCAGTAACGGTTAGGCCTACTTACAATACAAGTCACAACGACACAAGCACTAAGCACAAATTGAGTGAAAATCCCATATCCTGCAGTTATCGGTTTTCGCTCCGATAACAGGAAAGTTTCTCAAAAATGGAAACGAAATGGAATATCAGAAAATCACCCATCACACCCTTCAACTGGACACTTCCAGATTATTATCTGTAAAAATCCTCGAAGTTCAAGTCTTTTCTTTGAAAATATTGTCCGTCACTTACAGGGACACAAATTCCGCTATGTAAACGCGACGTCATGTGTTTTCACCCCCTTGGCTTAGTGGCAAAGTTCATTGACATCGGAGTAGCTATGGCGCACCAAGTCACTCAAAAACGGCTGGAATATTGTCCTGACTCGATTCTTCTTACTGGGTCAATTGAGTTTATATTAAAAAGGTTCTAAAACAGTCTTGATTCCAAGATTGTGAATTATAGATAATTTATCAACAATATCATGCATGACATATTTAAAGGCAAATAAATTTTAATCTAATTGTTTATCTTTATGCGAAATATTATCAAAGCATTTTTTATAATATCTGGCATCATTATGAGAGGCCTAAACATGGATACATCAGCTTATCAAAGTTGAAATTTAAAGGAGAAAAACAAAACACTGTAACTCCGATTAGAGAAAGACTTTAACACTTTTGTCTCATTGGCATGCCATAAAAACCCAGATCGCAACAGGGTCACATGACCTGCCGTCTGACATCAGAAGAATGAAAGTTGCTTGAGCAGACGACAGTTTAGTTTGGAATATTTGACCACAGATTGTGTCTTTTATAAACGTTTGAACATTAGCCTTAAAATGCATTAGTATAAATATACACCCAAAATCACATAGTTTTTTAACTTTTGAGTATCACTCAGGACTGGAAACTTTATTTTCAACATCCTGAATGTTGGAGATATCCCTGAGTGCAGTCATCACTTCAGGGATACTGATCACAAAGAATCTCGCACGATCTCGCGGTAAACGGGAGTCGAATTTGGGGAGCGAAAACACATAAGCCTTATCGCAAATACCGCCTGGTTGATTTTGGACAATAGTCGAAAGGCACTGTGGGAAGGGAAAAGGTACAACATATGCCCCTTTTTCCTTCCCATGGTGCCTTTCCACCATTGTCCAAAATCAACCAAGGCGGTATTTGCGATAAGGCTTATATCGGGTGAAAACACATGACCGGACGATACCGCATAACCATAGGCTACATACATAGTCTGATTCAAAGATTCATTTAGATCCCTCATTTACGATTACTCCCCATCATTAAATGAATAGCACTTGGCAAGTTTTTTTGGTATAAATCATAATTTTCACGAAACTGGTGCAACGCCTTCCAGCAGTCTTCACAGCACAGAACAGACTCAACTGAGTAGGCCTAATGACTAAAGTGCGTAGTGGATCGGCAGGATATATTATTCTACGGATCTTTAGAATTTGTCTTACCATCCATTATCAGTCACACCATTCTTGGGTAATTCTGGGTTTTACTTAGGGCCTAAAATTATGTAGGATATAACTGAAAGTTAAACACGGGTTACTAACTTCAGCCAATGCAATGAAAATACATCCGGTATCCCAGCTAGTCTTGGTTCCAAGACCTTCGTTGTTGCTTTCCCGCGGCCCATAGGTCGCCCCCGCACGGCGGGTATGGGAGAATTCTGTCAGACTTTTGGACCGTCACGAACATAGTAGATACAGATTGTTTGTCGATAATTCCATCATTTAATTTGCAAATTTCATCATTTTCTTTGCAGTTTTGTCATTCCGGTTGGCAATTCCATCATTCAGTTTATCATTCTGTCATTCTGTTCGAAAATTCCATCATTCAATTTGGCATAATGAGTGATGGAATTACCGAAGCATCTAAAAAGATAGCTAGCGAATTTAGGGCCTGATTTTACCCAAACGGCTCAAATGTGAAAGTCCAAACTTTGGTGATCGGGTTCCATCCATTTTGTCTACAAGACTTCCCAAGTAGGGCTCACCAGACGCAGTAAGAGAAAAGATTTTGAGGGAATACAAAAAATTTATGAGCTCCGCGGACCGATTCGCTTGCCTACCCACCGATCCGTTTGGCCCATTTTGTTTTACGATTTTTGACTTCATTATTCGCACTAACCTCCCACGCTAAGCAATGCAGTCAAACATGAATCATGTACAGATCGCCTAAAAATGCCTGAAATCAAGTCAAAACATTCCATAAAAGCACATGCAAGCTTCTACACAGTCATCTCAAAGATGAACAAGTGGTACTTCAGTGGTACTCACCACTATTTTGGGGGTTACAATTTCGACAAGTTTGTCGCATGTCACTTGGAACATGCACATAATTGTTGAAGACTCAATGTGCTTGCACTCTGAAAAAAAAATCTTAAAGCGCTTTAGCAAGGAGCTGGTGTACAAACTATATCACGAAGGCTGGGAACATGACCGTATGTCACTGACTATATGCCAAAGACTGTTTCATGCCAAGCATTATGAAAGCCCGTTGAGTCTGTGTGGACCAACATGAAATGACTCATGAAACGGTCATTGATTATGTTGGCATAGTCAGTAACTTTCGGTCAAGTTCCCAGCATTCGCGCATAGGTTTGTGCATGGGACCATTGCTAAAGCGCGTCAGGATTTTTTCAGTGTACAAGGGACCACAAAAATAAAATCCTATAGACTCCCACGCAAAATGGCCAATTTAACAAAATAATTAGAAATATTCACAAGTTTATTAGGCAATCGACCAATACGGCAAAATAAAGGGGAAAACGTCTATTTTCATTTTCTTTTCAATTTTGTATAGGTTAATTAACCGATGACTTTATGCCGAAAAGTACATTCAAAGAAAAATACCCTAAAACGGCCCAATTGACCGGCCCAAGACTAAAAATAGTACTCCTCCACTACAGGACAAGAATAGAGCGAATTTAGGGCCTGATTTTACCCAAACGGCTCAAATGTGAAAGTCGAAACTTTGGTGATCGGGTTCCATCCATTTTGTCTACAAGACTTGCCAAGTAAGGCTCACCAGACGCAGTAAGAGAAAATATTTTGAGGGAATACAACAAATTTATGAGCTCCGAGGACCGATTCGCTTGCCTACCCACCGATACGTTTGGCCCATTTTGTTTTACGATTTTTGACTTCATTATTCCCTCTAACCTCCCACGATAAGCAATGCAGTCAAACATGAATCATGTACAGATCGCCTAAAAATGTCTGAAATCAAGTCAAAACGTTCCATAAAAGCACATGCAAGCTTCTACACAGTCATGTCAAAGATGAACAAGTGGTACTTCAGTGGTACTCACCACTATTTTGGGGTTTACAATTTCGACAAGTTTGTCGCATGTCACTTTGAACATGCACAGAATTGTTGAAGACTCAATGTGCTTGCACTCTGAAAAAAAAAATCTTAAAGCGCTTTAGCAAGGAGCCGGTGTACAAACTATATCACGAAGGCTGGGAACATGACCGTATGTCACTGACTATATGCCAAAGACTGTTTCATGCCAAGCATTATGAAAGCCCGTTGAGTCTGTTTGGACCAACATGAAATGTCTCATGAAACGGTCATTGATTATGTTTGGCATAGTCAGTAACTTTCGGTCAAGTTCCCAGCATTCGTGCATAGGTTTGTGCATGGGACCATTGCTAAAGCGCGTCAGGATTTGTTCAGTGTACAAGGGACCACAAAAATAATATCCCATAGACTGCCACGCAAAATGGCCAATTTAACAAAATAATTAGAAATATTCACAAGTTTATTAGGCAATAGACCAATACGGCAAAATAAAGGGGAAAACGTCTATTTTCATTTTCTTTTCAATTTTGTATAGGTTAACCGATGACTTTATGCCGAAAAGTACATTCAAAGAAATATACCCTAAAACGGCCCAATTGACCGGCCCAAGTCTAAAAATAGTACCCCTCCACTACAGGACAAGAATAGAGCGAATTTAGGGCCTGATTTTACCCAAACGGATCAAATGTGAAAGTCCAAACTTTGGTGATCGGGTTCCATCCATTTTGTCTACAAGACTTCCCAAGTAGGGCTCACCAGACGCAGTAAGAGAAAATATTTTGAGGGAATACAACAAATTTATGAGCTCCGAGGACCGATTCGCTTGCCTACCCACCGATACGTTTGGCCCATTTTGTTTTTTACGATTTTTGACTTCATTATTCCCTCTAACCTCCCACGATAAGCAATGCAGTCAAACATGAATCATGTACAGATCGCCTAAAAATGCCTGAAATCAAGTCAAAACGTTCCATAAAAGCACATGCAAGCTTCTACACAGTCATGTCAAAGATGAACAAGTGGTACTTCAGTGGTACTCACCACTATTTTGGGGTTTACAATTTCGACAAGTTTGTCGCATGTCACTTTGAACATGCACAGAATTGTTGAAGACTCAATGTGCTTGCACTCTGAAAAAAAAATCTTAAAGCGCTTTAGCAAGGAGCCGGTGTACAAACTATATCACGAAGGCTGGGAACATGACCGTATGTCACTGACTATATGCCAAAGACTGTTTCATGCCAAGCATTATGAAAGCCCGTTGAGTCTGTTTGGACCAACATGAAATGTCTCATGAAACGGTCATTGATTATGTTTGGCATAGTCAGTAACTTTCGGTCAAGTTCCCAGCATTCGCGCATAGGTTTGTGCATGGGACCATTGCTAAAGCGCGTCAGGATTTTTTCAGTGTACAAGGGACCACAAAAATAAAATCCCATAGACTCCCACGCAAAATGGCCAATTTAACAAAATAATTAGAAATATTCACAAGTTTATTAGGCAATAGATTAATACGGCAAAATAAGGGGAAAACGTCTATTTTCATTTTCTTTTCAATTTTGTATAGGTTAACCGATGACTTTATGCCGAAAAGTACATTCAAAGAAAAATACCCTAAAACGGCCCAATTGACCGGCCCAAGTCTAAAAATAGTACCCCTCCACTACAGGACAAGAATAGAGCAAATTTAGGGCCTGATTTTACCCAAACGGCTCAAATGTGAAAGTCCAAACTTTGGTGATCGGGTTCCATCCATTTTGTCTACAAGACTTCCCAAGTAGGGCTCACCAGACGCAGTAAGAGAAAAGACTTTGAGGGAATACAAAAAAATTATGAGCTCCGCGGACCGATTCGCTTGCCTACCCACCGATCCGTTTGGCCCATTTTGTTTTACGATTTTTGACTTCATTATTCGCACTAACCTCCCACGCTGAGCAATGCAGTCAAACATGAATCATGTACAGATCGCCTAAAAATGCCTGAAATCAAGTCAAAACATTCCATAAAAGCACATGCAAGCTTCTACACAGTCATCTCAAAGATGAACAAGTGGTACTTCAGTGGTACTCACCACTATTTTGGGGTTTACAATTTCGACAAGTTTGTCGCATGTCACTTTGAACATGCACAGAATTGTTGAAGACTAAATGTGCTTGCACTCTGAAAAAAAATCTTAAAGCGCTTTAGCAAGGAGCCGGTGTACAAACTATATCACGAAGGCTGGGAACATGACCGTATGTCACTGACTATATGCCAAAGACTGTTTCATGCCAAGCATTATGAAAGCCCGTTGAGTCTGTTTGGACCAACATGAAATGTCTCATGAAACGGTCATTGATTATGTTTGGCATAGTCAGTAACTTTCGGTCAAGTTCCCAGCATTCGCGCATAGGTTTGTGCATGGGACCATTGCTAAAGCGCGTCAGGATTTTTTCAGTGTACAAGGGACCACAAAAATAAAATCCTATAGACTCCCACGCAAAATGGCCAATATTCACAAATTTATAAGGCAATAGACCAATACGGCAAAATTAAGGGGAAAACGTCTATTTTCATTTTCTTTTCAATTTTGTATAGGTTAACCGATGACTTTATGCCGAAAAGTACATTCAAAGAAAAATACCCTAAAACGGCCCAATTGACCGGCCCAAGTCTAAAAATAGTACCCCTCCACTTCAGGACAAGAATAGAGCGAATTTAGGGCCTGATTTTACCCAAACGGCTCAAATGTGAAAGTCCAAACTTTGGTGATCGGGTTCCATCAATTTTGTCTACAAGACTTCCCAAGTAGGGCTCACCAGACGCAGTAAGAGAAAAGACTTTGAGGGAATACAAAAAAATTATTAGCTCCGCGGACCGATTCGCTTGCCTACCCACCGATCCGTTTGGCCCATTTTGTTTTACGATTTTTGACTTCATTATTCGCACTAACCTCCCACTCTGAGCAATGCAGTCAAACATGAATCATGTACAGATCGCCTAAAAATGCCTGAAATCAAGTCAAAACATTCCATAAAAGCACATGCAAGCTTCTACACAGTCATCTCAAAGATGAACAAGTGGTACTTCAGTGGTACTCACCACTATTTTGGGGTTTACAATTTCGACAAGTTTGTCGCATGTCACTTTGAACATGCACAGAATTGTTGAAGACTAAATGTGCTTGCACTCTGAAAAAAAATCTTAAAGCGCTTTAGCAAGGAGCCGGTGTACAAACTATATCACGAAGGCTGGGAACATGACCGTATGTCACTGACTATATGCCAAAGACTGTTTCATGCCAAGCATTATGAAAGCCCGTTGAGTCTGTTTGGACCAACATGAAATGTCTCATGAAACGGTCATTGATTATGTTTGGCATAGTCAGTAACTTTCGGTCAAGTTCCCAGCATTCGCGCATAGGTTTGTGCATGGGACCATTGCTAAAGCGCGTCAGGATTTTTTCAGTGTACAAGGGACCACAAAAATAAAATCCCATAGACTCCCACGCAAAATGGCCAATTTAACAAAATAATTAGAAATATTCACAAGTTTATTAGGCAATAGATTAATACGGCAAAATAAGGGGAAAACGTCTATTTTCATTTTCTTTTCAATTTTGTATAGGTTAACCGATGACTTTATGCCGAAAAGTACATTCAAAGAAAAATACCCTAAAACGGCCCAATTGACCGGCCCAAGTCTAAAAATAGTACCCCTCCACTACAGGACAAGAATAGAGCAAATTTAGGGCCTGATTTTACCCAAACGGCTCAAATGTGAAAGTCCAAACTTTGGTGATCGGGTTCCATCCATTTTGTCTACAAGACTTCCCAAGTAGGGCTCACCAGACGCAGTAAGAGAAAAGACTTTGAGGGAATACAAAAAAATTATGAGCTCCGCGGACCGATTCGCTTGCCTACCCACCGATCCGTTTGGCCCATTTTGTTTTACGATTTTTGACTTCATTATTCGCACTAACCTCCCACGCTGAGCAATGCAGTCAAACATGAATCATGTACAGATCGCCTAAAAATGCCTGAAATCAAGTCAAAACATTCCATAAAAGCACATGCAAGCTTCTACACAGTCATCTCAAAGATGAACAAGTGGTACTTCAGTGGTACTCACCACTATTTTGGGGTTTACAATTTCGACAAGTTTGTCGCATGTCACTTTGAACATGCACAGAATTGTTGAAGACTAAATGTGCTTGCACTCTGAAAAAAAATCTTAAAGCGCTTTAGCAAGGAGCCGGTGTACAAACTATATCACGAAGGCTGGGAACATGACCGTATGTCACTGACTATATGCCAAAGACTGTTTCATGCCAAGCATTATGAAAGCCCGTTGAGTCTGTTTGGACCAACATGAAATGTCTCATGAAACGGTCATTGATTATGTTTGGCATAGTCAGTAACTTTCGGTCAAGTTCCCAGCATTCGCGCATAGGTTTGTGCATGGGACCATTGCTAAAGCGCGTCAGGATTTTTTCAGTGTACAAGGGACCACAAAAATAAAATCCTATAGACTCCCACGCAAAATGGCCAATATTCACAAATTTATTAGGCAATAGACCAATACGGCAAAATTAAGGGGAAAACGTCTATTTTCATTTTCTTTTCAATTTTGTATAGGTTAACCGATGACTTTATGCCGAAAAGTACATTCAAAGAAAAATACCCTAAAACGGCCCAATTGACCGGCCCAAGTCTAAAAATAGTACCCCTCCACTTCAGGACAAGAATAGAGCGAATTTAGGGCCTGATTTTACCCAAACGGCTCAAATGTGAAAGTCCAAACTTTGGTGATCGGGTTCCATCAATTTTGTCTACAAGACTTCCCAAGTAGGGCTCACCAGACGCAGTAAGAGAAAAGACTTTGAGGGAATACAAAAAAATTATTAGCTCCGCGGACCGATTCGCTTGCCTACCCACCGATCCGTTTGGCCCATTTTGTTTTACGATTTTTGACTTCATTATTCGCACTAACCTCCCACTCTGAGCAATGCAGTCAAACATGAATCATGTACAGATCGCCTAAAAATGCCTGAAATCAAGTCAAAACATTCCATAAAAGCACATGCAAGCTTCTACACAGTCATCTCAAAGATGAACAAGTGGTACTTCAGTGGTACTCACCACTATTTTGGGGTTTACAATTTCGACAAGTTTGTCGCATGTCACTTTGAACATGCACAGAATTGTTGAAGACTAAATGTGCTTGCACTCTGAAAAAAAATCTTAAAGCGCTTTAGCAAGGAGCCGGTGTACAAACTATATCACGAAGGCTGGGAACATGACCGTATGTCACTGACTATATGCCAAAGACTGTTTCATGCCAAGCATTATGAAAGCCCGTTGAGTCTGTTTGGACCAACATGAAATGTCTCATGAAACGGTCATTGATTATGTTTGGCATAGTCAGTAACTTTCGGTCAAGTTCCCAGCATTCGCGCATAGGTTTGTGCATGGGACCATTGCTAAAGCGCGTCAGGATTTTTTCAGTGTACAAGGGACCACAAAAATAAAATCCCATAGACTCCCACGCAAAATGGCCAATTTAACAAAATAATTAGAAATATTCACAAGTTTATTAGGCAATAGATTAATACGGCAAAATAAGGGGAAAACGTCTATTTTCATTTTCTTTTCAATTTTGTATAGGTTAACCGATGACTTTATGCCGAAAAGTACATTCAAAGAAAAATACCCTAAAACGGCCCAATTGACCGGCCCAAGTCTAAAAATAGTACCCCTCCACTACAGGACAAGAATAGAGCAAATTTAGGGCCTGATTTTACCCAAACGGCTCAAATGTGAAAGTCCAAACTTTGGTGATCGGGTTCCATCCATTTTGTCTACAAGACTTCCCAAGTAGGGCTCACCAGACGCAGTAAGAGAAAAGACTTTGAGGGAATACAAAAAAATTATGAGCTCCGCGGACCGATTCGCTTGCCTACCCACCGATCCGTTTGGCCCATTTTGTTTTACGATTTTTGACTTCATTATTCGCACTAACCTCCCACGCTGAGCAATGCAGTCAAACATGAATCATGTACAGATCGCCTAAAAATGCCTGAAATCAAGTCAAAACATTCCATAAAAGCACATGCAAGCTTCTACACAGTCATCTCAAAGATGAACAAGTGGTACTTCAGTGGTACTCACCACTATTTTGGGGTTTACAATTTCGACAAGTTTGTCGCATGTCACTTTGAACATGCACAGAATTGTTGAAGACTAAATGTGCTTGCACTCTGAAAAAAAATCTTAAAGCGCTTTAGCAAGGAGCCGGTGTACAAACTATATCACGAAGGCTGGGAACATGACCGTATGTCACTGACTATATGCCAAAGACTGTTTCATGCCAAGCATTATGAAAGCCCGTTGAGTCTGTTTGGACCAACATGAAATGTCTCATGAAACGGTCATTGATTATGTTTGGCATAGTCAGTAACTTTCGGTCAAGTTCCCAGCATTCGCGCATAGGTTTGTGCATGGGACCATTGCTAAAGCGCGTCAGGATTTTTTCAGTGTACAAGGGACCACAAAAATAAAATCCTATAGACTCCCACGCAAAATGGCCAATATTCACAAATTTATTAGGCAATAGACCAATACGGCAAAATTAAGGGGAAAACGTCTATTTTCATTTTCTTTTCAATTTTGTATAGGTTAACCGATGACTTTATGCCGAAAAGTACATTCAAAGAAAAATACCCTAAAACGGCCCAATTGACCGGCCCAAGTCTAAAAATAGTACCCCTCCACTTCAGGACAAGAATAGAGCGAATTTAGGGCCTGATTTTACCCAAACGGCTCAAATGTGAAAGTCCAAACTTTGGTGATCGGGTTCCATCCATTTTGTCTACAAGACTTCCCAAGTAGGGCTCACCAGACGCAGTAAGAGAAAAGACTTTGAGGGAATACAAAAAAATTATTAGCTCCGCGGACCGATTCGCTTGCCTACCCACCGATCCGTTTGGCCCATTTTGTTTTACGATTTTTGACTTCATTATTCGCACTAACATCCCACTCTGAGCAATGCAGTCAAACATGAATCATGTACAGATCGCCTAAAAATGCCTGAAATCAAGTCAAAACATTCCATAAAAGCACATGCAAGCTTCTCCACAGTCATCTCAAAGATGAACAAGTGGTACTTCAGTGGTACTCACCACTATTTTGGGGTTTACAATTTCGACAAGTTTGTCGCATGTCACTTTGAACATGCACAGAATTGTTGAAGACTCAATGTGCTTGCACTCTGAAAAAAAATCTTAAAGCGCTTTAGCAAGGAGCCGGTTTACAAACTATATCACGAAGGCTGGGAACATGACCGTATGTCACTGACTATATGCCAAAGACTGTTTCATGCCAAGCATTATGAAAGCCCGTTGAGTCTGTTTGGACCAACATGAAATGTCTCATGAAACGGTCATTGATTATGTTTGGCATAGTCAGTAACTTTCGGTCAAGTTCCCAGCATTCGTGCATAGGTTTGTGCATGGGACCATTGCTAAAGCGCGTCAGGATTTGTTCAGTGTACAAGGGACCACAAAAATAATATCCCATAGACTGCCACGCAAAATGGCCAATTTAACAAAATAATTAGAAATATTCACAAGTTTATTAGGCAATAGACCAATACGGCAAAATAAAGGGGAAAACGTCTATTTTCATTTTCTTTTCAATTTTGTATAGGTTAACCGATGACTTTATGCCGAAAAGTACATTCAAAGAAATATACCCTAAAACGGCCCAATTGACCGGCCCAAGTCTAAAAATAGTACCCCTCCACTACAGGACAAGAATAGAGCAAATTTAGGGCCTGATTTTACCCAAACGGCTCAAATGTGAAAGTCCAAACTTTGGTGATCGGGTTCCATCCATTTTGTCTACAAGACTTCCCAAGTAGGGCTCACCAGACGCAGTAAGAGAAAAGACTTTGAGGGAATACAAAAAAATTATGAGCTCCGCGGACCGATTCGCTTGCCTACCCACCGATCCGTTTGGCCCATTTTGTTTTACGATTTTTGACTTCATTATTCGCACTAACCTCCCACGCTGAGCAATGCAGTCAAACATGAATCATGTACAGATCGCCTAAAAATGCCTGAAATCAAGTCAAAACATTCCATAAAAGCACATGCAAGCTTCTACACAGTCATCTCAAAGATGAACAAGTGGTACTTCAGTGGTACTCACCACTATTTTGGGGTTTACAATTTCGACAAGTTTGTCGCATGTCACTTTGAACATGCACAGAATTGTTGAAGACTAAATGTGCTTGCACTCTGAAAAAAAATCTTAAAGCGCTTTAGCAAGGAGCCGGTGTACAAACTATATCACGAAGGCTGGGAACATGACCGTATGTCACTGACTATATGCCAAAGACTGTTTCATGCCAAGCATTATGAAAGCCCGTTGAGTCTGTTTGGACCAACATGAAATGTCTCATGAAACGGTCATTGATTATGTTTGGCATAGTCAGTAACTTTCGGTCAAGTTCCCAGCATTCGCGCATAGGTTTGTGCATGGGACCATTGCTAAAGCGCGTCAGGATTTTTTCAGTGTACAAGGGACCACAAAAATAAAATCCTATAGACTCCCACGCAAAATGGCCAATATTCACAAATTTATTAGGCAATAGACCAATACGGCAAAATTAAGGGGAAAACGTCTATTTTCATTTTCTTTTCAATTTTGTATAGGTTAACCGATGACTTTATGCCGAAAAGTACATTCAAAGAAAAATACCCTAAAACGGCCCAATTGACCGGCCCAAGTCTAAAAATAGTACCCCTCCACTTCAGGACAAGAATAGAGCGAATTTAGGGCCTGATTTTACCCAAACGGCTCAAATGTGAAAGTCCAAACTTTGGTGATCGGGTTCCATCAATTTTGTCTACAAGACTTCCCAAGTAGGGCTCACCAGACGCAGTAAGAGAAAAGACTTTGAGGGAATACAAAAAAATTATGAGCTCCGCGGACCGATTCGCTTGCCTACCCACCGATCCGTTTGGCCCATTTTGTTTTACGATTTTTGACTTCATTATTCGCACTAACCTCCCACGCTGAGCAATGCAGTCAAACATGAATCATGTACAGATCGCCTAAAAATGCCTGAAATCAAGTCAAAACATTCCATAAAAGCACATGCAAGCTTCTACACAGTCATCTCAAAGATGAACAAGTGGTACTTCAGTGGTACTCACCACTATTTTGGGGTTTACAATTTCGACAAGTTTGTCGCATGTCACTTTGAACATGCACAGAATTGTTGAAGACTAAATGTGCTTGCACTCTGAAAAAAAATCTTAAAGCGCTTTAGCAAGGAGCCGGTGTACAAACTATATCACGAAGGCTGGGAACATGACCGTATGTCACTGACTATATGCCAAAGACTGTTTCATGCCAAGCATTATGAAAGCCCGTTGAGTCTGTTTGGACCAACATGAAATGTCTCATGAAACGGTCATTGATTATGTTTGGCATAGTCAGTAACTTTCGGTCAAGTTCCCAGCATTCGCGCATAGGTTTGTGCATGGGACCATTGCTAAAGCGCGTCAGGATTTTTTCAGTGTACAAGGGACCACAAAAATAAAATCCTATAGACTCCCACGCAAAATGGCCAATATTCACAAATTTATTAGGCAATAGACCAATACGGCAAAATTAAGGGGAAAACGTCTATTTTCATTTTCTTTTCAATTTTGTATAGGTTAACCGATGACTTTATGCCGAAAAGTACATTCAAAGAAAAATACCCTAAAACGGCCCAATTGACCGGCCCAAGTCTAAAAATAGTACCCCTCCACTTCAGGACAAGAATAGAGCGAATTTAGGGCCTGATTTTACCCAAACGGCTCAAATGTGAAAGTCCAAACTTTGGTGATCGGGTTCCATCCATTTTGTCTACAAGACTTCCCAAGTAGGGCTCACCAGACGCAGTAAGAGAAAAGACTTTGAGGGAATACAAAAAAATTATTAGCTCCGCGGACCGATTCGCTTGCCTACCCACCGATCCGTTTGGCCCATTTTGTTTTACGATTTTTGACTTCATTATTCGCACTAACCTCCCACTCTGAGCAATGCAGTCAAACATGAATCATGTACAGATCGCCTAAAAATGCCTGAAATCAAGTCAAAACATTCCATAAAAGCACATGCAAGCTTCTCCACAGTCATCTCAAAGATGAACAAGTGGTACTTCAGTGGTACTCACCACTATTTTGGGGTTTACAATTTCGACAAGTTTGTCGCATGTCACTTTGAACATGCACAGAATTGTTGAAGACTCAATGTGCTTGCACTCTGAAAAAAAATCTTAAAGCGCTTTAGCAAGGAGCCGGTTTACAAACTATATCACGAAGGCTGGGAACATGACCGTATGTCACTGACTATATGCCAAAGACTGTTTCATGCCAAGCATTATGAAAGCCCGTTGAGTCTGTTTGGACCAACATGAAATGTCTCATGAAACGGTCATTGATTATGTTTGGCATAGTCAGTAACTTTCGGTCAAGTTCCCAGCATTCGTGCATAGGTTTGTGCATGGGACCATTGCTAAAGCGCGTCAGGATTTGTTCAGTGTACAAGGGACCACAAAAATAATATCCCATAGACTGCCACGCAAAATGGCCAATTTAACAAAATAATTAGAAATATTCACAAGTTTATTAGGCAATAGACCAATACGGCAAAATAAAGGGGAAAACGTCTATTTTCATTTTCTTTTCAATTTTGTATAGGTTAACCGATGACTTTATGCCGAAAAGTACATTCAAAGAAATATACCCTAAAACGGCCCAATTGACCGGCCCAAGTCTAAAAATAGTACCCCTCCACTACAGGACAAGAATAGAGCAAATTTAGGGCCTGATTTTACCCAAACGGCTCAAATGTGAAAGTCCAAACTTTGGTGATCGGGTTCCATCCATTTTGTCTACAAGACTTCCCAAGTAGGGCTCACCAGACGCAGTAAGAGAAAAGACTTTGAGGGAATACAAAAAAATTATGAGCTCCGCGGACCGATTCGCTTGCCTACCCACCGATCCGTTTGGCCCATTTTGTTTTACGATTTTTGACTTCATTATTCGCACTAACCTCCCACGCTGAGCAATGCAGTCAAACATGAATCATGTACAGATCGCCTAAAAATGCCTGAAATCAAGTCAAAACATTCCATAAAAGCACATGCAAGCTTCTACACAGTCATCTCAAAGATGAACAAGTGGTACTTCAGTGGTACTCACCACTATTTTGGGGTTTACAATTTCGACAAGTTTGTCGCATGTCACTTTGAACATGCACAGAATTGTTGAAGACTAAATGTGCTTGCACTCTGAAAAAAAATCTTAAAGCGCTTTAGCAAGGAGCCGGTGTACAAACTATATCACGAAGGCTGGGAACATGACCGTATGTCACTGACTATATGCCAAAGACTGTTTCATGCCAAGCATTATGAAAGCCCGTTGAGTCTGTTTGGACCAACATGAAATGTCTCATGAAACGGTCATTGATTATGTTTGGCATAGTCAGTAACTTTCGGTCAAGTTCCCAGCATTCGCGCATAGGTTTGTGCATGGGACCATTGCTAAAGCGCGTCAGGATTTTTTCAGTGTACAAGGGACCACAAAAATAAAATCCCATAGACTCCCACGCAAAATGGCCAATATTCACAAATTTATTAGGCAATAGACCAATACGGCAAAATTAAGGGGAAAACGTCTATTTTCATTTTCTTTTCAATTTTGTATAGGTTAACCGATGACTTTATGCCGAAAAGTACATTCAAAGAAAAATACCCTAAAACGGCCCAATTGACCGGCCCAAGTCTAAAAATAGTACCCCTCCACTTCAGGACAAGAATAGAGCGAATTTAGGGCCTGATTTTACCCAAACGGCTCAAATGTGAAAGTCCAAACTTTGGTGATCGGGTTCCATCCATTTTGTCTACAAGACTTCCCAAGTAGGGCTCACCAGACGCAGTAAGAGAAAAGACTTTGAGGGAATACAAAAAAATTATTAGCTCCGCGGACCGATTCGCTTGCCTACCCACCGATCCGTTTGGCCCATTTTGTTTTACGATTTTTGACTTCATTATTCGCACTAACCTCCCACTCTGAGCAATGCAGTCAAACATGAATCATGTACAGATCGCCTAAAAATGCCTGAAATCAAGTCAAAACATTCCATAAAAGCACATGCAAGCTTCTACACAGTCATCTCAAAGATGAACAAGTGGTACTTCAGTGGTACTCACCACTATTTTGGGGTTTACAATTTCGACAAGTTTGTCGCATGTCACTTTGAACATGCACAGAATTGTTGAAGACTCAATGTGCTTGCACTCTGAAAAAAAATCTTAAAGCGCTTTAGCAAGGAGCCGGTTTACAAACTATATCACGAAGGCTGGGAACATGACCGTATGTCACTGACTATATGCCAAAGACTGTTTCATGCCAAGCATTATGAAAGCCCGTTGAGTCTGTTTGGACCAACATGAAATGTCTCATGAAACGGTCATTGATTATGTTTGGCATAGTCAGTAACTTTCGGTCAAGTTCCCAGCATTCGTGCATAGGTTTGTGCATGGGACCATTGCTAAAGCGCGTCAGGATTTGTTCAGTGTACAAGGGACCACAAAAATAATATCCCATAGACTGCCACGCAAAATGGCCAATTTAACAAAATAATTAGAAATATTCACAAGTTTATTAGGCAATAGACCAATACGGCAAAATAAAGGGGAAAACGTCTATTTTCATTTTCTTTTCAATTTTGTATAGGTTAACCGATGACTTTATGCCGAAAAGTACATTCAAAGAAATATACCCTAAAACGGCCCAATTGACCGGCCCAAGTCTAAAAATAGTACCCCTCCACTACAGGACAAGAATAGAGCAAATTTAGGGCCTGATTTTACCCAAACGGATCAAATGTGAAAGTCCAAACTTTGGTGATCGGGTTCCATCCATTTTGTCTACAAGACTTCCCAAGTAGGGCTCACCAGACGCAGTAAGAGAAAAGACTTTGAGGGAATACAAACAAATTATGAGCTCCGCGGACCGATTCGCTTGCCTACCCACCGATCCGTTTGGCCCATTTTGTTTTACGATTTTTGACTTCATTATTCGCACTAACCTCCCACGCTGAGCAATGCAGTCAAACATGAATCATGTACAGATCGCCTAAAAATGCCTGAAATCAAGTCAAAACATTCCATAAAAGCACATGCAAGCTTCTACACAGTCATCTCAAAGATGAACAAGTGGTACTTCAGTGGTACTCACCACTATTTTGGGGTTTACAATTTCGACAAGTTTGTCGCATGTCACTTTGAACATGCACAGAATTGTTGAAGACTCAATGTGCTTGCACTCTGAAAAAAAATCTTAAAGCGCTTTAGCAAGGAGCCGGTGTACAAACTATATCACGAAGGCTGGGAACATGACCGTATGTCACTGACTATATGCCAAAGACTGTTTCATGCCAAGCATTATGAAAGCCCGTTGAGTCTGTTTGGACCAACATGAAATGTCTCATGAAACGGTCATTGATTATGTTTGGCATAGTCAGTAACTTTCGGTCAAGTTCCCAGCATTCGCGCATAGGTTTGTGCATGGGACCATTGCTAAAGCGCGTCAGGATTTTTTCAGTGTACAAGGGACCACAAAAATAAAATCCCATAGACTCCCACGCAAAATGGCCAATATTCACAAGTTTATTAGGCAATAGACCAATACGGCAAAATAAAGGGGAAAACGTCAATTTTCATTTTCTTTTCAATTTTGTATAGGTTAACCGATGACTTTATGCCGAAAAGTACATTCAAAGAAAAATACCCTAAAACGGCCCAATTGACCGGCCCAAGTCTAAAAATAGTACCCCTCCACTACAGGACAAGAATAGAGCGAATTTAGGGCCTGATTTTACCCAAACGGCTCAAATGTGAAAGTCCAAACTTTGGTGATCGGGTTCCATCCATTTTGTCTACAAGACTTCCCAAGTAGGGCTCACCAGACGCAGTAAGAGAAAAGACTTTGAGGGAATACAAAAAAATTATGAGCTCCGCGGACCGATTCGCTTGCCTACCCACCGATCCGTTTGGCCCATTTTGTTTTACGATTTTTGACTTCATTATTCGCACTAACCTCCCACGCTGAGCAATGCAGTCAAACATGAATCATGTACAGATCGCCTAGAAATGCCTGAAATCAAGTCAAAACATTCCATAAAAGCACATGCAAGCTTCTACACAGTCATCTCAAAGATGAACAAGTGGTACTTCAGTGGTACTCACCACTATTTTGGGGTTTACAATTTCGACAAGTTTGTCGCATGTCACTTTGAACATGCACAGAATTGTTGAAGACTCAATGTGCTTGCACTCTGAAAAAAAATCTTAAAGCGCTTTAGCAAGGAGCCGGTGTACAAACTATATCACGAAGGCTGGGAACATGACCGTATGTCACTGACTATATGCCAAAGACTGTTTCATGCCAAGCATTATGAAAGCCCGTTGAGTCTGTTTGGACCAACATGAAATGTCTCATGAAACGGTCATTGATTATGTTTGGCATAGTCAGTAACTTTCGGTCAAGTTCCCAGCATTCGCGCATAGGTTTGTGCATGGGACCATTGCTAAAGCGCGTCAGGATTTTTTCAGTGTACAAGGGACCACAAAAATAAAATCCCATAGACTCCCACGCAAAATGGCCAATATTCACAAATTTATTAGGCAATAGACCAATACGGCAAAATTAAGGGGAAAACGTCTATTTTCATTTTCTTTTCAATTTTGTATAGGTTAACCGATGACTTTATGCCGAAAAGTACATTCAAAGAAAAATACCCTAAAACGGCCCAATTGACCGGCCCAAGTCTAAAAATAGTACCCCTCCACTTCAGGACAAGAATAGAGCGAATTTAGGGCCTGATTTTACCCAAACGGCTCAAATGTGAAAGTCCAAACTTTGGTGATCGGGTTCCATCCATTTTGTCTACAAGACTTCCCAAGTAGGGCTCACCAGACGCAGTAAGAGAAAAGACTTTGAGGGAATACAAAAAAATTATTAGCTCCGCGGACCGATTCGCTTGCCTACCCACCGATCCGTTTGGCCCATTTTGTTTTACGATTGTTGACTTCATTATTCGCACTAACCTCCCACTCTGAGCAATGCAGTCAAACATGAATCATGTACAGATCGCCTAAAAATGCCTGAAATCTAGTCAAAACATTCCATAAAAGCACATGCAAGCTTCTACACAGTCATCTCAAAGATGAACAAGTGGTACTTCAGTGGTACTCACCACTATTTTGGGGTTTACAATTTCGACAAGTTTGTCGCATGTCACTTTGAACATGCACAGAATTGTTGAAGACTCAATGTGCTTGCACTCTGAAAAAAAATCTTAAAGCGCTTTAGCAAGGAGCCGGTGTACAAACTATATCACGAAGGCTGGGAACATGACCGTATGTCACTGACTATATGCCAAAGACTGTTTCATGCCAAGCATTATGAAAGCCCGTTGAGTCTGTTTGGACCAACATGAAATGTCTCATGAAACGGTCATTGATTATGTTTGGCATAGTCAGTAACTTTCGGTCAAGTTCCCAGCATTCGCGCATAGGTTTGTGCATGGGACCATTGCTAAAGCGCGTCAGGATTTTTTCAGTGTACAAGGGACCACAAAAATAAAATCCCATAGACTCCCACGCAAAATGGCCAATATTCACAAGTTTATTAGGCAATAGACCAATACGGCAAAATAAAGGGGAAAACGTCAATTTTTATTTTCTTTTCAATTTTGTATAGGTTAACCGATGACTTTATGCCGAAAAGTACATTCAAAGAAAAATACCCTAAAACGGCCCAATTGACCGGCCCAAGTCTAAAAATAGTACCCCTCCACTACAGGACAAGAATAGAGCGAATTTAGGGCCTGATTTTACCCAAACGGCTCAAATGTGAAAGTCCAAACTTTGGTGATCGGGTTCCATCCATTTTGTCTACAAGACTTCCCAAGTAGGGCTCACCAGACGCAGTAAGAGAAAAGACTTTGAGGGAATACAAAAAAATTATGAGCTCCGCGGACCGATTCGCTTGCCTACCCACCGATCCGTTTGGCCCATTTTGTTTTACGATTTTTGACTTCATTATTCGCACTAACCTCCCACGCTGAGCAATGCAGTCAAACATGAATCATGTACAGATCGCCTAGAAATGCCTGAAATCAAGTCAAAACATTCCATAAAAGCACATGCAAGCTTCTACACAGTCATCTCAAAGATGAACAAGTGGTACTTCAGTGGTACTCACCACTATTTTGGGGTTTACAATTTCGACAAGTTTGTCGCATGTCACTTTGAACATGCACAGAATTGTTGAAGACTCAATGTGCTTGCACTCTGAAAAAAAATCTTAAAGCGCTTTAGCAAGGAGCCGGTGTACAAACTATATCACGAAGGCTGGGAACATGACCGTATGTCACTGACTATATGCCAAAGACTGTTTCATGCCAAGCATTATGAAAGCCCGTTGAGTCTGTTTGGACCAACATGAAATGTCTCATGAAACGGTCATTGATTATGTTTGGCATAGTCAGTAACTTTCGGTCAAGTTCCCAGCATTCGCGCATAGGTTTGTGCATGGGACCATTGCTAAAGCGCGTCAGGATTTTTTCAGTGTACAAGGGACCACAAAAATAAAATCCCATAGACTCCCACGCAAAATGGCCAATATTCACAAATTTATTAGGCAATAGACCAATACGGCAAAATTAAGGGGAAAACGTCTATTTTCATTTTCTTTTCAATTTTGTATAGGTTAACCGATGACTTTATGCCGAAAAGTACATTCAAAGAAAAATACCCTAAAACGGCCCAATTGACCGGCCCAAGTCTAAAAATAGTACCCCTCCACTTCAGGACAAGAATAGAGCGAATTTAGGGCCTGATTTTACCCAAACGGCTCAAATGTGAAAGTCCAAACTTTGGTGATCGGGTTCCATCCATTTTGTCTACAAGACTTCCCAAGTAGGGCTCACCAGACGCAGTAAGAGAAAAGACTTTGAGGGAATACAAAAAAATTATTAGCTCCGCGGACCGATTCGCTTGCCTACCCACCGATCCGTTTGGCCCATTTTGTTTTACGATTTTTGACTTCATTATTCGCACTAACCTCCCACTCTGAGCAATGCAGTCAAACATGAATCATGTACAGATCGCCTAAAAATGCCTGAAATCAAGTCAAAACATTCCATAAAAGCACATGCAAGCTTCTACACAGTCATCTCAAAGATGAACAAGTGGTACTTCAGTGGTACTCACCACTATTTTGGGGTTTACAATTTCGACAAGTTTGTCGCATGTCACTTTGAACATGCACAGAATTGTTGAAGACTCAATGTGCTTGCACTCTGAAAAAAAATCTTAAAGCGCTTTAGCAAGGAGCCGGTTTACAAACTATATCACGAAGGCTGGGAACATGACCGTATGTCACTGACTATATGCCAAAGACTGTTTCATGCCAAGCATTATGAAAGCCCGTTGAGTCTGTTTGGACCAACATGAAATGTCTCATGAAACGGTCATTGATAATGTTTGGCATAGTCAGTAACTTTCGGTCAAGTTCCCAGCATTCGTGCATAGGTTTGTGCATGGGACCATTGCTAAAGCGCGTCAGGATTTGTTCAGTGTACAAGGGACCACAAAAATAATATCCCATAGACTGCCACGCAAAATGGCCAATTTAACAAAATAATTAGAAATATTCACAAGTTTATTAGGCAATAGACCAATACGGCAAAATAAAGGGGAAAACGTCTATTTTCATTTTCTTTTCAATTTTGTATAGGTTAACCGATGACTTTATGCCGAAAAGTACATTCAAAGAAAAATACCCTAAAACGGCCCAATTGACCGGCCCAAGTCTAAAAATAGTACCCCTCCACTACAGGACAAGAAAAGAGCAAATTTAGGGCCTGATTTTACCCAAACGGCTCAAATGTGAAAGTCCAAACTTTGGTGATCGGGTTCCATCCATTTTGTCTACAAGACTTCCCAAGTAGGGCTCACCAGACGCAGTAAGAGAAAAGACTTTGAGGGAATACAAAAAAATTATGAGTTCCGCGGACCGATTCGGTTGCCTACCCACCGATCCGTTTGGCCCATTTTGTTTTACGATTTTTGACTTCATTATTCGCACTAACCTCCCACGCTGAGCAATGCAGTCAAACATGAATCATGTACAGATCGCCTAAAAATGCCTGAAATCAAGTCAAAACATTCCATAAAAGCACATGCAAGCTTCTACACAGTCATCTCAAAGATGAACAAGTGGTACTTCAGTGGTACTCACCACTATTTTGGGGTTTACAATTTCGACAAGTTTGTCGCATGTCACTTTGAACATGCACAGAATTGTTGAAGACTAAATGTGCTTGCACTCTGAAAAAAAATCTTAAAGCGCTTTAGCAAGGAGCCGGTGTACAAACTATATCACGAAGGCTGGGAACATGACCGTATGTCACTGACTATATGCCAAAGACTGTTTCATGCCAAGCATTATGAAAGCCCGTTGAGTCTGTTTGGACCAACATGAAATGTCTCATGAAACGGTCATTGATTATGTTTGGCATAGTCAGTAACTTTCGGTCAAGTTCCCAGCATTCGCGCATAGGTTTGTGCATGGGACCATTGCTAAAGCGCGTCAGGATTTTTTCAGTGTACAAGGGACCACAAAAATAAAATCCCATAGACTCCCACGCAAAATGGCCAATATTCACAAATTTATTAGGCAACAGACCAATACGGCAAAATTAAGGGGAAAACGTCTATTTTCATTTTCTTTTCAATTTTGTATAGGTTAACCGATGACTTTATGCCGAAAAGTACATTCAAAGAAAAATACCCTAAAACGGCCCAATTGACCGGCCCAAGTCTTTAAAATAGTACCCCTCCACTTCAGGACAAGAATAGAGCGAATTTAGGGCCTGATTTTACCCAAACGGCTCAAATGTGAAAGTCCAAACTTTGGTGATCGGGTTCCATCCATTTTGTCTACAAGACTTCCCAAGTAGGGCTCACCAGACGCAGTAAGAGAAAAGACTTTGAGGGAATACAAAAATATTATTAGCTCCGCGGACCGATTCGCTTGCCTACCCACCGATCCGTTTGGCCCATTTTGTTTTACGATTTTTGACTTCATTATTCGCACTAACCTCCCACTCTGAGCAATGCAGTCAAACATGAATCATGTACAGATCGCCTAAAAATGCCTGAAATCAAGTCAAAACATTCCATAAAAGCACATGCAAGCTTCTACACAGTCATCTCAAAGATGAACAAGTGGTACTTCAGTGGTACTCACCACTATTTTGGGGTTTACAATTTCGACAAGTTTGTCGCATGTCACTTTGAACATGCACAGAATTGTTGAAGACTCAATGTGCTTGCACTCTGAAAAAAAATCTTAAAGCGCTTTAGCAAGGAGCCGGTTTACAAACTATATCACGAAGGCTGGGAACATGACCGTATGTCACTGACTATATGCCAAAGACTGTTTCATGCCAAGCATTATGAAAGCCCGTTGAGTCTGTTTGGACCAACATGAAATGTCTCATGAAACGGTCATTGATTATGTTTGGCATAGTCAGTAACTTTCGGTCAAGTTCCCAGCATTCGTGCATAGGTTTGTGCATGGGACCATTGCTAAAGCGCGTCAGGATTTGTTCAGTGTACAAGGGACCACAAAAATAATATCCCATAGACTGCCACGCAAAATGGCCAATTTAACAAAATAATTAGAAATATTCACAAGTTTATTAGGCAATAGACCAATACGGCAAAATAAAGGGGAAAACGTCTATTTTCATTTTCTTTTCAATTTTGTATAGGTTAACCGATGACTTTATGCCGAAAAGTACATTCAAAGAAATATACCCTAAAACGGCCCAATTGACCGGCCCAAGTCTAAAAATAGTACCCCTCCACTACAGGACAAGAATAGAGCAAATTTAGGGCCTGATTTTACCCAAACGGCTCAAATGTGAAAGTCCAAACTTTGGTGATCGGGTTCCATCCATTTTGTCTACAAGACTTCCCAAGTAGGGCTCACCAGACGCAGTAAGAGAAAAGACTTTGAGGGAATACAAAAAAATTATGAGCTCCGCGGACCGATTCGCTTGCCTACCCACCGATCCGTTTGGCCCATTTTGTTTTACGATTTTTGACTTCATTATTCGCACTAACCTCCCACGCTGAGCAATGCAGTCAAACATGAATCATGTACAGATCGCCTAAAAATGCCTGAAATCAAGTCAAAACATTCCATAAAAGCACATGCAAGCTTCTACACAGTCATCTCAAAGATGAACAAGTGGTACTTCAGTGGTACTCACCACTATTTTGGGGTTTACAATTTCGACAAGTTTGTCGCATGTCACTTTGAACATGCACAGAATTGTTGAAGACTCAATGTGCTTGCACTCTGAAAAAAAATCTTAAAGCGCTTTAGCAAGGAGCCGGTTTACAAACTATATCACGAAGGCTGGGAACATGACCGTATGTCACTGACTATATGCCAAAGACTGTTTCATGCCAAGCATTATGAAAGCCCGTTGAGTCTGTTTGGACCAACATGAAATGTCTCATGAAACGGTCATTGATAATGTTTGGCATAGTCAGTAACTTTCGGTCAAGTTCCCAGCATTCGTGCATAGGTTTGTGCATGGGACCATTGCTAAAGCGCGTCAGGATTTGTTCAGTGTACAAGGGACCACAAAAATAATATCCCATAGACTGCCACGCAAAATGGCCAATTTAACAAAATAATTAGAAATATTCACAAGTTTATTAGGCAATAGACCAATACGGCAAAATAAAGGGGAAAACGTCTATTTTCATTTTCTTTTCAATTTTGTATAGGTTAACCGATGACTTTATGCCGAAAAGTACATTCAAAGAAAAATACCCTAAAACGGCCCAATTGACCGGCCCAAGTCTAAAAATAGTACCCCTCCACTACAGGACAAGAAAAGAGCAAATTTAGGGCCTGATTTTACCCAAACGGCTCAAATGTGAAAGTCCAAACTTTGGTGATCGGGTTCCATCCATTTTGTCTACAAGACTTCCCAAGTAGGGCTCACCAGACGCAGTAAGAGAAAAGACTTTGAGGGAATACAAAAAAATTATGAGTTCCGCGGACCGATTCGGTTGCCTACCCACCGATCCGTTTGGCCCATTTTGTTTTACGATTTTTGACTTCATTATTCGCACTAACCTCCCACGCTGAGCAATGCAGTCAAACATGAATCATGTACAGATCGCCTAAAAATGCCTGAAATCAAGTCAAAACATTCCATAAAAGCACATGCAAGCTTCTACACAGTCATCTCAAAGATGAACAAGTGGTACTTCAGTGGTACTCACCACTATTTTGGGGTTTACAATTTCGACAAGTTTGTCGCATGTCACTTTGAACATGCACAGAATTGTTGAAGACTAAATGTGCTTGCACTCTGAAAAAAAATCTTAAAGCGCTTTAGCAAGGAGCCGGTGTACAAACTATATCACGAAGGCTGGGAACATGACCGTATGTCACTGACTATATGCCAAAGACTGTTTCATGCCAAGCATTATGAAAGCCCGTTGAGTCTGTTTGGACCAACATGAAATGTCTCATGAAACGGTCATTGATTATGTTTGGCATAGTCAGTAACTTTCGGTCAAGTTCCCAGCATTCGCGCATAGGTTTGTGCATGGGACCATTGCTAAAGCGCGTCAGGATTTTTTCAGTGTACAAGGGACCACAAAAATAAAATCCCATAGACTCCCACGCAAAATGGCCAATATTCACAAATTTATTAGGCAACAGACCAATACGGCAAAATTAAGGGGAAAACGTCTATTTTCATTTTCTTTTCAATTTTGTATAGGTTAACCGATGACTTTATGCCGAAAAGTACATTCAAAGAAAAATACCCTAAAACGGCCCAATTGACCGGCCCAAGTCTTTAAAATAGTACCCCTCCACTTCAGGACAAGAATAGAGCGAATTTAGGGCCTGATTTTACCCAAACGGCTCAAATGTGAAAGTCCAAACTTTGGTGATCGGGTTCCATCCATTTTGTCTACAAGACTTCCCAAGTAGGGCTCACCAGACGCAGTAAGAGAAAAGACTTTGAGGGAATACAAAAATATTATTAGCTCCGCGGACCGATTCGCTTGCCTACCCACCGATCCGTTTGGCCCATTTTGTTTTACGATTTTTGACTTCATTATTCGCACTAACCTCCCACTCTGAGCAATGCAGTCAAACATGAATCATGTACAGATCGCCTAAAAATGCCTGAAATCAAGTCAAAACATTCCATAAAAGCACATGCAAGCTTCTACACAGTCATCTCAAAGATGAACAAGTGGTACTTCAGTGGTACTCACCACTATTTTGGGGTTTACAATTTCGACAAGTTTGTCGCATGTCACTTTGAACATGCACAGAATTGTTGAAGACTCAATGTGCTTGCACTCTGAAAAAAAATCTTAAAGCGCTTTAGCAAGGAGCCGGTTTACAAACTATATCACGAAGGCTGGGAACATGACCGTATGTCACTGACTATATGCCAAAGACTGTTTCATGCCAAGCATTATGAAAGCCCGTTGAGTCTGTTTGGACCAACATGAAATGTCTCATGAAACGGTCATTGATTATGTTTGGCATAGTCAGTAACTTTCGGTCAAGTTCCCAGCATTCGTGCATAGGTTTGTGCATGGGACCATTGCTAAAGCGCGTCAGGATTTGTTCAGTGTACAAGGGACCACAAAAATAATATCCCATAGACTGCCACGCAAAATGGCCAATTTAACAAAATAATTAGAAATATTCACAAGTTTATTAGGCAATAGACCAATACGGCAAAATAAAGGGGAAAACGTCTATTTTCATTTTCTTTTCAATTTTGTATAGGTTAACCGATGACTTTATGCCGAAAAGTACATTCAAAGAAATATACCCTAAAACGGCCCAATTGACCGGCCCAAGTCTAAAAATAGTACCCCTCCACTACAGGACAAGAATAGAGCAAATTTAGGGCCTGATTTTACCCAAACGGCTCAAATGTGAAAGTCCAAACTTTGGTGATCGGGTTCCATCCATTTTGTCTACAAGACTTCCCAAGTAGGGCTCACCAGACGCAGTAAGAGAAAAGACTTTGAGGGAATACAAAAAAATTATGAGCTCCGCGGACCGATTCGCTTGCCTACCCACCGATCCGTTTGGCCCATTTTGTTTTACGATTTTTGACTTCATTATTCGCACTAACCTCCCACGCTGAGCAATGCAGTCAAACATGAATCATGTACAGATCGCCTAAAAATGCCTGAAATCAAGTCAAAACATTCCATAAAAGCACATGCAAGCTTCTACACAGTCATCTCAAAGATGAACAAGTGGTACTTCAGTGGTACTCACCACTATTTTGGGGTTTACAATTTCGACAAGTTTGTCGCATGTCACTTTGAACATGCACAGAATTGTTGAAGACTCAATGTGCTTGCACTCTGAAAAAAAATCTTAAAGCGCTTTAGCAAGGAGCCGGTGTACAAACTATATCACGAAGGCTGGGAACATGACCGTATGTCACTGACTATATGCCAAAGACTGTTTCATGCCAAGCATTATGAAAGCCCGTTGAGTCTGTTTGGACCAACATGAAATGTCTCATGAAACGGTCATTGATTATGTTTGGCATAGTCAGTAACTTTCGGTCAAGTTCCCAGCATTCGCGCATAGGTTTGTGCATGGGACCATTGCTAAAGCGCGTCAGGATTTTTTCAGTGTACAAGGGACCACAAAAATAAAATCCCATAGACTCCCACGCAAAATGGCCAATATTCACAAATTTATTAGGCAATAGACCAATACGGCAAAATTAAGGGGAAAACGTCTATTTTCATTTTCTTTTCAATTTTGTATAGGTTAACCGATGACTTTATGCCGAAAAGTACATTCAAAGAAAAATACCCTAAAACGGCCCAATTGACCGGCCCAAGTCTAAAAATAGTACCCCTCCACTTCAGGACAAGAATAGAGCGAATTTAGGGCCTGATTTTACCCAAACGGCTCAAATGTGAAAGTCCAAACTTTGGTGATCGGGTTCCATCCATTTTGTCTACAAGACTTCCCAAGTAGGGCTCACCAGACGCAGTAAGAGAAAAGACTTTGAGGGAATACAAAAAAATTATTAGCTCCGCGGACCGATTCGCTTGCCTACCCACCGATCCGTTTGGCCCATTTTGTTTTACGATTTTTGACTTCATTATTCGCACTAACCTCCCACTCTGAGCAATGCAGTCAAACATGAATCATGTACAGATCGCCTAAAAATGCCTGAAATCAAGTCAAAACATTCCATAAAAGCACATGCAAGCTTCTACACAGTCATCTCAAAGATGAACAAGTGGTACTTCAGTGGTACTCACCACTATTTTGGGGTTTACAATTTCGACAAGTTTGTCGCATGTCACTTTGAACATGCACAGAATTGTTGAAGACTCAATGTGCTTGCACTCTGAAAAAAAATCTTAAAGCGCTTTAGCAAGGAGCCGGTTTACAAACTATATCACGAAGGCTGGGAACATGACCGTATGTCACTGACTATATGCCAAAGACTGTTTCATGCCAAGCATTATGAAAGCCCGTTGAGTCTGTTTGGACCAACATGAAATGTCTCATGAAACGGTCATTGATTATGTTTGGCATAGTCAGTAACTTTCGGTCAAGTTCCCAGCATTCGTGCATAGGTTTGTGCATGGGACCATTGCTAAAGCGCGTCAGGATTTGTTCAGTGTACAAGGGACCACAAAAATAATATCCCATAGACTGCCACGCAAAATGGCCAATTTAACAAAATAATTAGAAATATTCACAAGTTTATTAGGCAATAGACCAATACGGCAAAATAAAGGGGAAAACGTCTATTTTCATTTTCTTTTCAATTTTGTATAGGTTAACCGATGACTTTATGCCGAAAAGTACATTCAAAGAAATATACCCTAAAACGGCCCAATTGACCGGCCCAAGTCTAAAAATAGTACCCCTCCACTACAGGACAAGAATAGAGCAAATTTAGGGCCTGATTTTACCCAAACGGCTCAAATGTGAAAGTCCAAACTTTGGTGATCGGGTTCCATCCATTTTGTCTACAAGACTTCCCAAGTAGGGCTCACCAGACGCAGTAAGAGAAAAGACTTTGAGGGAATACAAAAAAATTATGAGCTCCGCGGACCGATTCGCTTGCCTACCCACCGATCCGTTTGGCCCATTTTGTTTTACGATTTTTGACTTCATTATTCGCACTAACCTCCCACGCTGAGCAATGCAGTCAAACATGAATCATGTACAGATCGCCTAAAAATGCCTGAAATCAAGTCAAAACATTCCATAAAAGCACATGCAAGCTTCTACACAGTCATCTCAAAGATGAACAAGTGGTACTTCAGTGGTACTCACCACTATTTTGGGGTTTACAATTTCGACAAGTTTGTCGCATGTCACTTTGAACATGCACAGAATTGTTGAAGACTCAATGTGCTTGCACTCTGAAAAAAAATCTTAAAGCGCTTTAGCAAGGAGCCGGTGTACAAACTATATCACGAAGGCTGGGAACATGACCGTATGTCACTGACTATATGCCAAAGACTGTTTCATGCCAAGCATTATGAAAGCCCGTTGAGTCTGTTTGGACCAACATGAAATGTCTCATGAAACGGTCATTGATTATGTTTGGCATAGTCAGTAACTTTCGGTCAAGTTCCCAGCATTCGCGCATAGGTTTGTGCATGGGACCATTGCTAAAGCGCGTCAGGATTTTTTCAGTGTACAAGGGACCACAAAAATAAAATCCCATAGACTCCCACGCAAAATGGCCAATATTCACAAGTTTATTAGGCAATAGACCAATACGGCAAAATAAAGGGGAAAACGTCAATTTTCATTTTCTTTTCAATTTTGTATAGGTTAACCGATGACTTTATGCCGAAAAGTACATTCAAAGAAAAATACCCTAAAACGGCCCAATTGACCGGCCCAAGTCTAAAAATAGTACCCCTCCACTACAGGACAAGAATAGAGCGAATTTAGGGCCTGATTTTACCCAAACGGCTCAAATGTGAAAGTCCAAACTTTGGTGATCGGGTTCCATCCATTTTGTCTACAAGACTTCCCAAGTAGGGCTCACCAGACGCAGTAAGAGAAAAGACTTTGAGGGAATACAAAAAAAATATGAGCTCCGCGGACCGATTCGCTTGCCTACCCACCGATCCGTTTGGCCCATTTTGTTTTACGATTTTTGACTTCATTATTCGCACTAACCTCCCACGCTGAGCAATGCAGTCAAACATGAATCATGTACAGATCGCCTAAAAATGCCTGAAATCAAGTCAAAACATTCCATAAAAGCACATGCAAGCTTCTACACAGTCATCTCAAAGATGAACAAGTGGTACGTCAGTGGTACTCACCACTATTTTGGGGTTTACAATTTCGACAAGTTTGTCGCATGTCACTTTGAACATGCACAGAATTGTTGAAGACTCAATGTGCTTGCACTCTGAAAAAAAATCTTAAAGCGCTTTAGCAAGGAGCCGGTGTACAAACTATATCACGAAGGCTGGGAACATGACCGTATGTCACTGACTATATGCCAAAGACTGTTTCATGCCAAGCATTATGAAAGCCCGTTGAGTCTGTTTGGACCAACATGAAATGTCTCATGAAACGGTCATTGATTATGTTTGGCATAGTCAGTAACTTTCGGTCAAGTTCCCAGCATTCGCGCATAGGTTTGTGCATGGGACCATTGCTAAAGCGCGTCAGGATTTTTTCAGTGTACAAGGGACCACAAAAATAAAATCCCATAGACTCCCACGCAAAATGGCCAATATTCACAAGTTTATTAGGCAATAGACCAATACGGCAAAATAAAGGGGAAAACGTCTATTTTCATTTTCTTTTCAATTTTGTATAGGTTAACCGATGACTTTATGCCGAAAAGTACATTCAAAGAAAAATACCCTAAAACGGCCCAATTGACCGGCCCAAGTCTAAAAATAGTACCCCTCCACTACAGGACAAGAATAGAGCGAATTTAGGGCCTGATTTTACCCAAACGGCTCAAATGTGAAAGTCCAAACTTTGGTGATCGGGTTCCATCCATTTTGTCTACAAGACTTCCCAAGTAGGGCTCACCAGACGCAGTAAGAGAAAAGACTTTGAGGGAATACAAAAAAATTATTAGCTCCGCGGACCGATTCGCTTGCCTACCCACCGATCCGTTTGGCCCATTTTGTTTTACGATTTTTGACTTCATTATTCGCACTAACCTCCCACGCTGAGCAATTCAGTCAAACATGAATCATGTACAGATCGCCTAAAAATGCCTGAAATCAAGTCAAAACATTCCATAAAAGCACATGCAAGCTTCTACACAGTCATCTCAAAGATGAACAAGTGGTACTTCAGTGGTACTCAACACTATTTTGGGGTTTACAATTTCGACAAGTTTGTCGCATGTCACTTTGAACATGCACAGAATTGTTGAAGACTCAATGTGCTTGCACTCTGAAAAAAAATCTTAAAGCGCTTTAGCAAGGAGCCGGTTTACAAACTATATCACGAAGGCTGGGAACATGACCGTATGTCACTGACTATATGCCAAAGACTGTTTCATGCCAAGCATTATGAAAGCCCGTTGAGTCTGTTTGGACCAACATGAAATGTCTCATGAAACGGTCATTGATTATGTTTGGCATAGTCAGTAACTTTCGGTCAAGTTCCCAGCATTCGTGCATAGGTTTGTGCATGGGACCATTGCTAAAGCGCGTCAGGATTTGTTCAGTGTACAAGGGACCACAACAATAATATCCCATAGACTGCCACGCAAAATGGCCAATTTAACAAAATAATTAGAAATATTCACAAGTTTATTAGGCAATAGACCAATACGGCAAAATAAAGGGGAAAACGTCTATTTTCATTTTCTTTTCAATTTTGTATAGGTTAACCGATGACTTTCTGCCGAAAAGTACATTCAAAGAAAAATACCCTAAAACGGCCCAATTGACCGGCCCAAGTCTAAAAATAGTACCCCTCCACTACAGGACAAGAATAGAGCGAATTTAGGGCCTGATTTTACCCAAACGGCTCAAATGTGAAAGTCCAAACTTTGGTGATCGGGTTCCATCCATTTTGTCTACAAGACTTCCCAAGTAGGGCTCACCAGACGCAGTAAGAGAAAAGACTTTGAGGGAATACAAAAAAATTATTAGCTCCGCGGACCGATTCGCTTGCCTACCCACCGATCCGTTTGGCCCATTTTGTTTTACGATTTTTGACTTCATTATTCGCACTAACCTCCCACGCTGAGCAATGCAGTCAAACATGAATCATGTACAGATCGCCTAAAAATGCCTGAAATCAAGTCAAAACATTCCATAAAAGCACATGCAAGCTTCTACACAGTCATCTCAAAGATGAACAAGTGGTACTTCAGTGGTACTCACCACTATTTTGGGGTTTACAATTTCGACAAGTTTGTCGCATGTCACTTTGAACATGCACAGAATTGTTGAAGACTCAATGTGCTTGCACTCTGAAAAAAAATCTTAAAGCGCTTTAGCAAGGAGCCGGTTTACAAACTATATCACGAAGGCTGGGAACATGACCGTATGTCACTGACTATATGCCAAAGACTGTTTCATGCCAAGCATTATGAAAGCCCGTTGAGTCTGTTTGGACCAACATGAAATGTCTCATGAAACGGTCATTGATTATGTTTGGCATAGTCAGTAACTTTCGGTCAAGTTCCCAGCATTCGTGCATAGGTTTGTGCATGGGACCATTGCTAAAGCGCGTCAGGATTTGTTCAGTGTACAAGGGACCACAAAAATAATATCCCATAGACTGCCACGCAAAATGGCCAATTTAACAAAATAATTAGAAATATTCACAAGTTTATTAGGCAATAGACCAATACGGCAAAATAAAGGGGAAAACGTCAATTTTCATTTTCTTTTCAATTTTGTATAGGTTAACCGATGACTTTATGCCGAAAAGTACATTCAAAGAAAAATACCCTAAAACGGCCCAATTGACCGGCCCAAGTCTAAAAATAGTACCCCTCCACTACAGGACAAGAATAGAGCGAATTTAGGGCCTGATTTTACCCAAACGGCTCAAATGTGAAAGTCCAAACTTTGGTGATCGGGTTCCATCCATTTTGTCTACAAGACTTCCCAAGTAGGGCTCACCAGACGCAGTAAGAGAAAAGACTTTGAGGGAATACAAAAAAAATATGAGCTCCGCGGACCGATTCGCTTGCCTACCCACCGATCCGTTTGGCCCATTTTGTTTTACGATTTTTGACTTCATTATTCGCACTAACCTCCCACGCTGAGCAATGCAGTCAAACATGAATCATGTACAGATCGCCTAAAAATGCCTGAAATCAAGTCAAAACATTCCATAAAAGCACATGCAAGCTTCTACACAGTCATCTCAAAGATGAACAAGTGGTACGTCAGTGGTACTCACCACTATTTTGGGGTTTACAATTTCGACAAGTTTGTCGCATGTCACTTTGAACATGCACAGAATTGTTGAAGACTCAATGTGCTTGCACTCTGAAAAAAAATCTTAAAGCGCTTTAGCAAGGAGCCGGTGTACAAACTATATCACGAAGGCTGGGAACATGACCGTATGTCACTGACTATATGCCAAAGACTGTTTCATGCCAAGCATTATGAAAGCCCGTTGAGTCTGTTTGGACCAACATGAAATGTCTCATGAAACGGTCATTGATTATGTTTGGCATAGTCAGTAACTTTCGGTCAAGTTCCCAGCATTCGCGCATAGGTTTGTGCATGGGACCATTGCTAAAGCGCGTCAGGATTTTTTCAGTGTACAAGGGACCACAAAAATAAAATCCCATAGACTCCCACGCAAAATGGCCAATATTCACAAGTTTATTAGGCAATAGACCAATACGGCAAAATAAAGGGGAAAACGTCTATTTTCATTTTCTTTTCAATTTTGTATAGGTTAACCGATGACTTTATGCCGAAAAGTACATTCAAAGAAAAATACCCTAAAACGGCCCAATTGACCGGCCCAAGTCTAAAAATAGTACCCCTCCACTACAGGACAAGAATAGAGCGAATTTAGGGCCTGATTTTACCCAAACGGCTCAAATGTGAAAGTCCAAACTTTGGTGATCGGGTTCCATCCATTTTGTCTACAAGACTTCCCAAGTAGGGCTCACCAGACGCAGTAAGAGAAAAGACTTTGAGGGAATACAAAAAAATTATTAGCTCCGCGGACCGATTCGCTTGCCTACCCACCGATCCGTTTGGCCCATTTTGTTTTACGATTTTTGACTTCATTATTCGCACTAACCTCCCACGCTGAGCAATTCAGTCAAACATGAATCATGTACAGATCGCCTAAAAATGCCTGAAATCAAGTCAAAACATTCCATAAAAGCACATGCAAGCTTCTACACAGTCATCTCAAAGATGAACAAGTGGTACTTCAGTGGTACTCAACACTATTTTGGGGTTTACAATTTCGACAAGTTTGTCGCATGTCACTTTGAACATGCACAGAATTGTTGAAGACTCAATGTGCTTGCACTCTGAAAAAAAAATCTTAAAGCGCTTTAGCAAGGAGCCGGTTTACAAACTATATCACGAAGGCTGGGAACATGACCGTATGTCACTGACTATATGCCAAAGACTGTTTCATGCCAAGCATTATGAAAGCCCGTTGAGTCTGTTTGGACCAACATGAAATGTCTCATGAAACGGTCATTGATTATGTTTGGCATAGTCAGTAACTTTCGGTCAAGTTCCCAGCATTCGTGCATAGGTTTGTGCATGGGACCATTGCTAAAGCGCGTCAGGATTTGTTCAGTGTACAAGGGACCACAACAATAATATCCCATAGACTGCCACGCAAAATGGCCAATTTAACAAAATAATTAGAAATATTCACAAGTTTATTAGGCAATAGACCAATACGGCAAAATAAAGGGGAAAACGTCTATTTTCATTTTCTTTTCAATTTTGTATAGGTTAACCGATGACTTTCTGCCGAAAAGTACATTCAAAGAAAAATACCCTAAAACGGCCCAATTGACCGGCCCAAGTCTAAAAATAGTACCCCTCCACTACAGGACAAGAATAGAGCGAATTTAGGGCCTGATTTTACCCAAACGGCTCAAATGTGAAAGTCCAAACTTTGGTGATCGGGTTCCATCCATTTTGTCTACAAGACTTCCCAAGTAGGGCTCACCAGACGCAGTAAGAGAAAAGACTTTGAGGGAATACAAAAAAATTATTAGCTCCGCGGACCGATTCGCTTGCCTACCCACCGATCCGTTTGGCCCATTTTGTTTTACGATTTTTGACTTCATTATTCGCACTAACCTCCCACGCTGAGCAATGCAGTCAAACATGAATCATGTACAGATCGCCTAAAAATGCCTGAAATCAAGTCAAAACATTCCATAAAAGCACATGCAAGCTTCTACACAGTCATCTCAAAGATGAACAAGTGGTACTTCAGTGGTACTCACCACTATTTTGGGGTTTACAATTTCGACAAGTTTGTCGCATGTCACTTTGAACATGCACAGAATTGTTGAAGACTCAATGTGCTTGCACTCTGAAAAAAAATCTTAAAGCGCTTTAGCAAGGAGCCGGTTTACAAACTATATCACGAAGGCTGGGAACATGACCGTATGTCACTGACTATATGCCAAAGACTGTTTCATGCCAAGCATTATGAAAGCCCGTTGAGTCTGTTTGGACCAACATGAAATGTCTCATGAAACGGTCATTGATTATGTTTGGCATAGTCAGTAACTTTCGGTCAAGTTCCCAGCATTCGTGCATAGGTTTGTGCATGGGACCATTGCTAAAGCGCGTCAGGATTTGTTCAGTGTACAAGGGACCACAAAAATAATATCCCATAGACTGCCACGCAAAATGGCCAATTTAACAAAATAATTAGAAATATTCACAAGTTTATTAGGCAATAGACCAATACGGCAAAATAAAGGGGAAAACGTCTATTTTCATTTTCTTTTCAATTTTGTATAGGTTAACCGATGACTTTATGCCGAAAAGTACATTCAAAGAAATATACCCTAAGCGGCCCAATTGACCGGCCCAAGTCTAAAAATAGTACCCCTCCACTACAGGACAAGAATAGAGCAAATTTAGGGCCTGATTTTACCCAAACGGATCAAATGTGAAAGTCCAAACTTTGGTGATCGGGTTCCATCCATTTTGTCTACAAGACTTCCCAAGTAGGGCTCACCAGACGCAGTAAGAGAAAAGACTTTGAGGGAATACAAACAAATTATGAGCTCCGCGGACCGATTCGCTTGCCTACCCACCGATCCGTTTGGCCCATTTTGTTTTACGATTTTTGACTTCATTATTCGCACTAACCTCCCACGCTGAGCAATGCAGTCAAACATGAATCATGTACAGATCGCCTAAAAATGCCTGAAATCAAGTCAAAACATTCCATAAAAGCACATGCAAGCTTCTACACAGTCATCTCAAAGATGAACAAGTGGTACTTCAGTGGTACTCACCACTATTTTGGGGTTTACAATTTCGACAAGTTTGTCGCATGTCACTTTGAACATGCACAGAATTGTTGAAGACTCAATGTGCTTGCACTCTGAAAAAAAATCTTAAAGCGCTTTAGCAAGGAGCCGGTGTACAAACTATATCACGAAGGCTGGGAACATGACCGTATGTCACTGACTATATGCCAAAGACTGTTTCATGCCAAGCATTATGAAAGCCCGTTGAGTCTGTTTGGACCAACATGAAATGTCTCATGAAACGGTCATTGATTATGTTTGGCATAGTCAGTAACTTTCGGTCAAGTTCCCAGCATTCGCGCATAGGTTTGTGCATGGGACCATTGCTAAAGCGCGTCAGGATTTTTTCAGTGTACAAGGGACCACAAAAATAAAATCCCATAGACTCCCACGCAAAATGGCCAATATTCACAAGTTTATTAGGCAATAGACCAATACGGCAAAATAAAGGGGAAAACGTCAATTTTCATTTTCTTTTCAATTTTGTATAGGTTAACCGATGACTTTATGCCGAAAAGTACATTCAAAGAAAAATACCCTAAAACGGCCCAATTGACCGGCCCAAGTCTAAAAATAGTACCCCTCCACTACAGGACAAGAATAGAGCGAATTTAGGGCCTGATTTTACCCAAACGGCTCAAATGTGAAAGTCCAAACTTTGGTGATCGGGTTCCATCCATTTTGTCTACAAGACTTCCCAAGTAGGGCTCACCAGACGCAGTAAGAGAAAAGACTTTGAGGGAATACAAAAAAATTATGAGCTCCGCGGACCGATTCGCTTGCCTACCCACCGATCCGTTTGGCCCATTTTGTTTTACGATTTTTGACTTCATTATTCGCACTAACCTCCCACGCTGAGCAATGCAGTCAAACATGAATCATGTACAGATCGCCTAAAAATGCCTGAAATCAAGTCAAAACATTCCATAAAAGCACATGCAAGCTTCTACACAGTCATCTCAAAGATGAACAAGTGGTACTTCAGTGGTACTCACCACTATTTTGGGGTTTACAATTTCGACAAGTTTGTCGCATGTCACTTTGAACATGCACAGAATTGTTGAAGACTCAATGTGCTTGCACTCTGAAAAAAAATCTTAAAGCGCTTTAGCAAGGAGCCGGTGTACAAACTATATCACGAAGGCTGGGAACATGGCCGTATGTCACTGACTATATGCCAAAGACTGTTTCATGCCAAGCATTATGAAAGCCCGTTGAGTCTGTTTGGACCAACATGAAATGTCTCATGAAACGGTCATTGATTATGGGCCTGTTTGTTTCACGCAAAGGATCATGAATCCTTCGGATCCGGATCCCATTTTAGCGTACCCTGCATAGGAGAAGGATCCGAAAAATGGGATCCGGATCTGCAGATTCGTCCGAAACAAACAGGCCCTATGTTTGGCATAGTCAGTAACTTTCGGTCAAGTTCCCAGCATTCGCGCATAGGTTTGTGCATGGGACCATTGCTAAAGCGCGTCAGGATTTTTTCAGTGTACAAGGGACCACAAAAATAAAATCCCATAGACTCCCACGCAAAATGGCCAATATTCACAAGTTTATTAGGCAATAGACCAATACGGCAAAATAAAGGGGAAAACGTCTATTTTCATTTTCTTTTCAATTTTGTATAGGTTAACCGATGACTTTATGCCGAAAAGTACATTCAAAGAAATATACCCTAAAACGGCCCAATTGTCCGGCCCAAGTCTAAAAATAGTACCCCTCCACTACAGGACAAGAATAGAGCGAATTTAGGGCCTGATTTTACCCAAACGGATCAAATGTGAAAGTCCAAACTTTGGTGATCGGGTTCCATCCATTTTGTCTACAAGACTTCCCAAGTAGGGCTCACCAGACGCAGTAAGAGAAAATATTTTGAGGGAATACAACAAATTTATGAGCTCCGAGGACCGATTCGCTTGCCTACCCACCGATATGTTTGGCCCATTTTGTTTTACGATTTTTGACTTCATTATTCCCTCTAACCTCCCACGATAAGCAATGCAGTCAAACATGAATCATGTACAGATCGCCTAAAAATGCCTGAAATCAAGTCAAAACGTTCCATAAAAGCACATGCAAGCTTCTACACAGTCATGTCAAAGATGAACAAGTGGTACTTCAGTGGTACTCACCACTATTTTGGGGTTTACAATTTCGACAAGTTTGTCGCATGTCACTTTGAACATGCACAGAATTGTTGAAGACTCAATGTGCTTGCACTCTGAAAAAAAATCTTAAAGCGCTTTAGCAAGGAGCCGGTGTACAAACTATATCACGAAGGCTGGGAACATGACCGTATGTCACTGACTATATGCCAAAGACTGTTTCATGCCAAGCATTATGAAAGCCCGTTGAGTCTGTTTGGACCAACATGAAATGTCTCATGAAACGGTCATTGATTATGTTTGGCATAGTCAGTAACTTTCGGTCAAGTTCCTAGCATTCGCGCATAGGTTTGTGCATGGGACCATTGCTAAAGCGCGTCAGGATTTTTTCAGTGTACAAGGGACCACAAAAATAAAATCCCATAGACTGCCACGCAAAATGGCCAATTTAACAAAATAATTAGAAATATTCACAAGTTTATTTGGCAATAGATTAATACGGCAAAATAAAGGGGAAAACGTCTATTTTCATTTTCTTTTCAATTTTGTATAGGTTAACCGATGACTTTATGCCGAAAAGTACATTCAAAGAAAAATACCCTAAAACGGAGCCGGTGTACAAACTATATCACGAAGGCTGGGAACATGACCGTATGTCACTGACTATATGCCAAAGACTGTTTCAAGCCAAGCATTATGAAAGCCCGTTGAGTCTGTTTGGACCAACATGAAATGTCTCATGAAACGGTCATTGATTATGTTTGGCATAGTCAGTAACTTTCGGTCAAGTTCCCAGCATTCGCGCATAGGTTTGTGCATGGGACCATTGCTAAAGCGCGTCAGGATTTTTTCAGTGTACAAGGGACCACAAAAATAAAATCCCATAGACTCCCACGCAAAATGGCCAATATTCACAAGTTTATTAGGCAATAGACCAATACGGCAAAATAAAGGGGAAAACGTCTATTTTCATTTTCTTTTCAATTTTGTATAGGTTAACCGATGACTTTATGCCGAAAAGTACATTCAAAGAAAAATACCCTAAAACGGCCCAATTGACCGGCCCAAGTCTAAAAATAGTACCCCTCCACTACAGGACAAGAATAGAGCGAATTTAGGGCCTGATTTTACCCAAACGGCTCAAATGTGAAAGTCCAAACTTTGGTGATCGGGTTCCATCCATTTTGTCTACAAGACTTCCCAAGTAGGGCTCACCAGACGCAGTAAGAGAAAAGACTTTGAGGGAATACAAAACAATTATGAGCTCCGCGGACCGATTCGCTTGCCTACCCACCGATCCGTTTGGCCCATTTTGTTTTACGATTTTTGACTTCATTATTCGCACTAACCTTCCACGCTCAGCAATGCAGTCAAACATGAATCATGTACAGATCGCCTAAAAATGCCTGAAATCAAGTCAAAACGTTCAATAAAGGCACATGCAAGCTTCTACACAGTCATGTCAAAGATGAACAAGTGGTACTTCAGTGGTACTCACCACTATTTTGGGGGTTACAATTTCGACAAGTTTGTCGCATGTCACTTGGAACATGCACATAATTGTTGAAGACTCAATGTGCTTGCACTCTGAAAAAAAAATATCTTAAAGCGCTTTAGCAAGGAGCCGGTGTACAAACTATATTACGAAGGCTGGGAACATGACCGTATGTCACTGACTATATGCCAAAGACTGTTTCATGCCAAGCATTATGAAAGCCCGTTGAGTCTGTGTGGACCAACATGAAATGTCTCATGAAACGGTCATTGATTATGTTTGGCATAGTCAGTAACTTTCGGTCAAGTTCCCAGCATTCGCGCATAGGTTTGTGCATGGGACCATTGCTAAAGCGCGTCAGGATTTGTTCAGTGTACAAGGGACCACAAAAATAATATCCCATAGACTGCCACGCAAAATGGCCAATTTAACAAAATAATTAGAAATATTCACAAGTTTATTAGGCAATAGACCAATACGGCAAAATAAAGGGGAAAACGTCTATTTTCATTTTCTTTTCAATTTTGTATAGGTTAACCGATGACTTTATGCCGAAAAGTACATTCAAAGAAAAATACCCTAAAACGGCCCAATTGACCGGCCCAAGTCTAAAAATAGTACCCCTCCACTACAGGACAAGAATAGAGCGAATTTAGGGCCTGATTTTACCCAAACGGCTCAAATGTGAAAGTCCAAACTTTGGTGATCGGGTTCCATCCATTTTGTCTACAAGACTTCCCAAGTAGGGCTCACCAGACGCAGTAAGAGAAAAGACTTTGAGGGAATACAAAAAATGTATGAGCTCCGCGGACCGATTCGGTTGCCTACCCACCGATCCGTTTGGCCCATTTTGTTTTACGATTTTTGACTTCATTATTCGCACTAACCTCCCACGCTGAGCAATGCAGTCAAACATGAATCATGTACAGATCGCCTAAAAATGCCTGAAATCAAGTCAAAACATTCCATAAAAGCACATGCAAGCTTCTACACAGTCATCTCAAAGATGAACAAGTGGTACTTCAGTGGTACTCACCACTATTTTAGGGTTTACAATTTCGACAAGTTTGTCGCATGTCACTTTGAACATGCACAGAATTGTTGAAGACTCAATGTGCTTGCACTCTGAAAAAAAATCTTAAAGCGCTTTAGCAAGGAGCCGGTGTACAAACTATATCACGAAGGCTGGGAACATGACCGTATGTCACTGACTATATGCCAAAGACTGTTTCATGCCAAGCATTATGAAAGCCTGTTGAGTCTGTTTGGACCAACATGAAATGTCTCATGAAACGGTCATTGATTATGTTTGGCATAGTCAGTAACTTTCGGTCAAGTTCCCAGCATTCGCGCATAGGTTTGTGCATGGGACCATTGCTAAAGCGCGTCAGGATTTTTTCAGTGTACAAGGGACCACAAAAATAAAATCCCATAGACTCCCACGCAAAATGGCCAATTTAACAAAATAATTAGAAATATTCACAAGTTTATTAGGCAATAGACCAATACGGCAAAATAAAGGGGAAAACGTCTATTTTCATTTTCTTTTCAATTTTGTATAGGTTAACCGATGACTTTATGCCGAAAAGTACATTCAAAGAAAAAATACCCTAAAACGGCCCAATTGACCGGCCCAAGTCTAAAAATAGTACCCCTCCACTACAGGACAAGAATAGAGCGAATTTAGGGCCTGATTTTACCCAAACGGCTCAAATGTGAAAGTCCAAACTTTGGTGATCGGGTCCCATCCATTTTGTCTACAAGACTTCCCAAGTAGGGCTCACCAGACGCAGTAAGAGAAAAGACTTTGAGGGAATACAAAAAAATTATGAGCTCCGCGGACCGATTCGCTTGCCTACCCACCGATCCGTTTGGCCCATTTTGTTTTACGATTTTTGACTTCATTATTCGCACTAACCTTCCACGCTAAGCAATCAGTCAAACATGAATCATGCACAGATCGCCTAAAAATGCCTGAAATCAGTCAAAACGTTCCATAAAGGCACATGCAAGCTTCTACACAGTCATGTCAAAGATGAACAAGTGGTACTTCAGTGGTACTCACCACTATTTTGGGGGTTACAATTTCGACAAGTTTGTCGCATGTCACTTGGAACATGCACATAATTGTTGAAGACTCAATGTGCTTGCACTCTGAAAAAAAAAAATCTTAAAGCGCTTTAGCAAGGAGCCGGTGTACAAACTATATTACGAAGGCTGGGAACATGACCGTATGTCACTGACTATATGCCAAAGACTGTTTCATGCCAAGCATTATGAAAGCCCGTTGAGTCTGTGTGGACCAACATGAAATGTCTCATGAAGGGTGCACCCAAGTAAATAGGGCCAAAATCCGTCCGCCGAGCTCATGAATAAAAGTTAAACACTCAATATGTTTTAAATAAGAGAGTTGTGAGCGCTATGAAAATGAAGGATTGAAGAAATATGGCACTGGACCTCCTGCCTGGACTCTGGGCTTCCATTTGTGACCATTTTTAATGCAATTGGGTGAGAAAGTGGGTCTATTTCAGCCGCTTTGCAGAGGGATGTTTTTTTGAAAATGGCTTCTTTGACTGGAGTGATCCATACCTTGTTTTAGGGGTGTTCAGCTGAGAATGAGTATATCTCAAAAATTCAATGGTCACCCTACCATAAATTGAAAAGAAAATGAAAGGTGACATGTTGGTCATCATTTTTATGTGTAACTTGAACAGCTGTGAGAGTTCTGTATATTTTTAAATGATTTTTGAAGTTTGATGATTTATCACTGTTGTCTATGGGAGTTTATTTACTTGGGTGCAACCTATAGTGCAGAATGGTGACGTCCATTTTGTTTTGGATGGTGATATGTAAACATGTGTTTTTTTGCTGCTGTCTCTCTATAACAGGCTCCAAAAAGACATAAAACTGGAAATGACATGAAAAACAGGCTTTTGGCATGTTGTATCTCTGGGTTTTCAGTGTTTTATTTAAAAAAAGCACAGTGGAGTAAACATTTTGTCAGAAGTGTCAACGACTGCACAAAGTAAACACAGGGTACATGTGTAAGGCAATTGGATGGAATCAAAACATGGTATGTAATGCACAGAAAATGGTGTTTTTTTTCTGTAGTTTTGATATTTTCTGTGGGTGGAAATAATCTTGGACTGTAGTACACCTAGGGTGTGTTACTTCATACATGTATTTCACTACTAGGCTGTCTAAAAGAGATCACCTTGTGCATTAAATGAGTGTGTGTCCTCAAAATCTTTGACAAGCCCCCCCCCCCCCTTCCATCCTTTATCCACCCCCAAAGTGGGACCCCAAAGTGGCTATGTCCACTGCAAAATGATCCCAGATGAACACATGAAGCAAGAAATGTGTGTAACAGAGAGGATTTACACCAGATTTGGTGTTGTGGAATGGAGAATTCTCATGTTCAAAATCTTAGCATGTTAATAAGCTATATGCTTTCCCATATACAACTGTACACAAAACATGGCCGCCATCCCAGATGCGAACCCCTGCCATTTCGCAGAGGAGCAATATTTTTCAATTTTCTTTTCAAATAAGTGACCTTTGGAATATTCTGCTTCCCCTCAGTGTGGTATGGTGTCAAAATATGGACACTATCTGCTCTTATAGGGTGCACCCAAGTAAATAGGGCCAAAATCCGTCCGCCGAGCTCATGAATAAAAGTTAAGCACTCAATATATTTTAAATAAGAGAGTTGTGAGAGCTATGAAAATGAAGGATTGAAGAAATATGGCACTGGACCTCCTGCCTGGACTCTGGGCTTCCATTTGTGACCATTTTTAATGCAATTGGGTGAGAAAGTGGGTCTATTTCAGCCGCTTTGCAGAGGGATGTTTTTTTGAAAATGGCTTCTTTGACTGGAGTGATCCATACCTTGTTTTAGGGGTGTTCAGCTGAGAATGAGTATATCTCAAAAATTCAATGGTCACCCTACCATAAATTGAAAAGAAAATGAAAGGTGACATGTTGGTCATCATTTTTATGTGTAACTTGAACAGCTGTGAGAGTTCTGTATATTTTTAAATGATTTTTGAAGTTTGATGATTTATCACTGTTGTCTATGGGAGTTTATTTACTTGGGTGCAACCTGAAACGGTCATTGATTATGTTTGGCATAGTCAGTAACTTTCGGTCAAGTTCCCAGCATTCGCGCATAGGTTTGTGCATGGGACCATTGCTAAAGCTCGTCAGGATTTGTTCAGTGTACAAGGGACCACAAAAATAATATCCCATAGACTGCCACGCAAAATGGCCAATTTAACAAAATAATTAGAAATATTCACAAGTTTATTAGGCAATAGACCAATACGGCAAAATAAAGGGGAAAACGTCTATTTTCATTTTCTTTTCAATTTTGTATAGGTTAACCGATGACTTTATGCCGAAAAGTACATTCAAAGAAAAATACCCTAAAACGGTCCAATTGACCGGCCCAAGTCTAAAAATAGTACCCCTCCACTACAGGACAAGAATAGAGCGAATTTAGGGCCTGATTTTACCCAAGCGGCTCAAATGTGAAAGTCCAAACTTTGGTGATCGGGTTCCATCCATTTTGTCTACAAGACTTCCCAAGTAGGGCTCACCAGACGCAGTAAGAGAAAAGACTTTGAGGGAATACAAAAAATGTATGAGCTCCGCGGACCGATTCGCTTGCCTACCCACCGATCCGTTTGCCCCATTTTGTTTTACGATTTTTGACTTCATTATTCGCACTAACCTCCCACGCTGAGCAATGCAGTCAAACATGAATCATGTACAGATCGCCTAAAAATGCCTGAAATCAAGTCAAAACGTTCCATAAAGGCACATGCAAGCTTCTACACAGTCATGTCAAAGATGAACAAGTGGTACTTCAGTGGTACTCACCACTATTTTGGGGGTTACAATTTCGACAAGTTTGTCGCATGTCACTTGGAACATGCACATAATTGTTGAAGACTCAATGTGCTTGCACTCTGAAAAAAAAAATCTTAAAGCGCTTTAGCAAGGAGCCGGTGTACAAACTATATTACGAAGGCTGGGAACATGACCGTATGTCACTGACTATATGCCAAAGACTGTTTCATGCCAAGCATTATGAAAGCCCGTTGAGTCTGTGTGGACCAACATGAAATGTCTCATGAAACGGTCATTGATTATGTTTGGCATAGTCAGTAACTTTCGGTCAAGTTCCCAGCATTCGCGCATAGGTTTGTGCATGGGACCATTGCTAAAGCGCGTCAGGATTTGTTCAGTGTACAAGGGACCACAAAAATAATATCCCATAGACTGCCACGCAAAATGGCCAATTTAACAAAATAATTAGAAATATTCACAAGTTTATTAGGCAATAGACCAATACGGCAAAATAAAGGGGAAAACGTCTATTTTCATTTTCTTTTCAATTTTGTATAGGTTAACCGATGACTTTATGCCGAAAAGTACATTCAAAGAAAAATACCCTAAAACGGTCCAATTGACCGGCCCAAGTCTAAAAATAGTACCCCTCCACTACAGGACAAGAATAGAGCGAATTTAGGGCCTGATTTTACCCAAGCGGCTCAAATGTGAAAGTCCAAACTTTGGTGATCGGGTTCCATCCATTTTGTCTACAAGACTTCCCAAGTAGGGCTCACCAGACGCAGTAAGAGAAAAGACTTTGAGGGAATACAAAAAATGTATGAGCTCCGCGGACCGATTCGCTTGCCTACCCACCGATCCGTTTGGCCCATTTTGTTTTACAATTTTTGACTTCATTATTCGCACTAACCTCCCACGCTGAGCAATGCAGTCAAACATGAATCATGTACAGATCGCCTAAAAATGCCTGAAATCAAGTCAAAACATTCCATAAAAGCACATGCAAGCTTCTACACAGTCATCTCAAAGATGAACAAGTGGTACTTCCGTGGTACTCACCACTATTTTAGGGTTTACAATTTCGACAAGTTTGTCGCATGTCACTTTGAACATGCACAGAATTGTTGAAGACTCAATGTGCTTGCACTCTGAAAAAAAATCTTAAAGCGCTTTAGCAAGGAGCCGGTGTACAAACTATATCACGAAGGCTGGGAACATGACCGTATGTCACTGACTATATGCCAAAGACTGTTTCATGCCAAGCATTATGAAAGCCCGTTGAGTCTGTTTGGACCAACATGAAATGTCTCATGAAACGGTCATTGATTATGTTTGGCATAGTCAGTAACTTTCGGTCAAGTTCCCAGCATTCGCGCATAGGTTTGTGCATGGGACCATTGCTAAAGCGCGTCAGGATTTTTTCAGTGTACAAGGGACCACAAAAATAAAATCCCATAGACTCCCACGCAAAATGGCCAATTTAACAAAATAATTAGAAATATTCACAAGTTTATTAGGCAATAGACCAATACGGCAAAATAAAGGGGAAAACGTCTATTTTCATTTTCTTTTCAATTTTGTATAGGTTAACCGATGACTTTATGCCGAAAAGTACATTCAAAGAAAAATACCCTAAAACGGCCCAATTGACCGGCCCAAGTCTAAAAATAGTACCCCTCCACTACAGGACAAGAATAGAGCGAATTTAGGGCCTGATTTTACCCAAACGGCTCAAATGTGAAAGTCCAAACTTTGGTGATCGGGTTCCATCCATTTTGTCTACAAGACTTCCCAAGTAGGGCTCACCAGACGCAGTAAGAGAAAAGACTTTGAGGGAATACAAAAAAATTATGAGCTCCGCGGACCGATTCGCTTGCCTACCCACCGATCCGTTTGGCCCATTTTGTTTTACGATTTTTGACTTCATTATTCGCACTAACCTCCCACGCTGAGCAATGCAGTCAAACATGAATCATGTACAGATCGCCTAAAAATGCCTGAAATCAAGTCAAAACGTTCCATAAAGGCACATGCAAGCTTCTACACAGTCATGTCAAAGATGAACAAGTGGTACTTCAGTGGTACTCACCACTATTTTGGGGGTTACAATTTCGACAAGTTTGTCGCATGTCACTTGGAACATGCACATAATTGTTGAAGACTCAATGTGCTTGCACTCTGAAAAAAAAAATCTTAAAGCGCTTTAGCAAGGAGCCGGTATACAAACTATATTACGAAGGCTGGGAACATGACCGTATGTCACTGACTATATGCCAAAGACTGTTTCATGCCAAGCATTATGAAAGCCCGTTGAGTCTGTGTGGACCAACATGAAATGTCTCATGAAACGGTCATTGATTATGTTTGGCATAGTCAGTAACTTTCGGTCAAGTTCCCAGCATTCGCGCATAGGTTTGTGCATGGGACCATTGCTAAAGCGCGTCAGGATTTGTTCAGTGTACAAGGGACCACAAAAATAATATCCCATAGACTGCCACGCAAAATGGCCAATTTAACAAAATAATTAGAAATATTCACAAGTTTATTAGGCAATAGACCAATACGGCAAAATAAAGGGGAAAACGTCTATTTTCATTTTCTTTTCAATTTTGTATAGGTTAACCGATGACTTTATGCCGAAAAGTACATTCAAAGAAAAATACCCTAAAACGGTCCAATTGACCGGCCCAAGTCTAAAAATAGTACCCCTCCACTACAGGACAAGAATAGAGCGAATTTAGGGCCTGATTTTACCCAAGCGGCTCAAATGTGAAAGTCCAAACTTTGGTGATCGGGTTCCATCCATTTTGTCTACAAGACTTCCCAAGTAGGGCTCACCAGACGCAGTAAGAGAAAAGACTTTGAGGGAATACAAAAAATGTATGAGCTCCGCGGACCGATTCGCTTGCCTACCCACCGATCCGTTTGGCCCATTTTGTTTTACGATTTTTGACTTCATTATTCGCACTAACCTCCCACGCTGAGCAATGCAGTCAAACATGAATCATGTACAGATCGCCTAAAAATGCCTGAAATCAAGTCAAAACATTCCATAAAAGCACATGCAAGCTTCTACACAGTCATCTCAAAGATGAACAAGTGGTACTTCCGTGGTACTCACCACTATTTTAGGGTTTACAATTTCGACAAGTTTGTCGCATGTCACTTTGAACATGCACAGAATTGTTGAAGACTCAATGTGCTTGCACTCTGAAAAAAAATCTTAAAGCGCTTTAGCAAGGAGCCGGTGTACAAACTATATCACGAAGGCTGGGAACATGACCGTATGTCACTGACTATATGCCAAAGACTGTTTCATGCCAAGCATTATGAAAGCCCGTTGAGTCTGTGTGGACCAACATGAAATGTCTCATGAAACGGTCATTGATTATGTTTGGCATAGTCAGTAACTTTCGGTCAAGTTCCCAGCATTCGCGCATAGGTTTGTGCATGGGACCATTGCTAAAGCGCGTCAGGATTTGTTCAGTGTACAAGGGACCACAAAAATAATATCCCATAGACTCCCACGCAAAATGGCCAATTTAACAAAATAATTAGAAATATTCACAAGTTTATTAGGCAATAGACCAATACGGCAAAATAAAGGGGAAAACGTCTATTTTCATTTTCTTTTCAATTTTGTATAGGTTAACCGATGACTTTATGCCGAAAAGTACATTCAAAGAAAAATACCCTAAAACGGTCCAATTGACCGGCCCAAGTCTAAAAATAGTACCCCTCCACTACAGGACAAGAATAGAGCGAATTTAGGGCCTGATTTTACCCAAGCGGCTCAAATGTGAAAGTCCAAACTTTGGTGATCGGGTTCCATCCATTTTGTCTACAAGACTTCCCAAGTAGGGCTCACCAGACGCAGTAAGAGAAAAGACTTTGAGGGAATACAAAAAATGTATGAGCTCCGCGGACCGATTCGCTTGCCTACCCACCGATCCGTTTGGCCCATTTTGTTTTACGATTTTTGACTTCATTATTCGCACTAACCTCCCACGCTGAGCAATGCAGTCAAACATGAATCATGTACAGATCGCCTAAAAATGCCTGAAATCAAGTCAAAACATTCCATAAAAGCACATGCAAGCTTCTACACAGTCATCTCAAAGATGAACAAGTGGTACTTCCGTGGTACTCACCACTATTTTAGGGTTTACAATTTCGACAAGTTTGTCGCATGTCACTTTGAACATGCACAGAATTGTTGAAGACTCAATGTGCTTGCACTCTGAAAAAAAATCTTAAAGCGCTTTAGCAAGGAGCCGGTGTACAAACTATATCACGAAGGCTGGGAACATGACCGTATGTCACTGACTATATGCCAAAGACTGTTTCATGCCAAGCATTATGAAAGCCCGTTGAGTCTGTTTGGACCAACATGAAATGTCTCATGAAACGGTCATTGATTATGTTTGGCATAGTCAGTAACTTTCGGTCAAGTTCCCAGCATTCGCGCATAGGTTTGTGCATGGGACCATTGCTAAAGCGCGTCAGGATTTTTTCAGTGTACAAGGGACCACAAAAATAAAATCCCATAGACTCCCACGCAAAATGGCCAATTTAACAAAATAATTAGAAATATTCACAAGTTTATTAGGCAATAGACCAATACGGCAAAATAAAGGGGAAAACGTCTATTTTCATTTTCTTTTCAATTTTGTATAGGTTAACCGATGACTTTATGCCGAAAAGTACATTCAAAGAAAAATACCCTAAAACGGCCCAATTGACCGGCCCAAGTCTAAAAATAGTACCCCTCCACTACAGGACAAGAATAGAGCGAATTTAGGGCCTGATTTTACCCAAACGGCTCAAATGTGAAAGTCCAAACTTTGGTGATCGGGTTCCATCCATTTTGTCTACAAGACTTCCCAAGTAGGGCTCACCAGACGCAGTAAGAGAAAAGACTTTGAGGGAATACAAAAAAATTATGAGCTCCGCGGACCGATTCGCTTGCCTACCCACCGATCCGTTTGGCCCATTTTGTTTTACGATTTTTGACTTCATTATTCGCACTAACCTCCCACGCTGAGCAATGCAGTCAAACATGAATCATGTACAGATCGCCTAAAAATGCCTGAAATCAAGTCAAAACGTTCCATAAAGGCACATGCAAGCTTCTACACAGTCATGTCAAAGATGAACAAGTGGTACTTCAGTGGTACTCACCACTATTTTGGGGGTTACAATTTCGACAAGTTTGTCGCATGTCACTTGGAACATGCACATAATTGTTGAAGACTCAATGTGCTTGCACTCTGAAAAAAAAAATCTTAAAGCGCTTTAGCAAGGAGCCGGTATACAAACTATATTACGAAGGCTGGGAACATGACCGTATGTCACTGACTATATGCCAAAGACTGTTTCATGCCAAGCATTATGAAAGCCCGTTGAGTCTGTGTGGACCAACATGAAATGTCTCATGAAACGGTCATTGATTATGTTTGGCATAGTCAGTAACTTTCGGTCAAGTTCCCAGCATTCGCGCATAGGTTTGTGCATGGGACCATTGCTAAAGCGCGTCAGGATTTGTTCAGTGTACAAGGGACCACAAAAATAATATCCCATAGACTGCCACGCAAAATGGCCAATTTAACAAAATAATTAGAAATATTCACAAGTTTATTAGGCAATAGACCAATACGGCAAAATAAAGGGGAAAACGTCTATTTTCATTTTCTTTTCAATTTTGTATAGGTTAACCGATGACTTTATGCCGAAAAGTACATTCAAAGAAAAATACCCTAAAACGGTCCAATTGACCGGCCCAAGTCTAAAAATAGTACCCCTCCACTACAGGACAAGAATAGAGCGAATTTAGGGCCTGATTTTACCCAAGCGGCTCAAATGTGAAAGTCCAAACTTTGGTGATCGGGTTCCATCCATTTTGTCTACAAGACTTCCCAAGTAGGGCTCACCAGACGCAGTAAGAGAAAAGACTTTGAGGGAATACAAAAAATGTATGAGCTCCGCGGACCGATTCGCTTGCCTACCCACCGATCCGTTTGGCCCATTTTGTTTTACGATTTTTGACTTCATTATTCGCACTAACCTCCCACGCTGAGCAATGCAGTCAAACATGAATCATGTACAGATCGCCTAAAAATGCCTGAAATCAAGTCAAAACATTCCATAAAAGCACATGCAAGCTTCTACACAGTCATCTCAAAGATGAACAAGTGGTACTTCCGTGGTACTCACCACTATTTTAGGGTTTACAATTTCGACAAGTTTGTCGCATGTCACTTTGAACATGCACAGAATTGTTGAAGACTCAATGTGCTTGCACTCTGAAAAAAAATCTTAAAGCGCTTTAGCAAGGAGCCGGTGTACAAACTATATCACGAAGGCTGGGAACATGACCGTATGTCACTGACTATATGCCAAAGACTGTTTCATGCCAAGCATTATGAAAGCCCGTTGAGTCTGTTTGGACCAACATGAAATGTCTCATGAAACGGTCATTGATTATGTTTGGCATAGTCAGTAACTTTCGGTCAAGTTCCCAGCATTCGCGCATAGGTTTGTGCATGGGACCATTGCTAAAGCGCGTCAGGATTTTTTCAGTGTACAAGGGACCACAAAAATAAAATCCCATAGACTCCCACGCAAAATGGCCAATTTAACAAAATAATTAGAAATATTCACAAGTTTATTAGGCAATAGACCAATACGGCAAAATAAAGGGGAAAACGTCTATTTTCATTTTCTTTTCAATTTTGTATAGGTTAACCGATGACTTTATGCCGAAAAGTACATTCAAAGAAAAATACCCTAAAACGGCCCAATTGACCGGCCCAAGTCTAAAAATAGTACCCCTCCACTACAGGACAAGAATAGAGCGAATTTAGGGCCTGATTTTACCCCACCGGCTCAAATGTGAAAGTCCAAACTTTGGTGATCGGGTTCCATCCATTTTGTCTACAAGACTTCCCAAGTAGGGCTCACCAGACGCAGTAAGAGAAAAGACTTTGAGGGAATACAAAAAAATTATGAGCTCCGCGGACCGATTCGCTTGCCTACCCATCGATCCGTTTGGCCCATTTTGTTTTACGATTTTTGACTTCATTATTCGCACTAACCTTCGACGCTAAGCAATGCAGTCAAACATGAATCATGTACAGATCGCCTAAAAATGCCTGAAATCAAGTCAAAACGTTCCATAAAGGCACATGCAAGCTTCTACACAGTCATGTCAAAGATGAACAAGTGGTACTTCAGTGGTACTCACCACTATTTTGGGGGTTACAATTTCGACAAGTTTGTCGCATGTCACTTGGAACATGCACATAATTGTTGAAGACTCAATGTGCTTGCACTCTGAAAAAAAAAATCTTAAAGCGCTTTAGCAAGGAGCCGGTGTACAAACTATATTACGAAGGATGGGAACATGACCGTATGTCACTGACTATATGCCAAAGACTGTTTCATGCCAAGCATTATGAAAGCCCGTTGAGTCTGTGTGGACCAACATGAAATGTCTCATGAAACGGTCATTGATTATGTTTGGCATAGTCAGTAACTTTCGGTCAAGTTCCCAGCATTCGCGCATAGGTTTGTGCATGGGACCATTGCTAAAGCGCGTCAGGATTTGTTCAGTGTACAAGGGACCACAAAAATAATATCCCATAGACTGCCACGCAAAATGGCCAATTTAACAAAATAATTAGAAATATTCACAAGTTTATAAGGCAATAGACCAATACGGCAAAATAAAGGGGAAAACGTCTATTTTCATTTTCTTTTCAATTTTGTATAGGTTAACCGATGACTTTATGCCGAAAAGTACATTCAAAGAAAAATACCCTAAAACGGTCCAATTGACCGGCCCAAGTCTAAAAATAGTACCCCTCCACTACAGGACAAGAATAGAGCGAATTTAGGGCCTGATTTTACCCAAGCGGCTCAAATGTGAAAGTCCAAACTTTGGTGATCGGGTTCCATCCATTTTGTCTACAAGACTTCCCAAGTAGGGCTCACCAGACGCAGTAAGAGAAAAGACTTTGAGGGAATACAAAAAATGTATGAGCTCCGCGGACCGATTCGCTTGCCTACCCACCGATCCGTTTGGCCCATTTTGTTTTACGATTTTTGACTTCATTATTCGCACTAACCTCCCACGCTGAGCAATGCAGTCAAACATGAATCATGTACAGATCGCCTAAAAATGCCTGAAATCAAGTCAAAACATTCCATAAAAGCACATGCAAGCTTCTACACAGTCATCTCAAAGATGAACAAGTGGTACTTCCGTGGTACTCACCACTATTTTAGGGTTTACAATTTCGACAAGTTTGTCGCATGTCACTTTGAACATGCACAGAATTGTTGAAGACTCAATGTGCTTGCACTCTGAAAAAAAATCTTAAAGCGCTTTAGCAAGGAGCCGGTGTACAAACTATATCACGAAGGCTGGGAACATGACCGTATGTCACTGACTATATGCCAAAGACTGTTTCATGCCAAGCATTATGAAAGCCCGTTGAGTCTGTTTGGACCAACATGAAATGTCTCATGAAACGGTCATTGATTATGTTTGGCATAGTCAGTAACTTTCGGTCAAGTTCCCAGCATTCGCGCATAGGTTTGTGCATGGGACCATTGCTAAAGCGCGTCAGGATTTTTTCAGTGTACAAGGGACCACAAAAATAAAATCCCATAGACTCCCACGCAAAATGGCCAATTTAACAAAATAATTAGAAATATTCACAAGTTTATTAGGCAATAGACCAATACGGCAAAATAAAGGGGAAAACGTCTATTTTCATTTTCTTTTCAATTTTGTATAGGTTAACCGATGACTTTATGCCGAAAAGTACATTCAAAGAAAAATACCCTAAAACGGCCCAATTGACCGGCCCAAGTCTAAAAATAGTACCCCTCCACTACAGGACAAGAATAGAGCGAATTTAGGGCCTGATTTTACCCCACCGGCTCAAATGTGAAAGTCCAAACTTTGGTGATCGGGTTCCATCCATTTTGTCTACAAGACTTCCCAAGTAGGGCTCACCAGACGCAGTAAGAGAAAAGACTTTGAGGGAATACAAAAAAATTATGAGCTCCGCGGACCGATTCGCTTGCCTACCCATCGATCCGTTTGGCCCATTTTGTTTTACGATTTTTGACTTCATTATTCGCACTAACCTTCGACGCTAAGCAATGCAGTCAAACATGAATCATGTACAGATCGCCTAAAAATGCCTGAAATCAAGTCAAAACGTTCCATAAAGGCACATGCAAGCTTCTACACAGTCATGTCAAAGATGAACAAGTGGTACTTCAGTGGTACTCACCACTATTTTGGGGGTTACAATTTCGACAAGTTTGTCGCATGTCACTTGGAACATGCACATAATTGTTGAAGACTCAATGTGCTTGCACTCTGAAAAAAAAAATCTTAAAGCGCTTTAGCAAGGAGCCGGTGTACAAACTATATTACGAAGGATGGGAACATGACCGTATGTCACTGACTATATGCCAAAGACTGTTTCATGCCAAGCATTATGAAAGCCCGTTGAGTCTGTGTGGACCAACATGAAATGTCTCATGAAACGGTCATTGATTATGTTTGGCATAGTCAGTAACTTTCGGTCAAGTTCCCAGCATTCGCGCATAGGTTTGTGCATGGGACCATTGCTAAAGCGCGTCAGGATTTGTTCAGTGTACAAGGGACCACAAAAATAATATCCCATAGACTGCCACGCAAAATGGCCAATTTAACAAAATAATTAGAAATATTCACAAGTTTATAAGGCAATAGACCAATACGGCAAAATAAAGGGGAAAACGTCTATTTTCATTTTCTTTTCAATTTTGTATAGGTTAACCGATGACTTTATGCCGAAAAGTACATTCAAAGAAAAATACCCTAAAACGGTCCAATTGACCGGCCCAAGTCTAAAAATAGTACCCCTCCACTACAGGACAAGAATAGAGCGAATTTAGGGCCTGATTTTACCCAAGCGGCTCAAATGTGAAAGTCCAAACTTTGGTGATCGGGTTCCATCCATTTTGTCTACAAGACTTCCCAAGTAGGGCTCACCAGACGCAGTAAGAGAAAAGACTTTGAGGGAATACAAAAAATGTATGAGCTCCGCGGACCGATTCGCTTGCCTACCCACCGATCCGTTTGGCCCATTTTGTTTTACGATTTTTGACTTCATTATTCGCACTAACCTCCCACGCTGAGCAATGCAGTCAAACATGAATCATGTACAGATCGCCTAAAAATGCCTGAAATCAAGTCAAAACATTCCATAAAAGCACATGCAAGCTTCTACACAGTCATCTCAAAGATGAACAAGTGGTACTTCCGTGGTACTCACCACTATTTTAGGGTTTACAATTTCGACAAGTTTGTCGCATGTCACTTTGAACATGCACAGAATTGTTGAAGACTCAATGTGCTTGCACTCTGAAAAAAAATCTTAAAGCGCTTTAGCAAGGAGCCGGTGTACAAACTATATCACGAAGGCTGGGAACATGACCGTATGTCACTGACTATATGCCAAAGACTGTTTCATGCCAAGCATTATGAAAGCCCGTTGAGTCTGTTTGGACCAACATGAAATGTCTCATGAAACGGTCATTGATTATGTTTGGCATAGTCAGTAACTTTCGGTCAAGTTCCCAGCATTCGCGCATAGGTTTGTGCATGGGACCATTGCTAAAGCGCGTCAGGATTTGTTCAGTGTACAAGGGACCACAAAAATAATATCCCATAGACTCCCACGCAAAATGGCCAATTTAACAAAATAATTAGAAATATTCACAAGTTTATTAGGCAATAGACCAATACGGCAAAATAAAGGGGAAAACGTCTATTTTCATTTTCTTTTCAATTTTGTATAGGTTAACCGATGACTTTATGCCGAAAAGTACATTCAAAGAAAAATACCCTAAAACGGTCCAATTGACCGGCCCAAGTCTAAAAATAGTACCCCTCCACTACAGGACAAGAATAGAGCGAATTTAGGGCCTGATTTTACCCAAGCGGCTCAAATGTGAAAGTCCAAACTTTGGTGATCGGGTTCCATCCATTTTGTCTACAAGACTTCCCAAGTAGGGCTCACCAGACGCAGTAAGAGAAAAGACTTTGAGGGAATACAAAAAATGTATGAGCTCCGCGGACCGATTCGCTTGCCTACCCACCGATCCGTTTGGCCCATTTTGTTTTACGATTTTTGACTTCATTATTCGCACTAACCTCCCACGCTGAGCAATGCAGTCAAACATGAATCATGTACAGATCGCCTAAAAAAGCCTGAAATCAAGTCAAAACATTCCATAAAAGCACATGCAAGCTTCTACACAGTCATCTCAAAGATGAACAAGTGGTACTTCCGTGGTACTCACCACTATTTTAGGGTTTACAATTTCGACAAGTTTGTCGCATGTCACATTGAACATGCACAGAATTGTTGAAGACTCAATGTGCTTGCACTCTGAAAAAAAATCTTAAAGCGCTTTAGCAAGGAGCCGGTGTACAAACTATATCACGAAGGCTGGGAACATGACCGTATGTCACTGACTATATGCCAAAGACTGTTTCATGCCAAGCATTATGAAAGCCCGTTGAGTCTGTTTGGACCGACATGAAATATCTCATGAAACGGTCATTGATTATGTTTGGCATAGTCAGTAACTTTCGGTCAAGTTCCCAGCATTCGCGCATAGGTTTGTGCATGGGACCATTGCTAAAGCGCGTCAGGATTTTTTCAGTGTACAAGGGACCACAAAAATAAAATCCCATAGACTCCCACGCAAAATGGCCAATTTAACAAAATAATTAGAAATATTCACAAGTTTATTAGGCAATAGACCAATACGGCAAAATAAAGGGGAAACGTCTATTTTCATTTTCTTTTCAATTTTGTATAGGTTAACCGATGACTTTATGCCGAAAAGTACATTCAAAGACAAATACCCTAAAACGGCCCAATTGACCGGCCCAAGTCTAAAAATAGTACCCCTCCACTACAGGACAAGAATAAAGCGAATTTAGGGCCTGATTTTACCCAAACGGCTCAAATGTGAAAGTCCAAACTTTGGTGATCGGGTTCCATCCATTTTGTCTACAAGACTTCCCAAGTAGGGCTCACCAGACGCAGTAAGAGAAAAGACTTTGAGGGAATACAAAAAAATTATGAGCTCCGCGGACCGATTCGCTTGCCTACCCACCGATCCGTTTGGCCCATTTTGTTTTACGATTTTTGACTTCATTATTCGCACTAACCTTCGACGCTAAGCAATGCAGTCAAACATGAATCATGTACAGATCGCCTAAAAATGCCTGAAATCAAGTCAAAACGTTCCATAAAGGCACATGCAAGCTTCTACACAGTCATGTCAAAGATGAACAAGTGGTACTTCAGTGGTACTCACCACTATTTTGGGGGTTACAATTTCGACAAGTTTGTCTCATGTCACTTGGAACATGCACATAATTGTTGAAGACTCAATGTGCTTGCACTCTGAAAAAAAAATCTTAAAGCGCTTTAGCAAGGAGCCGGTGTACAAACTATATTACGAAGGCTGGGAACATGACCGTATGTCACTGACTATATGCCAAAGACTGTTTCATGCCAAGCATTATGAAAGCCCGTTGAGTCTGTGTGGACCAACATGAAATGTCTCATGAAACGGTCATTGATTATGTTTGGCATAGTCAGTAACTTTCGGTCAAGTTCCCAGCATTCGCGCATAGGTTTGTGCATGGGACCATTGCTAAAGCGCGTCAGGATTTGTTCAGTGTACAAGGGACCACAAAAATAATATCCCATAGACTCCCACGCAAAATGGCCAATTTAACAAAATAATTAGAAATATTCACAAGTTTATTAGGCAATAGACCAATACGGCAAAATAAAGGGGAAAACGTCTATTTTCATTTTCTTTTCAATTTTGTATAGGTTAACCGATGACTTTATGCCGAAAAGTACATTCAAAGAAAAATACCCTAAAACGGTCCAATTGACCGGCCCAAGTCTAAAAATAGTACCCCTCCACTACAGGACAAGAATAGAGCGAATTTAGGGCCTGATTTTACCCAAGCGGCTCAAATGTGAAAGTCCAAACTTTGGTGATCGGGTTCCATCCATTTTGTCTACAAGACTTCCCAAGTAGGGCTCACCAGACGCAGTAAGAGAAAAGACTTTGAGGGAATACAAAAAATGTATGAGCTCCGCGGACCGATTCGCTTGCCTACCCACCGATCCGTTTGGCCCATTTTGTTTTACGATTTTTGACTTCATTATTCGCACTAACCTCCCACGCTGAGCAATGCAGTCAAACATGAATCATGTACAGATCGCCTAAAAATGCCTGAAATCAAGTCAAAACATTCCATAAAAGCACATGCAAGCTTCTACACAGTCATCTCCAAGATGAACAAGTGGTACTTCCGTGGTACTCACCACTATTTTAGGGTTTACAATTTCGACAAGTTTGTCGCATGTCACTTTGAACATGCACAGAATTGTTGAAGACTCAATGTGCTTGCACTCTGAAAAAAAAATCTTAAAGCGCTTTAGCAAGGAGCCGGTGTACAAACTATATCACGAAGGCTGGGAACATGACCGTATGTCACTGACTATATGCCAAAGACTGTTTCATGCCAAGCATTATGAAAGCCCGTTGAGTCTGTTTGGACCAACATGAAATGTCTCATGAAACGGTCATTGATTATGTTTGGCATAGTCAGTAACTTTCGGTCAAGTTCCCAGCATTCGCGCATAGGTTTGTGCATGGGACCATTGCTAAAGCGCGTCAGGATTTTTTCAGTGTACAAGGGACCACAAAAATAAAATCCCATAGACTCCCACGCAAAATGGCCAATTTAACAAAATAATTAGAAATATTCACAAGTTTATTAGGCAATAGACCAATACGGCAAAATAAAGGGGAAACGTCTATTTTCATTTTCTTTTCAATTTTGTATAGGTTAACCGATGACTTTATGCCGAAAAGTACATTCAAAGACAAATACCCTAAAACGGCCCAATTGACCGGCCCAAGTCTAAAAATAGTACCCCTCCACTACAGGACAAGAATAGAGCGAATTTAGGGCCTGATTTTACCCAAACGGCTCAAATGTGAAAGTCCAAACTTTGGTGATCGGGTTCCATCCATTTTGTCTACAAGACTTCCCAAGTAGGGCTCACCAGACGCAGTAAGAGAAAAGACTTTGAGGGAATACAAAAAAATTATGAGCTCCGCGGACCGATTCGCTTGCCTACCCACCGATCCGTTTGGCCCATTTTGTTTTACGATTTTTGACTTCATTATTCGCACTAACCTTCGACGCTAAGCAATGCAGTCAAACATGAATCATGTACAGATCGCCTAAAAATGCCTGAAATCAAGTCAAAACGTTCCATTAAGGCACATGCAAGCTTCTACACAGTCATGTCAAAGATGAACAAGTGGTACTTCAGTGGTACTCACCACTATTTTGGGGGTTACAATTTCGACAAGTTTGTCGCATGTCACTTGGAACATGCACATAATTGTTGAAGACTCAATGTGCTTGCACTCTGAAAAAAAAAATCTTAAAGCGCTTTAGCAAGGAGCCGGTGTACAAACTATATTACGAAGGCTGGGAACATGACCGTATGTCACTGACTATATGCCAAAGACTGTTTCATGCCAAGCATTATGAAAGCCCGTTGAGTCTGTGTGGACCAACATGAAATGTCTCATGAAACGGTCATTGATTATGTTTGGCATAGTCAGTAACTTTCGGTCAAGTTCCCAGCATTCGCGCATAGGTTTGTGCATGGGACCATTGCTAAAGCGCGTCAGGATTTGTTCAGTGTACAAGGGACCACAAAAATAATATCCCATAGACTGCCACGCAAAATGGCCAATTTAACAAAATAATTAGAAATATTCACAAGTTTATTAGGCAATAGACCAATACGGCAAAATAAAGGGGAAAACGTCTATTTTCATTTTCTTTTCAATTTTGTATAGGTTAACCGATGACTTTATGCCGAAAAGTACATTCAAAGAAAAATACCCTAAAACGGTCCAATTGACCGGCCCAAGTCTAAAAATAGTACCCCTCCACTACAGGACAAGAATAGAGCGAATTTAGGGCCTGATTTTACCCAAGCGGCTCAAATGTGAAAGTCCAAACTTTGGTGATCGGGTTCCATCCATTTTGTCTACAAGACTTCCCAAGTAGGGCTCACCAGACGCAGTAAGAGAAAAGACTTTGAGGGAATACAAAAAATGTATGAGCTCCGCGGACCGATTCGCTTGCCTACCCACCGATCCGTTTGGCCCATTTTGTTTTACGATTTTTGACTTCATTATTCGCACTAACCTCCCACGCTGAGCAATGCAGTCAAACATGAATCATGTACAGATCGCCTAAAAATGCCTGAAATCAAGTCAAAACATTCCATAAAAGCACATGCAAGCTTCTACACAGTCATCTCAAAGATGAACAAGTGGTACTTCCGTGGTACTCACCACTATTTTAGGGTTTACAATTTCGACAAGTTTGTCGCATGTCACATTGAACATGCACAGAATTGTTGAAGACTCAATGTGCTTGCACTCTGAAAAAAAATCTTAAAGCGCTTTAGCAAGGAGCCGGTGTACAAACTATATCACGAAGGCTGGGAACATGACCGTATGTCACTGACTATATGCCAAAGACTGTTTCATGCCAAGCATTATGAAAGCCCGTTGAGTCTGTTTGGACCAACATGAAATATCTCATGAAACGGTCATTGATTATGTTTGGCATAGTCAGTAACTTTCGGTCAAGTTCCCAGCATTCGCGCATAGGTTTGTGCATGGGACCATTGCTAAAGCGCGTCAGGATTTTTTCAGTGTACAAGGGACCACAAAAATAAAATCCCATAGACTCCCACGCAAAATGGCCAATTTAACAAAATAATTAGAAATATTCACAAGTTTATTAGGCAATAGACCAATACGGCAAAATAAAGGGGAAAACGTTTATTTTCATTTTCTTTTCAATTTTGTATAGGTTAACCGATGACTTTATGCCGAAAAGTACATTCAAAGAAAAATACCCTAAAACGGCCCAATTGACCGGCCCAAGTCTAAAAATAGTACCCCTCCACTACAGGACAAGAATAGAGCGAATTTAGGGCCTGATTTTACCCAAACGGCTCAAATGTGAAAGTCCAAACTTTGGTGATCGGGTTCCATCCATTTTGTCTACAAGACTTCCCAAGTAGGGCTCACCAGACGCAGTAAGAGAAAAGACTTTGAGGGAATACAAAAAAATTATGAGCTCCGCGGACCGATTCGCTTGCCTACCCACCGATCCGTTTGGCCCATTTTGTTTTACGATTTTTGACTTCATTATTCGCACTAACCTTCGACGCTAAGCAATGCAGTCAAACATGAATCATGTACAGATCGCCTAAAAATGCCTGAAATCAAGTCAAAACGTTCCATAAAGGCACATGCAAGCTTCTACACAGTCATGTCAAAGATGAACAAGTGGTACTTCAGTGGTACTCACCACTATTTTGGGGGTTACAATTTCGACAAGTTTGTCGCATGTCACTTGGAACATGCACATAATTGTTGAAGACTCAATGTGCTTGCACTCTGAAAAAAAAAATCTTAAAGCGCTTTAGCAAGGAGCCGGTGTACAAACTATATTACGAAGGCTGGGAACATGACCGTATGTCACTGACTATATGCCAAAGACTGTTTCATGCCAAGCATTATGAAAGCCCGTTGAGTCTGTGTGGACCAACATGAAATGTCTCATGAAACGGTCATTGATTATGTTTGGCATAGTCAGTAACTTTCGGTCAAGTTCCCAGCATTCGCGCATAGGTTTGTGCATGGGACCATTGCTAAAGCGCGTCAGGATTTGTTCAGTGTACAAGGGACCACAAAAATAATATCCCATAGACTGCCACGCAAAATGGCCAATTTAACAAAATAATTAGAAATATTCACAAGTTTATTAGGCAATAGACCAATACGGCAAAATAAAGGGGAAAACGTCTATTTTCATTTTCTTTTCAATTTTGTATAGGTTAACCGATGACTTTATGCCGAAAAGTACATTCAAAGAAAAATACCCTAAAACGGTCCAATTGACCGGCCCAAGTCTAAAAATAGTACCCCTCCACTACAGGACAAGAATAGAGCGAATTTAGGGCCTGATTTTACCCAAGCGGCTCAAATGTGAAAGTCCAAACTTTGGTGATCGGGTTCCATCCATTTTGTCTACAAGACTTCCCAAGTAGGGCTCACCAGACGCAGTGAAGAGAAAAGACTTTGAGGGAATACAAAAAATGTATGAGCTCCGCGGACCGATTCGCTTGCCTACCCACCGATCCGTTTGGCCCATTTTGTTTTACGATTTTTGACTTCATTATTCGCACTAACCTCCCACGCTGAGCAATGCAGTCAAACATGAATCATGTACAGATCGCCTAAAAATGCCTGAAATCAAGTCAAAACATTCCATAAAAGCACATGCAAGCTTCTACACAGTCATCTCAAAGATGAACAAGTGGTACTTCCGTGGTACTCACCACTATTTTAGGGTTTACAATTTCGACAAGTTTGTCGCATGTCACTTTGAACATGCACAGAATTGTTGAAGACTCAATGTGCTTGCACCCTGAAAAAAAATCTTAAAGCGCTTTAGCAAGGAGCCGGTGTACAAACTATATCACGAAGGCTGGGAACATGACCGTATGTCACTGACTATATGCCAAAGACTGTTTCATGCCAAGCATTATGAAAGCCCGTTGAGTCTGTTTGGACCAACATGAAATGTCTCATGAAACGGTCATTGATTATGTTTGGCATAGTCAGTAACTTTCGGTCAAGTTCCCAGCATTCGCGCATAGGTTTGTGCATGGGACCATTGCTAAAGCGCGTCAGGATTTTTTCAGTGTACAAGGGACCACAAAAATAAAATCCCATAGACTCCCACGCAAACTGGCCAATTTAACAAAATAATGAGAAATATTCACAAGTTTATTAGGCAATCAATCAATACGGCAAAATAAAGGGGAAACGTCTATTTTCATTTTCTTTTCAATTTTGTATAGGTTAACCGATGACTTTATGCCGAAAAGTACATTCAAAGAAAAATACCCTAAAACGGCCCAATTGACCGGACCAAGACTAAAAATAGTACCCCTCCACTACAGGACAAGAATAGAGCGAATTTAGGGCCTGATTTTACCCAAACGGCTCAAATGTGAAAGTCCAAACTTTGGTGATCGGGTTCCATCCATTTTGTCTACAAGACTTCCCAAGTAGGGCTCACCAGACGCAGTAAGAGAAAAGATTTTGAGGGAATACAGACAATTTATGAGCTCCGCGGACCGATTCGATTGCCTACCCATCGATCCGTTCGACCCATTTTGTTTTACGATTTTTGACTTCATTATTCGCACTAACCTCCCACGCTAAGCAATGCAGTCAAACATGAATCATGTCCAGATCGCCAAAAAATGCCTGAAATCAAGTCAAAACATTCCATAAAAGCACATGCAAGCTTCTACACAGTCATCTCAAAGATGAACAAGTGGTACTTTAGTGGTACTCACCACTATATTCGGGGTTACAATTTCGACAAGTTTGTCGCATGTCATTTGGAACCTGCACAGAATTGTTGAAGACTCAATGTGCTTGCACTCTGAAAAAAAAAAATCTTAAAGCGCTTTAGCAAGGAGCCGGTGTACAAACTATATTACGAAGGCTGGGAACATGACCGTATGTCACTGACTATATGCCAAAGACTGTTTCATGCCAAGCATTATGAAAGCCCGTTGAGTTTGTGTGGACCAACATGAAATGTCTCATGAAACGGTAATTGATTATGTTTGGCAGAGTCAGTAACTTTCGGTCAAGTTCCCAGCATTCGCGCATAGGTTTGTGCATGGGACCATTGCTAAAGCGCGCCAGGATTTTTTCAGTGTACAAGGGACCACAAAAATAATATCCCATAGACTCCCACGCAAAATGGCCAATTTATTAAAATAATTAGAAATATTCACAAGTTTATTTGGCAATCGACCAATACGGCAAAATAAAGGGGAAAACGTCTATTTTCATTTTCTTTTCAATTTTGTATAGGTTAACCGATGACTTTATGCCGAAAAGTACATTCAAAGAAAAATACCCTAAAACGGCCCAATTGACCGGACCAAGACTAAAAATACTACCCCTCCACTACAGGACAAGAATAGAGCGAATTTAGGGCCTGATTTTACCCAAACGGCTCAAATGTGAAAGTCCAAACTTTGGTGATCGGGTTCCATCCATTTTGTCTACAAGACTTCCCAAGTAGGGCTCACCAGACGCAGTAAGAGAAAAGATTTTGAGGGAATACAGACAATTTATGAGCTCCGCGGACCGATTCGCTTGCCTACCCACCGATCCGTTTGGCCCATTTTGTTTTACGATTTTTGACTTCATTATTCGTACTAACCTCCCACGCTGAGCAATGCAGTCAAACATGAATCATGTACAGATCGCCTAAAAATCCTGAAATCAAGTCAAAACATTCCATAAAAGCACATGCAAGCTTCTACACAGTCATCTCAAAGATGAACAAGTGGTACTTCAGTGGTACTCACCACTATTTTGGGGGTGACAATTTCGACAAGTTTGTCGCATGTCACTTGGAACATGCACAGAATTGTTGAAGACTCAATGTGCTTGCACTCTGAAAAAAAAAAATCTTAAAGCGCTTTAGCAAGGAGCCGGTGTACAAACTATATTACGAAGGCTGGGAACATGACCGTATGTCACTGACTATATGCCAAAGACTGTTTCATGCCAAGCATTATGAAAGCCCGTTGAGTTTGTGTGGACCAACATGAAATGTCTCATGAAACGGTCATTGATTATGTTTGGCAGAGTCAGTAACTTTCGGTCAAGTTCCCAGCATTCGCGCATAGGTTTGTGCATGGGACCATTGCTAAAGCGCGTCAGGATTTTTTCAGTGTACAAGGGACCACAAAAATAAAATCCCATAGACTCCCACGCAAAATGGCCAATTTATTAAAATAATTAGAAATATTCACAAGTTTATTAGGCAATCGACCAATACGGCAAAATAAAGGGGAAAACGTCTATTTTCATTTTCTTTTCAATTTTGTATAGGGTAACCGATGACTTTATGCCGAAAAGTACATTCAAAGAAAAATACCCTAAAACGGCCCAATTGACCGGACCAAGACTAAAAATAGTACCCGTCCACTACAGGACAAGAATAGAGCGAATTTAGGGCCTGATTTTACCCAAACGGCTCAAATGTGAAAGTCCAAACTTTGGTGATCGGGTTCCATCCATTTTGTCTACAAGACTTCCTAAGTAGGGCTCACCAGACGCAGTAAGAGAACAGATTTTGAGGGAATACAGACAATTTATGAGCTCCGCGGACCGATTCGCTTGCCTACCCACCGATCCGTTTGGCCCATTTTGTTTTACGATTTTTGACTTCATTATTCGTACTAACCTCCCACGCTGAGCAATGCAGTCAAACATGAATCATGTACATATCGCCTAAAAATGCATAAAATCAAGTCAAAACATTCCATAAAAGCACATGCAAGCTTCTACACAGTCATGTCAAAGATGAACAAGTGGTACTTCAGTGGTACTCACCACTATTTCGGGGTTTACAATTTCGACAAGTTTGTCGCATGTCACTTGGAACATGCACAGAATTGTTGAAGACTCAATGTGCTTGCACTCTGAAAAAAATCTTAAAGCGCTTTAGCAAGGAGCCGGTGTACAAACTATATCACGAAGGCTGGGAACATGACCGTATGTCACTGACTATATGCCAAAGACTGTTTCATGCCAAGCAATATGAAAGCCCGTTGAGTTTGTGTGGACCAACATGAAATGTCTCATGAAACGGTCATTGATTATGTTTGGCATAGTCAGTAACTTTCGGTCAAGTTCCCAGCATTCGCGCATAGGTTTGTGCATGGGACCATTGCTAAAGCGCGTCAGGATTTTTTCAGTGTACAAGGGACCACAAAAATAAAATCCCATAGACTCCCACGCAAAATGGCCAATTTATTAAAATAATTAGAAATATTCACAAGTTTATTAGGCAATCGACCAATACGGCAAAATAAAGGGGAAAACGTCTATTTTCATTTTCTTTTCAATTTTGTATAGGGTAACCGATGACTTTATGCCGAAAAGTACATTCAAAGAAAAATACCCTAAAACGGCCCAATTGACCGGACCAAGACTAAAAATAGTACCCCTCCACTACAGGACAAGAATAGAGCGAATTTAGGGCCTGATTTTACCCAAACGGCTCAAATGTGAAAGTCCAATCTTTGGTGATGGGGTTCCATCCATTTTGTCTACAAGACTTCCCAAGTAGGGCTCACCAGACGCAGTAAGAGAAAAGATTTTGAGGGAATACAGACAATTTATGAGCTCCGCGGACCGATTCGCTTGCCTACACATCGATCCGTTCGGCCCATTTTGTTTTACGATTTTTGACTTCATTATTCGCACTAACCTCCCACGCTAAGCAATGCAGTCAAACATGAATCATGTACAGATCGCCAAAAAATGCCTGAAATCAAGTCAAAACATTCCATAAAAGCACATGCAAGCTTGTGGTACTTCAGTGGTACTCACCACTATTTTGGGGGTTACAATTTCGACAAGTTTGTCGCATGTCACTTGGAACATGCACAGAATTGTTGAAGACTCAATGTGCTTGCACTCTGAAAAAAAAAAATCTTAAAGCGCTTTAGCAAGGAGCCGGTGTACAAACTATATTACGAAGGCTGGGAACATGACCGTATGTCACTGACTATATGCCAAAGACTGTTTCATGCCAAGCATTATGAAAGCCCGTTGAGTTTGTGTGGACCAACATGAAATGTCTCATGAAACGGTCATTGATTATGTTTGGCAGAGTCAGTAACTTTCGGTCAAGTTCCCAGCATTCGCGCATAGGTTTGTGCATGGGACCATTGCTAAAGCGCGTCAGGATTTTTTCAGTGTACAAGGGACCACAAAAATAAAATCCTATAGACTCCCACGCAAAATGGCCAATTTAACAAAATAATTAGAAATATTCACAAGTTTATTAGGCAATCGACCAATACGGCAAAATAAAGGGGAAAACGTCTATTTTCATTTTCTTTTCAATTTTTTATAGGTTAACCGATGACTTTATGCCGAAAAGTACATTCAAAGAAAAATACCCTAAAACGGCCCAATTGACCGGACCAAGACTAAAAATAGTACCCCTCCACTACAGGACAAGAATAGAGCGAATTTAGGGCCTGATTTTACCCAAACGGCTCAAATGTGAAAGTCCAAACTTTGGTGATCGGGTTCCATCCATTTTGTCTACAAGACTTCCTAAGTAGGGCTCACCAGACGCAGTAAGAGAAAAGATTTTGAGGGAATACAGACAATTTATGAGCTCCGCGGACCGATTCGCTTGCCTACCCACCGATCCGTTTGGCCCATTTTGTTTTACGATTTTTGACTTCATTATTCGTACTAACCTCCCACGCTGAGCAATGCAGTCAAACATGAATCATGTACATATCGCCTAAAAATGCATAAAATCAAGTCAAAACATTCCATAAAAGCACATGCAAGCTTCTACACAGTCATGTCAAAGATGAACAAGTGGTACTTCAGTGGTACTCACCACTATTTTGGGGTTTACAATTTCGACAAGTTTGTCGCATGTCACTTGGAACATGCACAGAATTGTTGAAGACTCAATGTGCTTGCACTCTGAAAAAAATCTTAAAGCGCTTTAGCAAGGAGCCGGTGTACAAACTATATCACGAAGGCTGGGAACATGACCGTATGTCACTGACTATATGCCAAAGACTGTTTCATGCCAAGCATTATGAAAGCCCGTTGAGTCTGTTTGGACCAACATGAAATGTCTCATGAAACGGTCATTGATTATGTTTGGCATAGTCAGTAACTTTCGGTCAAGTTCCCAGCATTCGCGCATAGGTTTGTGCATGGGACCATTGCTAAAGCGCGTCAGGATTTTTTCAGTGTACAAGGGACCACAAAAATAAAATCCCATAGACTCCCACGCAAAATGGCCAATTTATTAAAATAATTAGAAATATTCACAAGTTTATTAGGCAATCGACCAATACGGCAAAATAAAGGGGAAAACGTCTATTTTCATTTTCTTTTCAATTTTGTATAGGGTAACCGATGACTTTATGCCGAAAAGTACATTCAAAGAAAAATACCCTAAAACGGCCCAATTGACCGGACCAAGACTAAAAATAGTACCCGTCCACTACAGGACAAGAAAAGAGCGAATTTAGGGCCTGATTTTACCCAAACGGCTCAAATGTGAAAGTCCAAACTTTGTTGATCGGGTTCCATCCATTTTGTCTACAAGACTTCCCAAGTAGGGCTCACCAGACTCAGTAAGAGAAAAGATTTTGAGGGAATACAGACAATTTATGAGCTCCGCGGACCGATTCGCTTGCCTACCCATCGATCCGTTCGGCCCATTTTGTTTTACGATTTTTGACTTCATTATTCGCACTAACCTTCGACGCTAAGCAATGCAGTCAAACATGAATCATGTACAGATCGCCAAAAAATGCCTGAAATCAAGTCAAAACATTCCATAAAAGCACATGCAAGCTTGTGGTACTTCAGTGGTACTCACCACTATTTTGGGGGTTACAATTTCGACAAGTTTGTCGCATGTCACTTGGAACATGCACAGAATTGTTGAAGACTCAATGTGCTTGCACTCTGAAAAAAAAAAATCTTAAAGCGCTTTAGCAAGGAGCCGGTGTACAAACTATATTACGAAGGCTGGGAACATGACCGTATGTCACTGACTATATGCCAAAGACTGTTTCATGCCAAGCATTATGAAAGCCCGTTGAGTTTGTGTGGACCAACATGAAATGTCTCATGAAACGGTCATTGATTATGTTTGGCAGAGTCAGTAACTTTCGGTCAAGTTCCCAGCATTCGCGCATAGGTTTGTGCATGGGACCATTGCTAAAGCGCGTCAGGATTTTTTCAGTGTACAAGGGACCACAAAAATAAAATCCTATAGACTCCCACGCAAAATGGCCAATTTAACAAAATAATTAGAAATATTCACAAGTTTATTAGGCAATCGACCAATACGGCAAAATAAAGGGGAAAACGTCTATTTTCATTTTCTTTTCAATTTTTTATAGGTTAACCGATGACTTTATGCCGAAAAGTACATTCAAAGAAAAATACCCTAAAACGGCCCAATTGACCGGACCAAGACTAAAAATAGTACCCCTCCACTACAGGACAAGAATAGAGCGAATTTAGGGCCTGATTTTACCCAAACGGCTCAAATGTGAAAGTCCAAACTTTGGTGATCGGGTTCCATCCATTTTGTCTACAAGACTTCCTAAGTAGGGCTCACCAGACGCAGTAAGAGAAAAGATTTTGAGGGAATACAGACAATTTATGAGCTCCGCGGACCGATTCGCTTGCCTACCCACCGATCCGTTTGGCCCATTTTGTTTTACGATTTTTGACTTCATTATTCGTACTAACCTCCCACGCTGAGCAATGCAGTCAAACATGAATCATGTACATATCGCCTAAAAATGCATAAAATCAAGTCAAAACATTCCATAAAAGCACATGCAAGCTTCTACACAGTCATGTCAAAGATGAACAAGTGGTACTTCAGTGGTACTCACCACTATTTTGGGGTTTACAATTTCGACAAGTTTGTCGCATGTCACTTGGAACATGCACAGAATTGTTGAAGACTCAATGTGCTTGCACTCTGAAAAACATCTTAAAGCGCTTTAGCAAGGAGCCGGTGTACAAACTATATCACGAAGGCTGGGAACATGACCGTATGTCACTGACTATATGCCAAAGACTGTTTCATGCCAAGCATTATGAAAGCCCGTTGAGTCTGTTTGGACCAACATGAAATGTCTCATGAAACGGTCATTGATTATGTTTGGCATAGTCAGTAACTTTCGGTCAAGTTCCCAGCAATCGCGCATAGGTTTGTGCATGGGACCATTGCTAAAGCGCGTCAGGATTTTTTCAGTGTACAAGGGACCACAAAAATAAAATCCCATAGACTCCCACGCAAACTGGCCAATTTAACAAAATAATGAGAAATATTCACAAGTTTATTAGGCAATCAATCAATACGGCAAAATAAAGGGGAAAACGTCTATTTCCATTTTCTTTTCAATATTTTGTATAGGTTAACCGAAGACTTTATGCCGAAAAGTACATTCAAAGAAAAATACCCTAAAACGGCCCAATTGACCGGCCCAAGACTAAAAATAGTATCCCTCCACTACAGAACAAGAAAAGAGCGAATTTAGGGCCTGATTTTACCCAAACGGCTCAAATGTGAAAGTCCAAACTTTGTTGATCGGGTTCCATCCATTTTGTCTACAAGACTTCCCAAGTAGGGCTCACCAGACGCAGTAAGAGAAAAGATTTTGAGGGAATACAGACAATTTATGAGCTATATGCCAAAGACTGTTTCATGCCAAGCATTATGAAAGCCCGTTGAGTTTGTGTGGACCAACATGAAATGTCTCATGAAACGGTCATTGATTATGTTTGGCAGAGTCAGTAACTTTCGGTCAAGTTCCCAGCATTCGCGCATAGGTTTGTGCATGGGACCATTGCTAAAGCGCGTCAGGATTTTTTCAGTGTACAAGGGACCACAAAAATAAAATCCCATAGACTCCCAAGCAAAATGGCCAATTTATTAAAATAATTAGAAATATTCACAAGTTTATTAGGCAATCGACCAATACGGCAAAATAAAGGGGAAAACGTCTATTTTCATTTTCTTTTCAATTTTTTATAGGTTAACCGATGACTTTATGCCGAAAAGTATATTCAAAGAAAAATACCCTAAAACGGCCCAATTGACCGGACCAAGACTAAAAATAGTACCCCTCCACTACAGGACAAGAATAGAGCGAATTTAGGGCCTGATTTTACCCAAACGGCTCAAATGTGAAAGTCCAATCTTTGGTGATGGGGTTCCATCCATTTTGTCTACAAGACTTCCCAAGTAGGGCTCACCAGACGCAGTAAGAGAAAAGATTTTGAGGGAATACAGACAATTTATGAGCTCCGCGGACCGATTCGCTTGCCTACCCACCGATCCGTTTGGCCCATTTTGTTTTACGATTTTTGACTTCATTATTCGTACTAACCTCCCACGCTGAGCAATGCAGTCAAACATGAATCATGTACAGATCGCCTAAAAATGCCTGAAATCAAGTCAAAACATTCCATAAAAGCACATGCAAGCTTCTACACAGTCATCTCAAAGATGAACAAGTGGTACTTCAGTGGTACTCACCACTATTTTGGGGTTTACAATTTCGACAAGTTTGTCGCATGTCACTTGGAACATGCACAGAATTGTTGAAGACTCAATGTGCTTTCACTCTGAAAAAAAAAAAACAATCTTAAAGCGCTTTAGCAAGGAGCCGGTGTACAAACTATATTACGAAGGCTGGGAACATGACCGTATGTCACTGACTATATGCCAAAGACTGTTTCATGCCAAGCATTATGAAAGCCCGTTGAGTCTGTTTGGACCAACATGAAATGTCTCATGAAACGGTCATTGATTATGTTTGGCATAGTCAGTAACTTTCGGTCAAGTTCCCAGCATTCGCGCATAGGTTTGTGCATGGGACCATTGCTAAAGCGCGTCTGGATTTTTTCAGTGTATAAGGGACCACAAAAATAATATCCCATAGACTCCCAGGCAAAATGGCCAATTTAACAAAATAATTAGAAATATTCACAAGTTTATGAGGCAATCGACCAATACGGCAAAATAAAGGGGAAAACGTCTATTTTCATTTTCTTTTCAATTTTGTATAGGTTAACCAATGACTTTACGCCGAAAAGTACATTCAAAGAAAAATACCCTAAAACGGCCCAATTGACCGGACCAAGACTAAAAATAGTACCCCTCCACTACAGGACAAGAATAGAGCGAATTTAGGGCCTGATTTTACCCAAACGGCTCAAGTGTGAAAGTCCAAACTTTGGTGATCGGGTTCCATCCATTTTGTCTACAAGACTTCCCAAGTAGGGCTCACCAGACGCAGTAAGAGAAAAGATTTTGAGGGAATACACACAATTTATGAGCTCCGCGGACAGATTCGCTTGCCTACCCACCGATCCGTTTGGCCCATTTTGTTTTACGATTTTTGACTTCATTATTCGCACTAACCTCCCCCCGCTAAGCAATGCAGTCAAACATGAATCATATACAGATCGCCTAAAAATGCCTGAAATCAAGTCAAAACGTTCCATAAAAGCACATGCAAGCTTCTACACAGTCATGTCAAAGATGAACAAGTGGTACTTCAGTGGTACTCACCACTATTTTGGGGGTTACAATTTCGACAAGTTTGTCGCATGTCACTTGGAACATGCACAGAATTGTTGAAGACTCAATGTTTTTGCACTCTGAAAAAAAATCTTTAAGCGCTTTAGCAAGGAGCCGGTGTACAATCTATATTACGAAGGCTGAGAACATGACCGTATGTCACTGACTATATGCCAAAGACTGTTTCATGCCAAGCATTATGAAAACCCGTTGAGTCTGTGTGGACCAACATGCAATGTCTCATGAAACGGTCATTGATTATGTTTGGCATAGTCAGTAACTTTCGGTCAAAATCCCAGCATTCGCGCATAGGTTTGTGCATGGGACCATTGCTAAAGCGCGTCAGGATTTTTCAGTGTACAAGTGCCCACAAAAATAATATCCCATAGACTGCCGAGCAAAATGGTCAATTCAACAAAATAATTAGAAATATTCACAAGTTTATTAGGCAATCGACCAATACGGCAAAATAAAGGGGAAAACGTCTTTTTTCATTTTCTTTTCAATTTTGTATAGGTTAACCGATGACTTTATGCCGAAAAGTACATTCAAAGAAAAATACCCTAAAACGGCCCAATTGACCGGCCCAAGACTAAAAATAGTACCCCTCCACTACAGGACAAGAATAGAGCGAATTTAGGGCCTGATTTTACCCAAACGGCTCAAATGTGAAAGTCCAAACTTTGGTGATCGGGTTCCATTCTTTTTGTCTACAAGACTTCCCAAGTAGGGCTCACCAGACGCAGTAAGAGAAAAGATTTTGAGGGAATACACACAATTTATGAGCTCCGCGGACAGATTCGCTTGCCTACCAACCGATCCGTTTGGCCCATTTTGTTTTACGATTTTTGACTTCATTATTCGCACTAACCTCCCTCCGCTAAGCAATGCAGTCAAACATAAATCATGTACAGATCGCCTAAAAATGCCTGAAATCAAGTCAAAACGTTCCATAAAAGCACATGCAAGCTTCTACACAGTCATGTCAAAGATGAACAAGTGGTACTTCAGTGGTACTCACCACTATTTTGGGGGTTACAATTTCGACAAGTTTGTTGCATGTCACTTGGAACATGCACAGAATTGTTGAAGACTAAATGTGCTTGCACTCTGAAAAAAAAAATCGCTTGCCTACCCATCGATCCGTTTGGCCCATTTTGTTTACGATTTTTGACTTCATTATTCGCACTAACCTCCCACGCTAAGCAATGCAGTCAAACGTGAATCAAGTACAGATCGCCTAAAATTGCCTAAAATCAAGTCAAAACATTCCATAAAAGCACATGCAAGCTTCTACACAGTCATGTCAAAGATGAACAAATGGTACTTCAGTGGTACTCACCACTATTTTGGGGGTTACAATTTCGACAAGTTTGTTGCATGTCACTTGGAACATGCACAGAATTGTTGAAGACTAAATGTGCTTGCACTCTGGGAAAAAAAATCTTAAAGCGCTTTAGCAAGGAGCCGGTGTACAAACTATATTACGAAGGCTGGGAACATGACCGTATGTCACTGACTATATGCCAAAGACTGTTTCATGCCAAGCATTATGAAAGCCCGTTGAGTCTGTTTGGACCAACATGAAATGTCTCATGAAACGGTCATTGATTATGTTTGGCATAGTCAGTAACTTTCGGTCAAGTTCCCAGCATTCGCGCATAGGTTTGTGCTTGGGACCATTGCTCAAGCGCGTCAGGATTTTTTTAGTGTAAGGGACCACAAAAATAATATCCCATAGACTCCCACGCAAAATGGCCAATTTAACAAAATAATTAGAAATATTCACAAGTTTTTTATGCAATCGACCAATACTGCAAAATAAAGGGGAAAACGTCTATTTCCATTTTCTTTTCAATATTTTGTATAGGTTAACCGATGACTTTATGCCGAAAAGTACATTCAAAGAAAAATACCCTAAAACGGCCCAATTGACTGGCCAAAGACTAAAAATAGTACCCCTCCACTACAGGACAAGAAAAGAGCGAATTTAGGGCCTGATTTTACCCAAACGGCTCAAATGTGAAAGTCCAAACTTTGGTGATCGGGTTCCATCCATTTTGTCTACAAGACTTCCCAAGAAGGGCTCACCAGACGCAGTAAGAGAAAAGATTTTGAGGGAATACAAAAAATTTATGAGCTCCGCGGACCGATTCGCTTGCCTACCCACCGATCCGTTTGGCCCATTTTGTTTTACGATTTTTGACTTCATTATTCGCACTAACCTCCCTCCGCTAAGCAATGCAGTCAAACATAAATCATGTACAAATCGCCTAAAAATTCCTGAAATCAAGTCAAAACATTCCATAAAAGCACATGCAAGCTTCTTACACAGTCATGTCAAAGATGAACAAGTGGTACTTCAGTGGTACTCACCACTATATTGGGGGTTACAATTTCGACAAGTTTGTCGCATGTCACTTGGAACATGCACAGAATTGTTGAAGACTCAATGTGCTTGCACTCTGAAAAAAAAAAATCTTAAAGCGCTTTAGCAAGGAGCCGGTGTACAAACTATATTACGAAGGCTGGGAACATGACCGTATGTCACTGACTATATGCCAAAGACTGTTTCATGCCAAGCATTATGAAAGCCCGTTGAGTCTGTTTGGACCAACATGAAATGTCTCATGAAACGGTCATTGATTATGTTTGGCATAGTCAGTAACTTTCGGTCAAGTTCCCAGCATTCGCGCATAGGTTTGTGCTTGGGACCATTGCTCAAGCGCGTCAGGATTTTTTTAGTGTAAGGGACCACAAAAATAATATCCCATAGACTCCCACGCAAAATGGCCAATTTAACAAAATAATTAGAAATATTCACAAGTTTTTTATGCAATCGACCAATACTGCAAAATAAAGGGGAAAACGTCTATTTCCATTTTCTTTTCAATATTTTGTATAGGTTAACCGATGACTTTATGCCGAAAAGTACATTCAAAGAAAAATACCCTAAAACGGCCCAATTGACTGGCCAAAGACTAAAAATAGTACCCCTCCACTACAGGACAAGAAAAGAGCGAATTTAGGGCCTGATTTTACCCAAACGGCTCAAATGTGAAAGTCCAAACTTTGGTGATCGGGTTCCATCCATTTTGTCTACAAGACTTCCCAAGAAGGGCTCACCAGACGCAGTAAGAGAAAAGATTTTGAGGGAATACAAAAAATTTATGAGCTCCGCGGACCGATTCGCTTGCCTACCCACCGATCCGTTTGGCCCATTTTGTTTTACGATTTTTGACTTCATTATTCGCACTAACCTCCCTCCGCTAAGCAATGCAGTCAAACATAAATCATGTACAAATCGCCTAAAAATTCCTGAAATCAAGTCAAAACATTCCATAAAAGCACATGCAAGCTTCTTACACAGTCATGTCAAAGATGAACAAGTGGTACTTCAGTGGTACTCACCACTATATTGGGGGTTACAATTTCGACAAGTTTGTCGCATGTCACTTGGAACATGCACAGAATTGTTGAAGACTCAATGTGCTTGCACTCTGAAAAAAAAAAATCTTAAAGCGCTTTAGCAAGGAGCCGGTGTACAAACTATATTACGAAGGCTGGGAACATGACCGTATGTCACTGACTTTATGCCAAAGACTGTTTCATGCCAAGCATTATGAAAGCCCGTTGAGTCTGTGTGGACCAACATGAAATGTCTCATGAAACGGTCATTGATTATGTTTGGCATAGTCAGTAACTTTCGGTCAAGTTCCCAGCATTCGCGCATAGGTTTGTGCATGGGACCATTGCTAAAGCGCGTCAGGATTTTTTTCCGAGTACAAGGGACCACAAAAATAATATCCCATAAACTCCCACGCAAAATGGCCAATTCAACAAAATAATTAGAAATATTCACAAGTTTATTAGGCAATTGACCAATACGGCAAAATAAAGGGGAAAACGTCTATTTTCATTTTCTTAACAATTTTGTATAGGTTAACCGATGACTTTATGCCGAAAAGTACATTCAAAGAAAAATACCCTAAAACGGCCCAATTGACCGGCCCAAGACTAAAAATAGTACCCCTCCACTACAGGACAAGAAAAGAGCGAATTTAGGGCCTGATTTTACCCAAACGGCTCAAATGTGAAAGTCCAAACTTTGGTGATCGGGTTCCATCCATTTTGTCTACAAGACTTCCCAAGAAGGGCTCACCAGACGCAGTAAGAGAAAAGATTTTGAGGGAATACAAACAATTTATGAGCTCCGCGGACCGATTCGCTTGCCTACCCACCGATCCGTTTGGCCCATTTTGTTTTACGATTTTTGACTTCATTATTCGCACTAACCTTCGACGCTAAGCAATGCAGTCAAACATGAATCATGTACAGATCGCCTAAAAATGCCTGAAATCAAGTCAAAACATTCCAAAAAAAGCACATGCAAGCTTCTTACACAGTCATGTCAAAGATGAACAAGTGGTACTTCAGTGGTACTCACCACTATTTTGGGGGTTACAATTTCGACAAGTTTGTCGCATGTCACTTGGAACATGCACAGAATTGTTGAAGACTCAATGTGCTTGCACTCTGAAAAAAAAAAATCTTAAAGCGCTTTAGCAAGTAGCCGGTGTACAAACTATATTACGAAGGCTGGGAACATGACCGTATGTCACTGACTATATGCCAAATACTGTTTCTTGTCAAGCATTTTGAAAGCCTGTAGAGTCTGTGTGGACCATCATGAAATGTCTCATGAAACGGTCATTGATTATGTTTGGCATAGTCAGTAACTTTCGGTCAAGTTCCCAGCATTCGCGCATAGGTTTGTGCATGGGACCATTGCTAAAGCGCGTCAGGATTTTTTCAGTGTACAAGGGACCACAAAAATAATATCCCATAGACTCCAACGCAAAATGGCCAATCTAACAAAATAATTAGAAATATTCACAAGTTTATAAGGCAATCGACCTATACGGCAAAATAAAGGGGAAAACGTCTATTTTCATTTTCTTTTCAATTTTGTATATACGGCATTCCATAAAAATGGATTCGAACTAGTCCTATCTAAAATGGCGCCGTTGGAGACGCGGCCAAGAGTAGCCAATGCGACCTCTAGTTTTTTTTATAATCTATGGTCACGAAGGTCTTGGATATTTTGTATTTGAGGGCGGGGCCAGATTTTGGTAATAAGGCACAGCGCGTATGACATAGGCCTATGGTGATTGAATATGCAAAATGCCAGCTAAAGGAATTAATAAGACAATCTGAGCTGTACATGTATACAATACAACAAAGCCATGGTGTGCATGTATGTGGCCGTCTTGGTCAATTCATTCCCTTGAAGGCATTTCCATAGGCGACAACATTATGATGATGTTGGAGGTTAACTGGTACGCCGACCAACTCGTACGCTGACCAACTCGTACGCCGGGTGACTCGTATGCCGACCAACTCGTACGTCGACCAACTCGTACGCCAACCAACAACCTGACATTATAGTTTGTAAACGTTGGCCGTTTTTTCTTCAATAGACCAACCTTTTTTCATGCTGTTTGTGAAAATAAAATCGAGAAAGTGAAATAATTTCAACGATACAACATGACGTAATCATTTCAACGATACAAAATCGTTTCAAAACGGTACGAAATCATTTCAACGATACAAAATCATTTAATTTAAATCACATGTTTTGTACTTCTGTTTTCTTTCCACCATGTTTCACTTGTGGGCGGCAGGTGTTGCACAAAATATTATTATTGTTTCTACCTCTTGTGATCATTGAAAACTCTTGGACTAATAGTATTTTTTTCCTGGGATTTAGAGTGAAATGTAGTTTTTGCAAGAAATTAACTGCTTTCCACAATATAATTAACGAATAACCTTGTTAAGGCCATCATGCCGACATCTTCGTCGAGCTAGACGGCATAGAAATTATGCACTGCCAAGTTAAACGCCAGATCGATTGCGTAGTATTATACAGTACAGTCCTCAAAATCTTTCCCCGAAAAGTTTACAATACTGCATGATATGCAGCGTGACATAGGCCCCAGGCAATCGAACATACGTAAATACACTTACGGTCAACAATGTTTGTCTGACATGGATAAATCATGATGTGAGCTGAAACTCGCTCGCTGATTGGCTCCCTTGGAAATCCAAGGGAGATTCGACGAAAAGTGAAGCAAAAGTCAAACATCGCTTTACAATCCAAGACCTTCGTGACGATGGCCAAAAGTCTGTCTGACAGAATTCTTCCATATCCGCCGCGCGGGGGCGCCCTATGGGCCGCGGGAAAGCAACAACGAAGGTCTTGGAGTCAAGACTACGGAGCCCCTTCATTCGAATCCAATGAAGTAGGTGTGCTAATGAGGGCTTTTGGTTGTTTTACAGCATACATGCATGCTTCCCTATATCTTTATCAATATGCATAAAATATATGTTTGTTTTAAAGATACCATGAAGATACTGACTAGGCCTATACAAAAAAAAACGATATTATGTCTTCTTCACAAAAAAATGTAAAATGATAATAACTGTAGTTACAACTCAAATACTTTGGTATGGAATATCATTATTATGACCTTTGATTATTATATAGGCCTAAACAAACAAAAATGATGAAAACCTGACAATCACATTTTGTCATTTTTAGCCCTCCATATGACAGTGTGGTACACTGGGATATGGATGCATTGGCAGAAGTTTGCGACCCATTTGTACGGTACATAAGGCCCCTACAACCCAGGATTTATACCCATTCTTAAGTTTGTGGTGGTGGGTTCCCCTCTTCAGCAAAACGACGAATATCTGTATGCTATCTTGTTGAAATTTTGTTACTAATACTATAGTAGTTCTGTACTAGGCTCGTTATCCGTTTGCTCCCATAGGCGCAGCCTTAATGGGGGTTCTGGCGCACCCGCCCGTGCCCCAGGTTCGCCCTGCCGGGCGATTGGTCATATTGACCAATATAACATTATTAACAGTCCAAAGGTCACTCCATAGCGCGCGCCGCGTTCTACCTCCATGGTTAAAGGGTTTCTACAATAGGAATATTATGGCTTGAACATGTATCAAAAATAAGCAACTGTTAAAATTTTACGAAAAATACCGGTGATCTACCGGTGGTCTATCCGAATTCCCTTTCACACTGAGGAATTCACCACCTGGTGAAAATCTCGCTAGTATGAAAGGGGTTTACGTGATTGATATAACTGTTCTCAACATACTGTTATTGAAATATGGACCAACTTGAAGTATGTGCCGATGCCACTCGAATGAGTGTAAAAAGATAAGTGCTGTCTGGCATAATAAGTTTAAGGACCCAGAAATCTATTTCTTCTTCTTCTTGTAATTTTAATCACAAGGTAAGCCAGCAAATTGTCTTAATGATTTATATGTCTTGTCACCTATCAGTTAGTGAGAACTACGTTTTTATTAGGCGGAGTGATACACAGTCATTATCTTAACAGGCCTGTATATAAAGCACAGCTTCCAGCCCATACGTCTACTTTTGGCGCCGATGCTGAATCGAAAGGCCGAAAAAGACTCTGATGTATCAAAGCACCATTCTCATACAACCCATCGTCTTTCTCCTCAACATTATTTTCACGTGATAATGCATGCTTACCTTTCTAATGCTTCACTTTTACTGATGCTCCTTTTGGAGGGCGTCATCGCGTCTGTGAATGACCATTCTTCTTTGACAGGTAAGTCTGGTTGCTGTGCATGCCGAAAGGCGGTCTTTTCTGTGGTCACTATTTGAGTGGTCATCTTTGGGTAAGTCTGGTTGCTGTGCATGCCGAAAGGCGGTCATTTCTGTATGGTCACTATTTGAGTGGTCATCTTTGGGTAAGTCTGGTTGCTGTGCATGCCGAAAGGCGGTCTTTTCTGTGGTCACTATTTGAGTGGTCATCTTTGGGTAAGTCTGGTTGCTGTGCATGCCGAAAGGCGGTCATTTCTGTATGGTCACTATTTGAGTGGTCATCTTTGGGTAAGTCTGGTTGCTGTGCATGCCGAAAGGCGGTCTTTTCTGTATGGTCACTATTTGAGTGGTCATCTTTGGGTAAGTCTGGTTGCTGTGCATGCCGAAAGGCAGTCATTTCTGTATGGTCACTTTGAATGGTCATTTGGGTACTGTCATTTCTTTATTGCCATTTCGGTATGGTCACTGTGGTATGGTAATTGTTGGTACGGTTATTTCGGTATGGCCATTTCGGTGTGGTCACTTTCATAAGATGTATCCAAGGGGTACTTAACTGTGCTTTCATTATTGATTATCACAAGTCATGGAACTTTTCAATAGTACTGAAATGACCCTATAAGTGAAATATAAGTAGATGAAATATAAAACAAACATTTCCCATTTGAGATAACTAAGCCCCCTAATGGCACATTTTTATATCATTTACGTCTGAGAAGTTACACGAAAGGAAAAAAACGGGAGTACTGGTTACAAAGTTGTGAACTTGTGTAACTCGAGTACTGGAAAATTCATAAATATAGCATTTAAAGTCCAAATCACAATGGTCATCATGCCACATTATAGTACTGACAGACTATCCTCAAATCATTCGAGTGATTGACATTCCCGTTAAATTAAAGGTAGTATCATACCGTACTTTGGTAAGAAACAAAAACAAAAATGTTCACAGATTTACGCATAACTTATAGGGTATGAAGATGGTGGTAGTAGAAACATACCGTTAAAATTGTTCCGCCTGAAACTGTGTATTTATCCAGAAATTTGTAAAACAACGACCGAAAAATCTGTTTGATCTTTTAAAAGATCAGAAATAAAAGAGAAACTGAGACTTAAAGGTAATATCATACTTTGATTTTTGTCAAAGAAATATAGATTCATGGGTATAAATATCAAGGAAGATACAGTAACATCCATCTGGTAAAATTTCAGTCCCATACAGTGCCCACTTTTTGAGAAAACAGTGAAAAACAGCCACAGTATTTCTTACGTCTTTTCTCTTTTCTTTTTGATCTTTTAAAAGATCAAAAAGATTTTCGGTCGTTGTTTTACTCTTTTCTGGATAAATACACCATTTCAGGTGGAAATTTTGTAATGGTTTGTTTCTACATCCCACCATCTTCATACCCTGGATGTTACACGTAAATCTGTGAACATTTCTGTTTTGGTTTCTTACCAAAGTGATACTACTTTTAAGAAATACTGTGGGCGTTTTCTCTGTTTTCTCAAAAGTGGGCACCGTATGGGACTGAAATTTTTACAGATGATTGTTACTGTATTTGTCTTGATATTTTTGCCCATCATGAATCTGTATTTTGTTTGATGAAAACCAAAGTATTTAACAAAATTCCTCGCTACGCTCACCGATAAGAAGTTATTTCTTGTTTGGAGAGAAACAATTTGTTACACGGTATCTTTATACTAGCTCCAAGCCCAATAGTGACGAATAAAAAAAACATTTTCGTGGACTGAATTTTGCATATGATCCTGAGCAAATAGCAGCACGAACTTGAGACGTTTTACTTTCCTTGGTGTTTTTGCTTCAATTTGAATTTGTAAAATATAATATGTAAACTTAGGCTTAGGTCAGGTTATAGCATTCATACTATGTTTTATTCAGCTTAATAAACGTGCAGAATAAAAATGTGAGCATTTTTAGGTTAGCTTTTAGTCGAGTCAGCAGCAAATTGTGCACAAAACATCTTGCTTTTATTAATTTTGCGCACATAGACCACCGGACGTTGTAGCAAATTCTGATAACATTGTCTGCTGTAAGAGAGAAAAATCGAGAGGTTACTTCATGTAATAGCCCAGTTATAACTTGAGTGTCTTGTTCATCCCAACAATAAGGCCTGTACAAGAGGCAAATGACGACTGAGCTCCTTACGGTAAGACTACATAATAGCACACAGCACATCACCTCATAATGACTGCTGGTGGGGGCAAAATATACATTTTAAAAAGGATTTAAATGAGACCAATCGAAGGAAATCGTGAGCATTCATGGTAAACAAAACAAAAACGAATAATTTCGACTTAAAGATGTAATCATGATGATCCATAAAGCGTTTACATAGCACTATAAGGAAAATGATCACATAAACCCAAAGGGTACATACGGTCATGAATACATGGCAAATGACTTGAAAGTACTATCTGAAAACTGCATCGGCATCAACGAATATCCGATTTATATAGTACATCGAAACTCTTCTGAAAAAAAAGAGAGAAAAAGTCCAAATCATCGCCAAATACGCTGATAAATGTCGACAATTCGATCACGTTGCAGCCGCATCCTTCGCAATTCAGCACCCCTGCTACAAGTATAAGGATGGTTATAGCCCCTAAATAATTAATATAATAGTGAATAACCCGAGTTATCATCCCGGTATTGAACTTTGACTAAGTATACTCTACCCGTCACCTAGAGAAATCTCTGGTTCTTTCAGTCTTTTTTACGCTGGAATAGTTCTCTCCCAGGGCACCATGAACTTTTTAACGTAATCTCCATTCAAATCTCCCAAGTAAGAAGGAAGATGTTCATATACCGTACCCCCCAAAAAGTGTTTTGACCTATATAGTAATTCCAGGATCTGATTTTGATTCCATTTCTAGCCAATTAGGAAGGGAAAATAACACTTTTCAGTTGCGACTGCCCTTTATCCCTTCTCTTCGAGTCATACTAATGAAAGTTGTCCACATTTAACATTGGATTTTGGAGAGCTCTAGTATAATTGATTGTTTTTTTAACCGAAGACAACTCGAGGTCAAGAGGGACAAAGACTAAAGTCAAAAGAGCAGAAAATCTAGACCACCCTTGAAAACGAGCTGTAAGTTAATATTATTAGTCTAGGCCCTATGTGTGTTGTACTTTCAAGTCAAAATGTTATTAAAATCCGGCGGTTTGAGAGACTACAATGAGGACTATTGTGTCCAATTGTGATTACTATACTTTTGAAATTAGTCGTTGCACGTGAGTCGTTAGTTTTTAAAATGAAATCTTTTTCGACGTGCCAGTATTTTCTGATGGAAGTATTCATATATGGTTCTATGATCATTCAAGATGGTTCTGGTACGATTACTTTGACTAGGATTGAGACCTTACATAACTAAACCATTATACTATCCTATTTATTGTACACAAAAACTCTTCTGAAAAAAGAAATAGAGAAAAATTCCGAATCATCGCCAACTACGCTAATAAATGTCGACAATTCGATCACGTTGAAGCAACATCCTGCGCAATTCAGCACCCCAGCTACAAGTATAAGGATGGTTATAGCCCCTAAATAATGAATATATAATGAATAACCCGAGTTATCAACCTGGTATTGTTTGACTGAGTATAGATCTTACATAACTAAACCATTATACTGACCATTACCAATAATTTAGTCTGTGCCTGGACATGCGACCAAAAGAGAATGATGAGCTAGGTTCGTGTCGTGCATGATTAATGTTAAATCAAAAAATTGTATTAAACGTGTTTGGTTCAGCACCAAATTAAGTACTTGCTTGAACCTTGTAAAATAATTAAGGGTATACTGAGTCTGAATCCATTGTTTTCTTGGGCAGATATAATTGTTTGATGCTGAGATCGTGCCATCCAGCCATCCGCCATTTCGAGGCCACGTGTTTTATAATACTTCAATTTGGCTATATGAATTGGGGGATATTATTCAACTTGATGATTTCTATAGGTACAATCAATTTACTGGAGAATTAAAGGGATCTGATGAATGGGTGGACTATGAATGGATGGAACAAGTCAAGAGCACCCTTTAAAGATGCCTCACATATCTGAGTGCTACTGGCTGAGCAGTAATATTACGACTTGATTGGGCGGTTCTCTTATAGGTTTTTATTAATGGTCGCAGAATGTGGTTCAGCCTTCGTTTTATTAGTTCAGCGGTAGCGATTTGTGAGTGAGCTGTGAGGTATTAAAAATTAAATGTAATGAACAGGAAGCTGGCTGGATAAGACAAAAATGATGATAGAACAGTCTGCGTTTGAGAGCTCGTGAAGTGAAAGAGAAGGTGAACAGAGGTAGTTTGACTGGTTTCTGTAGAAGGTTGAAGATGGAGAGTTTGATGGCGCGGTTGCACAACGAGTAATTGGTATCATATCGCATATATTGACGGTTAAACGGTAACGGTTAAACTGATAATTATGACAACGTGCGGGTACAAATTGAAGTCGGAAAAAGTATGGCATGGGCGTAGATCCCGGGGGGGGGGGGATCTCACTTGTTATATATATAAAAAATGATTTTGTGCACAAACGTTTATGGAACTACGACACTGCTACAAGATCAACCCCCCCCCCCCCCCCCCCAGGTCTGAGGACTTGTCTACACTACTGGTGTATGGGGTCGATTTCACCAAACTCATCGTAACTTACTATCAATCGTAGGACTTATGATACATTGCAGCCCAAGAGGAAGTCGGAGAATACGATGGGTAAACATTGGCATCTGAAGTTATGATCGATCGTAGGGCTTCGTGAAACCGGCCATGCACATGATGTTCTTAACCTGCCATCTCGCATCTCCCCTCTCGAATCTCGCATCTCGCATCTCGCATCTCGCATCTCGCATCTCCCATCTCGCATCTCCGAGTCCACCTGACTATCAAGATTCGCAATGCGAGATCATTGATACTTGATTCGAGATGCGAGTTGGCAGGTTAAAAAAAACCATGGTGTGATCACTTTAAAGTTTTTTGTTATGACAAAATGTTCAGCCAGTTGGGATAAATCACACAAGTGGTCATTCAGAAAACTTTACCTACCGTGCTCTCATCACGCAAAGCTAGATTAATGTTCTTGGTCAGTGTTTGTTCTGTTCGGGTTTTCCATTTCCATTCCATTCCACCTTTTCCCTAAGAAGTTCTCTACTTTATATTGATAATAAGTTACCGCTTGACGTACCTTAATTCTTCTGTCGCCTTATTCATAAACATAACAAATTTCGTCAGAAGTGCACCACCTTTTTCAATTTTGCACACTCTCGAAAGAGACTGATCAAGATTATTAGATAGAGTTACCCTTCGGTGTCCATTCGTTAAAACTCTCATCAAATAAGTTAACCATTGACTAATTGTGGACACAGAAGTATACGGGATCTGTCTCCGTGCACTATACGAACAAATTCATCATGGTTTTAAAAGGCTTGCTGTAGCACGTTCGCCATATAACGACTCACCAGATTGTAGCACTTGGGAAGATTCAGCTAAAAGCCCGTCTGACGTGCGTACATGATGCAGGCTTTTAAATTTGCCTGTTTATCTGGAGAGTTCTTTTAATTGATGCTGCACTCTTGTTACTGATCTTGCGTCCTGATGTCTGTATAGGAAGCCAGCAGGTAAATGTATTTTGTCAGGTGCTCAATATTATGTTATAAATTATATCCATTATTGCAACTGACACTTTGGATGAAAACAATATCTACATCTTAATTCAGAAGTTCCATCAAAACAGTTATGGTTGGTGCGACTTAAAGAGTAATTTCTTTTGAACCTCCCCTTGTCCTTTCTATAACCCGTAGTCACCCCACCTGGATATGTGCCATGTCAACATGACAAGTGGGAGTCCCGGACCCCACGGCACGCACCACTTGTATTATTTTGACTCCTTGCTTAATTCGACCATTAATTAAGATTAATGATATCCTATCTTACTGTGTTTCTTTTGAATTCCATACGTTATTGATTTGATCTGATCATGGGCGTAGATCCCGGGGGGTTAGGGGGGTTGCAACCCCCCCCCCCCCCCCCAGGTTTTCACTTTTTATATATATAAAAAATGATTTTGTGCACAAACGTATATGGAAGTACGACCCAGCTACCCGATCAACCCCCCCCCCCCCCCCCCCAGGTCTGAGGACGTGTCTACACTACTGGATCTGATTGATGATTAGACTTAACGCATCACTTATCTGGATAGTACAAGGCCTAGGATATCAGGCCTTTGGTGCAGGTAAATAAAAATCGATGAAATGGCAAACCTGCTGGACAGCACAACGTGTAACGTGCCATGAATAAAACAATAGCTAATGGAAAGAAGTCCTCTTTGAAACGACTCTATAAAACCGATGTTTTATGATGGAACAGGTCTCGGTTTTGCTTTTTTTTTCAATATCTGTTTATTGACAAGAAACAATATTACATCCGGGAATGACAGCGGACAATGTAATAACTAATAAGGAATGCTGCGGTAATAGGTTAAGGGCTTCACTTAAGTATGATGTCATCATCTTTAAGAGGAACTTGAAGGAATGCCGACATAAGAAAATTCACTCAATATCTTATGTTTTGCATGGTGGAGTTGCAATAATAGAACATAGTTCTGTTCATGGTGAACCACTGTGACGTAATTGTGTCGAGAGCTGTTTCTGAAAGAAACTGGGGTACGAGTTTTTTCATTCTTGTTGCATAGCTGGATAATGATAGTGGGGTCTGTACATGCTCGTCTCTCTTGCTAGGATTGTAGGTCAACTCGCCCCTGGCCGACTCCCCATTACGAACTCGCCCCGTTGCCAACTTGCCCCCTCTCATCACCGACTCCTCCCTAACTATAGTCATTCATGACATCCTTATATACACAGATTGCACTGATCTTGTGTGTGGCAACGGGGGTCAGTGCGGTTATGAACCAGGCACCAATACCACTCTGTCCTGCATCTGCCCACCGGGCTACTGCGGTAAATACTGCCAGACACAGTGCCAGAACGGTGGGACATGCATCACCACGCAAGGTGCCAGCCCGAGATGCGAGTGCCCGGGTAACTACACCGGGCAGCGGTGTGAGCACCTCGACGCCTGCCTCTCCAGCCCCTGCCCTCCCGATCGCCGCTGCGTAGTGGACGATTTCAACGCGTACAAGTGCGAGTGCCTGGTACCTGGCTATTACGGAGGGAAGTGTGACAGATTCAACAAGTGCTCCGAGTCCCCATGCCAGAACAACGGCTCTTGCATCTTCATGGGAAACAACAGGTGAATATTATACATTACAATAACCAACGACTTAAAATGTCCACTCTCTTGTTACGATATCAACATGTAATCTTTTGTATTGTTTGGTACAATCCGTCCTTTATGGTGTTCTAATTAAAGACGCCACAACGACGTCGCAGGACGCCCTTTGCGTCGCCCTGCGTGTCGCGCGTGCATGGCGTCGTGCCGTCGCGCGTGGCGTCGTATCGTCGCCCGTCTCTTCGCCTGATTGGAAATCCTTCAATGTGCCAGCTAGTGCTGCGAAGGGTAACGCGACGGGCGATGCGCGAAGGCGTTTTGGCGTCTTTGGAGCAACACCAGTGTCCTTTCCTAGCTTTCAAGTGCAACTCTAAAGCAGTTCAAGCACAGTCATGCATACCGTATGTATGTTGCTGTACAGAGTCCCCGGTATACGTAGTATTGGTAATGAAAATTTAGTTGTCATTCTAGTTTGTTTTAAACCACGCAAATTAATTTACTTTGTATATAGCTTTTGGAATATATAGCACCTTTTCAATATGTTTCTTGTTGACATCTTCCACAGCTACCTTTGTAATTGCGACCCAGATGGTGAAATCAGCGGGTATTACGGCACGGACTGTGAGATGTACGACCCCTGTCTGACATCACCGTGTGGACATGGCGGAGTGTGCCTGGAAGACCCACTAGGTGACGGGGGCACCAACATCACCTGCCTGTGCGACGAGCTGCACTACGGGGACTACTGTCAGCACCGGGACCAATGCTTCAGCTCTCCTTGCCACAACGATGGGCAGTGTTCACAGCTGGAGAGTGGAGACTTCATGTGTGACTGTCCCCCTGGATATTTCGGCAAAAAATGCCTCATATCGGGTGAGCACATTGTCGTTTGTATTAATTTGGTCTGTCTTCTACAAATGCGTCAGAGGCTTCAAAGTTGGATACAGTTGTTAATTTTTTTTAACTCGGTTATATATTTCTGACAAATGCCAGACCACCTACGCTTTAATATGTAACTTTCCCAGGATTAAGAAAATGTCTTTTTCAGTAGTGTTTTTCCATTTTAAACATTAATGATTATAATCGATAACATCGAAGTTGTGGACATGTCAGGGGTTTGTGCTCCCGATGCCCCTAACCAGCCTCCATTGTAGAGTCTGAGGTTCCTCGCCAACCATCTGCTGATCATCAGCACCTATCTGTAGCCGACCACCCCCTGCTATAAAATGTCTCCTATTGGTACATAATGTACTGAGCTCCCCTTGCAAGCCAATGGGTGTCCTTAGCTGTTGTTCTGTATTGGCGTACGGGAGTATGAGTGTGTCCTCTAAATCACATTTCTCGTGACTCTAGCAAGGGCTTCTCTGTTCTTGATATTGTTTTCTAAGCTGGGTAACGGTTGGGGGGGGGGGGGAATCGTTAACCGAATTATAGTTTCTCTGAATCGACTATCCTCGGTAATAAATTGAAGATCCATGTATGGAGCATTTTCGTTTCTGATGTCAGGTAACATGTTGAACAATTCACTGATGCACCTCTTTATATTGTGCAAAAAATTGCTGGTTCCCAGAAGGGATTAAACTTACGAGTCTGTGTTTGGATGGCGTTTATATAAACGATTATAGGCTTATGTCTCTCACTCTCTCCGCAGTCTGCATCTTATTTTTCTGTCGCAACAACGGATCCTGCTACGTGGACGGTGAGGGCGTTCCCAAGTGCCAATGCCCAGACGAGTACTACGGAGATAGCTGCGAGTCACACAACCCATGCCTTGAGTACGACCTCTGCAAACACGGCGGCAACTGCACCGACATCCTGGGCCAGCGATACACCTGCGACTGCCCCGTTGGCTGGACCGGATTCCGGTGTATGTTCGCCGACAAATGCTCCACTAACCCGTGCCACGAGAACCAGACCTGCGTGCTCTACCCGTTTGGTATCTACACATGCGAGTGCAACTCGGCCGGTTACTACGGCACTTTCTGTACCGACTACAATTCCTGCACGGACGAGCCGTGTCTGAATGGAGGGAAGTGTCTGTCGCTGGGAAACCTGAGGTAAAGGCTGCTTACAAACCCGAATACAAGAAAGCGTACTTACTTAAATACCATTTGAAATCTCTCATTTCTAGCAAAGAAATATGTTTCTTGTCATAATATGTAAAGAAAGTTAAGGTAGCACTTAATGACTAACAAGCAGAAAAACTACATAAGCTTTCGTAGACACGGCTACCCACAATATTCTCGTCATAATTTGTGTAATTCCAACATCCCTGAATACATTAAAGATTATTTTAGAAACCGACTCGCTTGGTTGAAACGAGTATGGATATCCACAATTTTTCCTAGCTGCTCACGTATCCAGTTGGAGCATCGGGGCAAGCAACTTCTTGTCTAATATAGGTGAATATTGTCTGGTAACCTCTACACAAGGTACCAGGCAAAGTGGCTGATAAATTAATCTACCAAGCTTAACCTGAAATGCAGATGGGATTAATCGATTAATAATGCGCCCTTGATTCGAGGTTTAAAGAAGAAGATCGATTATTGTCCCATCTCGCGCGCCGGTCATATGACCGTGCATTTTGCATGGATTCGTTATCGTTTTGCCTCTAACATGGCGTCGTGATGACGTCAGAGCATATATTTATTAGGTATATTTCCCATGTTTCCAATTCAGGTACGAGTGCGACTGCGCACCGCACGGTCTCCCCACTGGCTACTACGGCAAAGACTGTGAGCACCGCAAGCCCTGCTCGCAGCAGGTACCCGGCGCCTGCTCTTACCACGGAGAGTGCGAGTACAGGGACCAGGAACCCGGCTACGAGTGCGTGCAGTGCGACGACGGCTTCTACGGCGTGGCCTGCGAGCGGTACGACGGCTGCCAGAGCAACCCCTGTCACAACGACCAGCCCTGTATCTCGCTGTACCTCTTCCAGAAACACTACTGTAACTGCTCGGTGCAGTTCAGGGGAGAACACTGCGAAATACCAGGTACCGTAATAATCTGCCCCATGTACGCCCAGTGACAGTATTCATAAGGTGCATATGTTTAGCTAACACGGGTCAGCCCTCAATGGGAATGGTCGTGTTTTACTGCACAAAACAAGCGAGGGAATGGGACGAGGTTGACTGGTGTCGACCCGGGGGAGCTAAACGAATGCACCCTTAGAAAGTCACTTTGGAAACTTGCACAGGAATCTCTGCGTGACATTGATTCCATTCATTCGTTCATTCATTCATTCATTTATTGGTCCAAAATATGAAATTCTCTTCGTTGGCTTACAAAAGTATAACAAATACAAAAAATAGTGTTTAAATAAATACGACAATAATAATTAACCATTAGGAAAACAACAACAACAAAGAGCATTAAGAGATCCAAAAAGACAAAAAGACATTAAGAGATCCAAAAAAAGACATCTACCATTTATCAGGTGAAATAAATAAGCCTTTGAGAAAGATCCTGCTAGGATCGGAATGTGTCAGGCCCTAATATTTTCAAGCATTTCAGAAAATGTCTGGTTGATGAGCAGTTTATTACTTGAAATGAAATAGATAAGTTCGGCCTAAAGGGTAGAAAGATGTTTTGACTTTTTATCAGAGTGTGCTTGAGTTAGCATTCTGTCCATTGAGTCAAGCCGTCTCTAGTATTACTAGACAGCTGGTATATCTTTTGCATATCGTCCTGTTTCAAACAGTTACATGTGAGGGTGTTCCTTCGAGCATAACGATCAGCACACAGGGCTTGTACTTCTGGCCGGCAATACGGATCAAAAACTCTGTCTCTCTCCCCTGCTACGTCGGTGATGGGTACGCCACACGGCGATGCGAGGCAGTCATCAGCAGCAAGAGAGACGTCCTGGCTATATTCTGGCTACCTCCAGACACGTCTGATTGTCAAACGGTAATTTTGTTTCCATTCCTTGAAACCCTTCTCCTAATTCTAAGCTTGAAATCATTGGTCAGCATAACCAGCCTGTCTACGTATAGACAGATCCGACGGCACGGCATACCGTCCGCCATTACTGCGCTGTCCCAACCACCTTCTGTGCCAACTGAGTGGCAACAAAGAAAATGTCCGCTCCGCCGCACTCTATTCTGCAGGGTGTATGTCCCCCTATACACCGCATGGCCATACATGGCGATACTTTGTGCCGTCGGATTGGTGTATAATATTTCAGTATTTCGCAACGATTGGACAGATGTAAGGCCGTGTCCGAAATCTCTGGCTACGACTGCGAATAACGCACAAGTGACTACCATTAGGGCATGTGTAATTTGCAGCCGCAGCCAGAGAGTTGGGACACGGTCTAGTTTAATAATAACTTACACACAAATTTGGCGGGAGCCAAGTCGGCAGCCAGAAAAAATATTGACCAATCAGCGGCTGGTATTCCACGAGGATGTGTTTTACCTTCACAGGTAGTTATCACTGAGGAGCTAGCCAATAACTGGACGTATTACCTGATTAGTACCACAAGCAAAGCAGAAGCCATGCAAGAAGAGGAAGTGACGTCATCCACCGACGTCGTGCTTGCCATGTACATTTATGCCTATTACGACTTTAAGGTGGGCATTAATTTTGTTTTTTCTTTTGCCACACAATGTAAGTGTTAGCCGGTTTTTAGTACCAAAGTACCAAAACTGATTCCCAATCCCATTATTACCTCACCAATTAAATACTTAAATGTTGGTGTCTTCACTGGATGTTGACTGCATTGTTCCTAGATATTGCGATACAACATTTGTCCCCTTTGATGAAACTCGAAGTCAATGTTTCTAAGTAGACATCCAGTGCAGTCATACCAAGAAGATGCTTTGAGATTGTTTGCGTGTCTGTTTGTACCTCTGCTGCTTATAAGTACCGCTCCGTCAGTTAGAAGCCGAAATATGTACGAGGACGAGTTTTGAACTTGCAGCCCCTTGGGTCTAAACGTTATGCTCCTTTATCTCTGTGTAGCTGGCAAATGACATCATGCTTTGTATCAGCAACCTCTTAGAAGTCAATGAAACAATCCTCAGGCACAGCTCGGTCGAGTCAGAGACCAACACCAAGTAAGTTTTGCATACGGCAAGTTCGCTCTTTTAGTTGTACAATTTCCCCCAACCCTCAAAATGAACTCAGATTAGTAATAGATATCATAATGAACACAGATGTCGAAACCTATGACAATGATGTTCCTTTCATTTTTCAGCCTTTGGGAAAGATCCTGCTGCTAGGATCGAAAAGTCAGGCTTTCCAAACTCAAAGCGTCTTTCCGTTTTAATCATCAAATAACCACAAGGAAACTGACTGGAATACTGTTATGTCATTGAAAAGAGAACAAAAAGCGGGATTCTAATCAGCGACCTCAGGAATACCTTACCAGCGGACCTTATGTTGGTTGTTTCCCTAATAGTCAATTATCTTTGCTCGCTTGGCAGTCAGACGCCATGAAACCACTCACATATATCGCTTATAATATTCCAAGGATCATTTAGGATACGGGAAATAGGAAGGCCGCAACCTCAGAAATGGTACATGGGATCACTCAAAGAGGTGTGGCTTTTTTAGCCATATGATTATTCAAGTCAGTTTACTTTATGGTATATTCAGGAGGTCGCTGCTTTGAATCCCATTCTAGTATTTCTGTTTCAATACATTGAGAAGATACTCGCCTTGTTGAATTGTTCTTCAATATTTGACATCCATCATCGGAGGAACAAGTTGTGTTATCTTCAATAACAACCAAGAGTGCAGCCACATGTGACAGTTTGTCAACAGTAATATTTTATACCTTTCCTCCTTTTTCTCTCACTTTCTCAAGACTTTTGTCAGTGATCGATTCTTACGCCCAAAACGCGGTTGTAGGCTGGAATGCCTCCCGGACTGAGCTGGTCACCAATAACATCGAGATCAAAGTCCAGGACGTCCCGATATCGACGGCAACTTCAACTGGTTCCGTCTTCCAATCATCACTACCAGGATCAGAAGGGGTAGGTTAGGTCACTGACCCTTGATAATGCTTATCCAGGCTGTGATGCTTGAAGGAATCAGAATAAGATGGTCTGCTGACGTTTCGCTTGCTCTTATTCGTTAACTAAAAAAATCTCTCTTACTGGAATGATTACTGTTGAATTTGAATGATGCGAGCACGTAGAAGGAGGTACCACATGTCCAAACTTTGTGCCACGGTTACATAATTTGCAAAATTTGGGAAAATTTTAAAAAGTCCTCAGGAAATATGGTTCGATGTTTAGTGAACCTTTTTAATGAATACTTTTACAAAATTGCTTTTATTATATTTAGCATAGCCTTGGTATTTTTTATTTTAATAAACCATAATACCTTACACATTGATAATTTGAAGAAAAAGAGACGGATGTATCCTAATTGTATATTCATGGGGAAATTGAAATGTTCTTCACCAATTGCCGATCAGGCAGCAATGAGTGAATTCCTTCTTCCTTTTTCAACATTGTTTTCTTTGAAATCTTAAATCTTAAATTCGCCCAGGTTTCTATCAGGGTCCCAGCCGAAGCCTTTGCAGTGAGTGATAGCAGCCAGGCTACTGACGACACCACCGCGGGTACCATCCGTGTCAACTATGTAGTCATGGCTAACACCAAGCTCTTCATTGGGACAAGCGACAACACTGAGAGCATCAGTGGCTATGCCGTGTCAGCCAACGTCATAGGCAAGACTGTCAATGGACTGACTGAGCCAGTGTCCATCACATTGCCGATAGAGGGCGTGGTGGGTGTTACTTTCAAATCCAGCTGACGGGGTTTCCTTGTAAACTGATTCCCCGAGAAACCTTAAAAATAACAACAAAGCATGCGGTTCTTTCTAACAGAGAACATAAAAATGAACTTTGAGGGTGAATTTCATTTTAGAGAAAAACGTCTCACGTCCACGTTTTTGAATTTTGTTAATGGAACTTTGGCGACTACTGCGCCATCTGTCATGATATCGTTACCAATTATTAAAATACCAATTATTAGATCAGACGGATCGAGCGATAGAAGCATATGTGAGGAGACAAAATAGTTTGGGCCGAATTTCGACGAAGGGTTTTTAGAATAAAAAATTCTTATATAATCGTTAACGTTCTTCATTTGTATATCCTATTTTTTATTTCACTAGGATAAAGCCGCAGGGGAGATGAAATGTGCATTTTGGAATGAAGAAGGTAATAGCAATTGACAGTTTTTCTAGTTAATTTTTTTATGTTTTGGCCAACTTTTCAGCCATCTTTCGGAAGGAAAATTTACTTATATCTTGATGTACGTATTTTCGACTGCCGAAAATGCGAATCAGATGCACCCACGTGACCACTAGGTTCCAATTCACAAACCTGTACAATTCAAGATTTACCATTTGGCGCTATTGTGATAAGACATCACAGATAACTTAGGAGTTAGGATAGAATCATATCGCATTTGTTGGAGTTGTCACGAATGGTTATTGCCTTACACCAGTGGCGAAGGATGACTAGTGTAGACCGTCTTTCCCACAGATCATAAATGGGACACAGCAGGGATGAAGCTAATCTCTACGGAGGGGAATGACACATCAGCGGTCTGTGAATCACGTCACCTTACCTACTTTGCCGTCATCATGGTAAGTACCGGGATCACACCTTCACTCTGACAGGGCTATATCTATGGCATGTGTCGACATGGGTCAGTACATCAAATTATTTTGTAAGATTGCACAGATTTCCACCAAGAGTTTGGAAAGCTGCGTTGGCCAATCACGATGCACGGAATATGTCGACCCTTTCCAGACGCGCATTGGGTCGACATGTTCCGCTCATTTTGTTTGGCCAACGCATTGCAACTCTTAGAGGCGCACTATTTGGATTCACACTTATTGAAAATAATAGGTATAATAAAAAAAAAAAGTATAGAATGACGAACAATACAGAATTAAGTCTTAATACGTGTATGAATGATATTTTCGCGTGTTCTGCCGTCTTCACTACCGGTATTTATTGTCTTCGGTGCACGATTTGAACATCGAATTGAACCCCAAGCCACTACTAGTCATCAAACCAGCAACTGTTATTACACGGTAACATTTCATCCATTGTTCATTGTCATTCATTTGATTCCAGGATCCTGGGCTCTCTGACTCCATCTCCTCTGGTCACGTGCTCGCCCTGACTATCATCACTAAAGTAGGAATCAGCATCACTCTTATTGGATTGCTGCTGACCTTCATCTCATATTTGCTGTTCAAGTGAGTCAATCAAGAAACTTAAAGATGTTCAAATGTACCATTAGGCCTAGGCCTTCGTGCATGTTTATTACCTTAGTAATTAACACGGTCAGTTGTTAACATAATACATGTACAACATAATACATGTGATGTAATGATATACAGTCACATCATGTATTGGTGGAGATTGGATTCTGCCAATTGTGTTTGTGTGCATTTTGATGTAATGAATGTTGTCTTATAGCTATGCATGGCGGAAGCACTATAGGTTTTACGGTAACATAATGATAAATAACCTCCACACATTCCAATCAACGGTTTATACAAAGTCTGCAACAGAACTTCTAGTCCAGTCCCCACCTCGCAGCTGTAGCATTCTCCTGAAGACACCAAAGTGTCCCGGCTAGAACGTCAAGTTAACCGGTTCTTTTCAGAGCCAAACCAAACTTATATAACAGATTTTGTCTCATAGTGTTACCCCCAGCAAAGACATTGGTATTTGTTTGCGTCATAAAATTTTATTAAAATTTAATTATACATCTCATACATATAGCTGACAGGGTTTTATCCAGAGCCACTACTCAGTACAATAACGTGAAATAGTTCTCGTGAATATTTTGGACTATGTTTTTTGGCCTTCATTCCCCAGACAGCTACGAGGGACCCGATCTGGTAAGATCCTAATTCACCTCTGCGCCTCTCTCTTCGGCCTCAACCTGGTATTCCTCATCGATACCATCCCCTCCATGACGTCATCCCGAGCCGCCTGCCTGACATGCGCCCTCCTGGTGCACTACTTTGTGCTGACGTCATTTGCGTGGATGCTGATGGAGGCGGTGAACATGTACATGGCACTGGTGCAGGTATTCGTCCGCGGGAGCACCGGGTGTTTCATGAACAAATGCATCTTCTTCTCATGGGGTACGTTTAAAGCCTACTTACTCCATGATCAAAGTTATGTGATGTTTGTATCTTCAAAGTGTTTCATTGGACGTCCTGACAGAGGCACTAAAGACTCCAAACCACTGTGAATTTCAGGGTCTTTTCTTTCTTCCCTTAACAGGTATACCAGTAGCTGTGGTGGCTGCAGCAGCGATAAGCGGTCTGAATTCTCACTATGGGCGAACAATGAATATGTAAGTGTTTTTATTTGCAATTCATTTTCATTTAATGCCTTCCCTGCACAGGCCTATATAGGGGATCCCAAGATGACATCTATACTAATGAAGGCTCTCCATAATTTCGTATCCGATTGGGTCACGCATCTGGCTTGGGTCAGGGATGTTACTCACCATGATAGGATCGATTGGTATACACATATTGCACCATACAGCCGCATTTCTGTCCATTCCCACAAAATGATACCACAGGACCGTCTAATATATCTGCTACCCTCGTTCTATTTCTTCTAAATTATATGACATATTTTGATCCTTCAAGATGAATAGTAATTCCCCGCCCAACTGAGCATCCTTGTTCTATTTTCCTTGGTTCATTGGTATCTTAGGTGCTTGGTCTTGAAAAGGAATCCCTACGTGTACTACATCTCCTACCTTGGTCCGTGTTGTGTCATTTTGGCCATCAACTTCGTTGTGTTTGCCATGGTGCTCCACGTCGTCTGCTCCTGCCGTAACAAGAAGAAGTTGCAGACGACTGCCACGGCCGCCAACGTACCTAGAGAGGGCGTTCGTAAGACACAGGTTTGTGAATGATTGCTAGACGTCAGATTGTGGCCCAAAAATATAACATAAGGCCATGCATATCATAATGGACCTTTTAAAACACTTCGTGGCAGAAGATACCACATACATTGTTTTTGGTAGATGCGTTTGCTTTCAAATGGCGTCGTTGGGTTCTAAAAAGTTTGTCATTACTTTCATATAGTTCTTAGCTTAAACTCATTTCATGAGGGGTACAGATCTGGAGCTTGTTCTCCTAGTTTTAACAGCCATAAAACTGGGACACTGTTCTCAATCCTCGGAGGAACAGACTCAATGAAGTCCACATGTGTTGCTGATTGCTTCCATGTTAATGCAATAAGAAAGTCCCACGACTCACCTATTACATTGTATGTGTCTCTAATAGCTTATTGGATTGCACCAATTTCCTTTCAACTCTGAATTTCAATGATAGTGCGCCACCGTGTTGGCCAATCACAATTGACGAAATTTGTCAACCCAATACACGGGTTTACACCTTGGCGGCCATCTTAGATTTTGATCGCAACTTCAAAACGAGGCACTTCCACGAATGCGCACTTTTCGAAGTGTAAACCCGTCCATTGTCGAAGACAATACATGGGTTTACACTTCGGCGGTTTTGATCGCGACTTCAAAACGAGGCACTATCACGCATGCGCACTTTTTGAAGTGTAAACCCGTGTATGCACATCTTGGTCGAAATATTATGCGCATTGTGATTGGCCAACACGTTGCAAACTCTTGGTGACGCCCTTTTTGGAATCGCCCGTATCGGTTCTTTTTTATTCTGTCTATTTGTTTGTACCTTAGATCGGCTGTGCTTTGTCTGTGACATTCCTGCTTGGTCTGACTTGGATCCTGGGTCTCTTTGCACTGAGGGAAGCCACCTTGGTATTTCAGTACATCTTCACCATACTGAATACCATGCAAGGTTATTTACTGACCATATCTCTGACCAAATACTTCTTTAATAATAAAATGTTTCATTTATTTCACATAATTGAATGTCGACACAATGAAGTGAAAGAGATCAACCAGAATGGGTGGCATCGGTTATTGAAACAAACATAAGCATTTTGACTGCCAATGTACTTGTATGGGGTTTTTATTTGTGGAAAAACCGTTTTAAAGTGTAAGAATATGTTTTACCGGTGATGTTTGCTTTTCAACGGTAGGTTGTACCCCCTCTAGTTGTACTCCTTCCTCTGCGCATTTCTTTGCCTTTTCACAATTTCCATCAGATTCTACGTCAGTAATCGATTTCAACTAACAAGAACATCTCCCAACATTTTTCAGAGCAAAAAGTGTTTTGAAATTCAATAGTAAACTTTGTTTACTTTTCAATGACTAAAAATTCAGTCAGTTTCCCTTGTAGTTGTTTGATGAGTAAAGTATGACAGTTATACTTGATAACCCCTAAAGTTTCACTAAGTTTGCTTTAAGGATGGTACAACTTATTAGTACAAACCTTTTGGTTTGTATGTTTTCCTCATCTGCAATACTATAAGTGCAGGTGAATTTCAGTGCAGATTTAACGTTTGTTGATACATTTTACGTATATCATTTTCTAGGATTTTTCATCTTCTTGTTCCGATGCGCCTTGTATCCGGAGGCTGTGCGTTGCTGGCGTCTCCTTCTGACACAGCGCACTCTCAACCCTCGCAAGACGCCATACAACACCGCCTTCAAGAACAACACCACCCAGCAAAGCCAGAAGATGAACAACAACACCTCTAAGCTGTTAGCACCACCAATGACCATCAGCCACCAGCCTCCGGAGCTTGAGCCTGGTATGATGATCATGTCCTTCGTGAATGCTGGCTACGAGCCCGAGAAGACGGGGTCCTCACTCCACCAGCTGACCACAGCCAACGCCAAGGACGGGCTGAATAACTACTACATGACGGATACCAGCCAGTCGGAGATGAGCAACTATGATGATGTCCTGACACTCAGGAACGTCACGCTGAGTTATGCCAAGCCCAGAAATGACATATAAGCCAATCAAAACCGGTTCAGGAATTGACATTCCTGTTGTTTAATTAAAGGTAGTATACTTTGGTAAGAAACCAAAACAGAAATGTTCACAGATTTACGTATAATTTACAGGGTATGAAGATGGTGATAGTAGAAACATACCGTTAACATTTTCCGCCTGAAATCGTGTATTTATCCATAAATTAGTAAAACAACGACCGAAAATCTTTCTGATCTTTTAAAAGATTAAAAAGAGAAAAGACTTAAGAAATACTGTCGCCCTTTTCCCTGTTTTCTCAAAAATTGGGCACTGTATGGAACTGAAATTTTCACAGATGACTGTTAATGTATCTTCCTTGATACTTTTGCCCATGAATCTGTATTTCTTTGATAAAACCAAAGTATGATATTATCTTTAAATATTCCCATATGAAGGCTTCTAATTCTGAAGACCGAAACTGTATAGTTATCTTTTTCTTCACAATTATTCCTAATGAAAACAATGACAATGATTGATCCAGACTTTGATAATTTCAATTCAGTCTATACTTCAATGTTTGTTTCCATTTACTGTTGTGAATGTTGTACAACTCATTTTGGAATCTGTCCTTTGTGGTAGATGTAAATGTATTGGGATAGTTTGTAAACATTAATGACCACAGTATCTGTTAAGTAAACAAACAAAACCTGGATGAATCGTGAGAAGAACGCAGTATTTGTTTATACTGTATGACCTTAATGGATGTATCTGTACTGCATAACCTAATGGGTGTGCGTCTAACAGAGTGCGTGTGATGTATACCGTAGATGTAAGGATGATTGAGTGGTTTTGTACGTGGATATAATACTGCGAGCTAGTGCGCCTAAAGTGGTTAATGTGTAGGAAGAAGGGATTGGACTTTGCTTAGCAATAAAAAAATTAAGGATAAATTTACAGTTCATTTAAAATCAATCTTAGCGATTCGTGAGATCGACCAGTGGTCTCGTTGGGAGAGGTAAAGGGAGAATGAGGTTGGCGTTGTGAATCAGTGTGTAACATTGTCGATTGATTATAAGGAACTGGGAAGGAGGATGCGGTGAAGAGCGTTTCGGGAATGGAATATTCAAAAGATCCACAGAGATACGAAACAATATGTATGCATATTGAAAAACCACTGTGATTCCGTTGACTTAACACTCAAAATTATTTCTCCGCATTAAGTTGGCTTGCCACGCTTTTGTGAGTGTTTCCTTTGCTTTGATCGTTCAGTCTGTGGCCGTTTGTTGATTTGTAGTTTTCTTTCATTTTGTTTCCTGTGTAGTTCCATATGTAGTGCGGATTCAAAGTACCAAATCGCTTTATCCTGGAAAACGTGCATGCAGTCCTTCCCTGAACCACTACCCTGTCTATCATGCGACCGGTCTCTCATTAAGAGCATAGGTCTGATCAGCTACCTTCACAAGTTTTTGGTTGTCCTTACGAGCAGAGGACGAACATCATTATCATATCATCATGCTTGGCCTTTGTTTCTCCTGGTTTTGTTTTAAAGTATGCCTTATTGCATCTTTTCCGTAGGCGCTTGAGTTCTTATGTATCATTTACATTGCTCTAGATACACGTTTTGTGAGATGAGTATTATGGAAAGGTGTGCGAGTCGAATTGGAATCGGGATGGACTTGTTCTGTTGTAATGTGAATATTTGTATGGGAACGGAAGACTCCAGAAGATACTTGTAGAAAGATGATAAGATGCTGTGGTATGCAGGCCGTGTGGTTGGTGAAGTGTTTTAACCAGTATATATGTGATTGCATGAGTCATGATTTCAATTATGGTTGTGCGTATGTATGTGTGTGGTAGGCTGGTAGCGTAGCTCTATAGCTTTATTACATAACTGTTGGTTTTCTGATTCTTGACTATGAGGAAAATTTTGAAAAAATCTTTGAATGTGTCTTTATTATGACAGTCAATCATATTGCCTTATATTGTAGTGTAGACCACTCGGTTCATGTTTTGTAAGCGGAGTAGCATTTGCGTCTGTTAGATGTTTCTTATTGTGAATAGTCTGTTAGAAATAAAATTGAAATTCTCCCGATTTAAAAAATAATCATAAATTTTCAAATTAATAATTTCCATTTTAATAATTTCCCGTTTTAATATAAACACACAGATAATGAATTGACATCCAACGTCGATATCTAAATCTTTGTTCCAACTTTTAATTAGACATATTAAAAATCTATAAAAAAAAATCCCCCCAAATTTCGTATTTTAGACACAGAAATGTTTTTCCTCATTTCTCTAATGCAAACTCACACAGCACATTGAACAAACATCACCCACTACAATAACTTAGGAAACGAACAGTAAAAGTCAAGATTTTTGTAAACGGCACACTCTTAAAACACTGCACTCGGTTTGACCGAAAAGAATCTATATCCAAATAAAAATAATACAACTGAAGAGACTATTGCACGGAAATATAATAAAGAGTTTAGCCTTGTTCTCTTTGCACAATTTCTATCAATTCTTCAAACACAAACTGAATCGCAATCCATGTATAGATCTGAGATGTACTAAAACGAAATAAAAAGAATGCATTGTGTTCTTGCTCAATTTGGCGTTAACTTTATCAACGAAGACACACTCTCTGGAGCGAGTTCAAGGAAGCGTTTAATGGTACGCCTACTTGGGCCTATTTCCAAAACTCGGATCCGGTATGGGTCAGACTTTATCGTCCTCAACGAAAACCGGAAATACAGGCTAAAGCTCTGTCTCAAATCTGTGGCTGCTGCTGCTACAAATTACACACGCACATATATATGGCAGCCACTAGCCAGTGACTGCAGCCGTTCCCATAGACGTGTGCGTTATTTGCAGCGGTCGCTGCCACAGATTTGGGACACGGTGTTATACTCTTCGGCTACAGTAGCAGGACCCTTTCTTGTTTAAAACAGAGTATCTATTTTGAAACCTTATACTTAAAATCAGATCTTTGATGTGGTGCTGGAGACCAAGCCGAGGTTTTGGAATTGGGCCGCTAAGATACAAACTAGCCTTTATTACAGGACATAGGCCCTAATACGAAACCAGGCATGAGGCTAGTCTTGGGACTTTCGCTACCGCCAATTGAGGCCCATAAAACGAAATGAAGGGATTTGTTGGCCACATCACGAAGCCGAATAAAGGCTCCAGCTTCACCATGTATTCATTTCTTCAAGGACACAAAATGGCGCGGTAGCAAAATAAATCTCCAGCCTACCCTCAAGCCTCATTTCGTAATAGCCTATAATCATCGATGTTTAAAAACTATTGGCCGCTTATGACCAACTACTCCCTAAATCGATTATTTTGCGTTTATTTTTTTATCACACACTTCAAACTGCGCAGATTTTTCTTTTAAAATAAATTGCGTAGGCCTTAATTTATTTAGTTCATATTTAAAAGTTCTGGCTGAGAAACCATGAATATTTTAATTTGAATGACGATGGCGTTATTTTAACAAAAACAAGCAGTTACAATAAAAATCAAAATTCAAATGCCCCGAAAATTCGGCTAAGATTCTACGCTACGAATACGTCAGCTGCGCGAACCAGTTTAAGAAAGAATTAATATACATTACGTGGAATGTTTGAAATTATTTGGTTGGTAACCTAAAGCAAAACTATGTCCGAGATTAGCACCTCATCACTGGTTCCCTTACGATAATCACCAATGCATATACACTACATCGTGATTCATATTAGTTTCTGTACTCAGATAGTTGCCTTATAATGCTCTCTCAATACAATGGAAACATACCATTTATGACTTCCAATGCTAATTAACATTCTGTCTTTCTGCCTTCACCATAATTTGGAGAAGACTGGTTTTGGAATTTAGCCGTGGTCGTCAAGGTAGTGACACTGTAGTGTTTTTCATGAGATTTCTTTTCTTTGCACTCAGTGGACTCGAAGCTTTCTGTGTAATACTCGGGAATCTGCAAAAACGAATCAAAACAGTCTTACATGTCAGCATTTTTCTCCAAATTCAAATTGAACAGAGAGTGAAATAGCAACTCTTTATAAAAATAAAAGACCTTTACGACGGCTACCAAAAGAAATAGAATAAAAATTATACTTAAATGTAATATGAATTTTTATTCTGTGTCATGTTTGTCGTGTGAATTATATTTATCGTGTTCGTTTTTAAATTAATTTATTAATTTATGAATTCCATAACATTTTTATACTGATTAATTTCTTTATGCGGTGGAACGGTTATATATTCTAGATCGAGTGTGGAACTTTTTTGTTCGTATTATACTTCTTTTCTCACATCTTCGACTTTCTTGAAAAGTAAATATTCAAGATTCTCGCTCATGACCTACCTGGCACCGTGTGCCTGAGCCAAAGTACCACCGTCAAGCTGGTCTCCTTTCTCGATGAAGTTAGTCCGGGGCGTCGGTGCTGCCGCTCCTCCTTCACTGGCCCAGGACGGGATACCAGACGGGAAGATCTCCTTAGGGACCCCGGCGTAGCTCCGGTTGAGTGGCAGGCCCAGTGGATTCATGTCTCTCTGCATCTCGGCACGGTTCAGCTTGGTGTACTTCTCCTGCCGGTCCAGTGGGTTGTCGATGATGTTCTCGTGCATCGACAGGAAAAGAGGTATGTAGGCCATGTAATCGAAGAAGGAAATCTGTTGGAATGAAATCAGAGTCATATCCAGATGTTTATTAAACATTTTTGTGTTTTGATATGTAAAATATTGTGAAGAAAGATGTTTTACAGATTGATAACTTTCCCTTACCAAACTCGCTCCCTGTAAATTATTGTATTCAAAAACGATCGAAATGACACAACTCTTCCAAGTAAAATGGCGACTGCAACAACAGGGCTGATGCAGTATCACATTTCAACAAAGGTCACTATTCATCTTCTTTAACGTTTTAAATGTCATGCTAGGAGTTAGGAGGGCCTGTCGGCTGGATCCTGCCAGGATCAAAGCGCGTCTGGCCCTCCTTACTCCAATTTTTTTTTATTAATTTCAGGTCATTATTTTGGCTGATGAACAGTTTGCAGCAGTTTATTACTTGTGTTGTTTCTAATTTGAGATAATTAACTTGATTAGAATTATGTTATCGTGTTAACGTCATCTGAGTTCGGCTTAGTGCAACCAGAAGGAATAATTGTTGGAGAAAAGTGAACAAGCAAGTAGCATAGACATTCATTTAGCCTAATGCATTCGATTTTGTTCTAGTCTGTCTTTAAAAAGTGACACAAAATCTCAATTCGAGCAAGATTACCTCTCCATACTCATTGGGGTTCATCTTGGACATGATGTAGCGCTCTTGTTCTCTGTTCAGACCCCCAGCTATCAGCTCGATGCGGAGGGATTCGGCGGTGATGTGGTTATCACTCCGCTCCGAGTTCACGTTGCAGTAGAAAATCGACTGTGTAAAGAACAGCAACAAAAACATCACGTTTTGGTTTTTTTTTATATTTGTAAATTTAAATGAATGTATAAAAACCTTGTATAAATTCAGCTTATGGCTGCGAATTGGTTTTAATAAAAGTAAATATGAATATGAATATGAATAATATCCCACTTTATAATGTTGGTCAGTGCGCAAGGTTACACAGTAAAATCTGTTTTCAGGACACCAATGTAAGCTTTCTCAAATGTAGCTAAATGTGGATTATTCTATGAAGATTAATGACCTATTTAAACGATGCTTGAACCGAAAAGATCGAATGGATAAAACTAATGGCAATTCAGTTTAATGTCATTACCTTGTATAACGCCATCTTGCGGGCTATATCGAGCAGGTCCGTTTTGTCCAAAATGTACTTGCCAAAGGAGCTAGACAAAGAATTCAAACACAATAACGATTTATTATCGACAATTTAAGCAAACAAGACAAAAATGAATTTGTTATTTAAAAGCATGAAATAGTTCCATAACTGCAGAACAGTGAAGTTGACTGAATCGTTAAAGTGAATCGTTGTCAGAGGTCAGAGGTCAAAAGCTACTTTTCAAAAGATGAAAGACAGCTTTTCTTCCCTATATATCTAGTCTTTTAAACCGGGAAGAAACTATCGACATAATGTCCCACTTACTCCATGTTGCACATCCTCTCACATACTCCGGCCACCACGGCAAACATCTTGAACGAGACGGTCGTGTGATCATCAATATTCAACACCTGAAATATTTATATATGAAAAGAATATCATCAATATTCAACACCTGATAATTTGCATACGAAGTGTAGCCGCCATTACTCGCCACCTGAAACATTTGCATATAAAAGAGCATCGTTACTATTCAATAGATAATATTATTGCATATAAAGGGTTATATCAATACTCAACACCTGAATCATACAAAGGGGCATTATGAACATGTCTAACTGTGTAATCTATTTCTAAATTGCCCATTGAGATTTCTGTTTTGGTTTTGGGGGTTTTGCTTTTTGAGTAAACTTACTTTGAGTACATAGTCTAGCTGCTTTGGTTTGATTGACGAAAGAGAAGGCACGCCCTCTATGGCAAATCGCATCTCCTGTTGACAAAAATGAACCAAAATGTAACTAATTGGAATATGATAACTCAAATAACAGAAAAGACATGGATGATGATGTCATTATGATGTCAATAAAGAAACACTGAAGCTCGTTTTCTGATACCGATGGGGCTGCAAGACCCCTTCACTTGCTCAAAGTGTATGTAGGGCCTAGGATTGTATACCAAAGGTTGGGAAACTTAATTCCTCATCGCATTATTAGCTCGCCCTCCAGAATACAGAGTATGCAGCTTCTGTCCACGTTACATCAACGCATTTTTTGATACCAAATGTTCATGAGCAGTTGGTGCACAGCCCACCTTTAATAATGAGGCTTGAGGCTAGGCTTGGGATTTATTTTGCTACCGCCATTTTGTATCCTAAATGAGATGAAGGTCTTGAGATACATGGCGAAGCTGGAGCCTTTCTTTTGCTTCATCATGTGACCCAATCCCTTCATTTCGTTTTGTGGGCTTGAAATGGCGTTATAGCGAAATAAGTCCCATGCATAGCCTCAAGCCTGGTTTCTTAAAGGCCCCAAAACAAATATACGAATCTGCCTTTACCTGTGCGGTCAGGGAACAGTCGTAGTCATCGTCCTCAACAACGAATGCTCTACCTAGTGGATCCAGTTTGTTGCTCTCCACAAGACGAAAATGGGTGATAAAATCCACCGACTCCCATGCACCTGAAAAAAAAACACATTTATAACAGACTCTAGGTATAAATAAACTGATTCGTCCTTTTATTTCTAGCAAGTATGGCTGTCAGTTAATGCCATTTGTCTTTTCTAATCTTGCCGATATTTCTTCCGTGTGCATCCATACCCTTGGTTTGACGGCGAAGTTGAAATTCATTTTCCTGTACACATCTTGCCAATCGTTGGGGTTGAGGCTAGGCTTGGGACTTAATTTCGCTTCCACCATTCGAGGCCCACAAAACGAAATGAAGGGATTGGGCCATATGACGAAGCCGAAGAAAGGCTCCAGCTTCACCATGCTTCTCAATCCCTTCATTTCATTTAGGACACAAAATGGCGGTGGCAAAATAAATCCCAAGCCAAGCCTCAAGCCTCATTTCGCAAAGGCCTTTAGAAAGTTGAATGGTGCAATTAAGCATTACCATCAGGTCTACTTGACCTACTGAGACCTAACTACAGCAATCTTACTTCTTTCATAGCTCCCCCTAGCTGCCTCGGCTCGCTCCCCAGCTCTAGGTTCGTTCAGCTCTGATGCCGTGTCTAGAACTTTCTTCAGATGGTCTTTTAAGACGCCGTTGTCTTTACGGAAGGCGTGATGCACCTTGCGCACCCCTTCAACTGTTAATAGAGGTTAAAAAACAAACAATTCAATTGCCAAAAAATAAAAACGGTTACATATATTCCAAAACTATTGTTATCCGTTTGAATTAAGGCTATTGTTTTTTTTGTAAAGGTTACAACCCATAATTCAAATCCGTTACTACTTTCCATAATCGAAACCCTCTCAACCATGTGTATCGTCCTCTTGGCATTTAGCCTTTAAGAAATATCTTGCTTAGATCGGAACGTCAGGCCCTCCTAACTCCAAGTATTTTACATATTTTCAGGTCATTGTTTCGGTTGATGAGCTTTTTGCAGCTGTTTATTACAAAAATACTGTAACCTGTATATCTAAAACGGAAACGTGCTCATTTATTAACAGTTTTTTGTAGATACAGTACACTATTTGTTTTCGTCTTACATTAGCATCTTGAATACTCACGTCTCAAATTTATACCATTATGTCAACATTATACTGTTTTAGTAACTACATTTGTCAATTTGAATCCATTTTAAAAAATATTCAAATTGTTCTGAATAGTAACTTTGTTGGGTTTTCATAAACCTACAACTTTGACACCTTCGTGAATGTATCGTGGAAGAGTAGAGGTAATGGCATCGGTAACGATGTGACGATTTAAAGCATGGCACTCACACTTGATCTTGCCTCCCTGTGTCGGTGTCAGCGGAGGTTCTGGCTCGGGTGCGAATCCCTCCCACCTCACGGTCCGATCGGCCACCGTTAGCTCCACTGTCTTGGGCTGGGTCAGCATATTCCCCTCGGCGTCTATCTCGATTGACTCGGCGTCTGAGTCGCTGTCCCGTGCCACCGTACCGTCCTTCTTCAGGCGGATCTTCCTGGCCTGCCGCCACACGTCGAACATGCTGGTCTTAGGCACGCGGATCACACGGCCGTCCGGTGCCTTCAGCTCAACAGTCTCTCCTGAGAAAATTAAATTTAGTCAATTGAAAACTTAAAAAACTTTTAGCCATTTGAAAAAGATCCTGCTAGTATCGAAACGCACCAGGCCCTGCTAACTCAAAGCATTTTTAAAACTTTAAAGCTCAATCACGCGGCAAGCAGTCATCTCTTGGGTCACTTGCTTTTCGGGAAGTCCCCGTTTATATCAACCAGGTACACTGGGACTCAAGTCCGATCTTCTGCTGATAAACCTCTTCTGTCTTTTCCTTGTGGGTCGACATCTTTTCGGAGATAGATCGTTTTCTATAGCAGGTCCCAAACTTTGGAACTCTGTCCCTGTCAACATCAGGAATTCTCCTTATGTCACTAATTTCAAGAAAAGACATCTCATAATCCTGTCTTTGTCATTTTGTTTGTCTAAATATTATGTAAGCCTACAGCTTTGATCTTGTTTTGCAAAGGTGCTTTATGAATACTTCTTATCATTAACACATAATTTTCTTTCCTTTTGGGATGTTTAGTGTGGTATTTGTGGTTCTGAATAGAACCGGTAAGTCTACGTTTCGGACAGCAGACCTATGTGATCTGTCCGTACTGGCTTCCTAACTTATTGCCAATCCACCATGCTAACCTTAAAGCATTTCATAATTAGGCCTATCTTTTGTTATAACAAAATACCAATATTGACTGATATAACACCAAATGAATGAAAGTTTTTTTAATTACCTGTAAATTCACCTTTCCCCTTTTTGTTCTTCTTCCGTTTTTCTTTTTCTTTCCTATTCTTCCAATCGCTGAAAGAAAATGCACAAATGACAGATTTAAAGGAACGTGTCAAACAAGGCATTGGGACAGGTTTAAAGGGGGTGCCCCAATTATACATGGATGTCATTGACGTCATTGTCTTTTATGACGTCACTGTTGATGATCAGGATCTGATGTCAATTTGTATTTATTTATTTATTTATTTCTGGTAATGACACCAAGGATTCGTCAAAAGTGCCCTTGGAACTGTAGCTCGAAAGCCTGGTGAAACCTTTAATGGAAAGATGATGAGAAGAAGATACAAATTTAGAGATGGGAGAAAAACCCCAGAGTAATATTCTGGATAAACCCCACAGAATCTGGTAGGGACTAAAAACCCAAATCAACTTGTGGACCGAGCCGGACTTGAACCCGGTCCACAGAGGTGAAAGGCGAGGAAAGAACCGCTACGCCAACCAGACTCCCAAGTCCGAATTTCTAATTTTAGACAGAACAATTTGCTCTCCTAAGATTCTTGTCTGGTAAAACTCATCAATGCTACATATTACACAAGTACATCTCAATCTGAAATCTACTTTAACTTACTCCAGCCACTCTAGCCCCTCGCCGTCCACCAGGCCCCGTTTACTGCCCTTGGAGTATTTGACCATGGTCTTGCGAACCTCCGGGGGAAGGTCGTAGAAATCCTGCTTCCCTCTGGCATAAGAATCATCGGAAGATCCCGATCCTTTCCGGCGTTGCCTGAGTGAAAAGGATCAAAATTGGAGGGAGGGATTTTACTTGTGAGTTGTGTGAAGTTGCAGTATAGACCTTACTCAGGCTGCATCCATCTTGTCACCTTCCTTGTATACCCATTGGAAAAGATAACACCAATTCTAAAAAGAAAACGGGTACCAGACTATTTTGAATCCAAGCCTCGGTTTGATTGCACTGCTTCGAATGCAGGATGGATGCACCGTGAATAAGTTCTATACAGATGATTTGGGAAGTGATTTCAAATTACTTAGCAAGATAATAGTTCTTTGTTTTCGATTCAGCAGAAAAATGAAAAGTAAATCTTTTACAGAAGAGAAACGATATTTAAATGTAGTTTCATACTTTGGTAGCTTACCGAAATAGTAATCTCCACAAATTTATACTTAAATGTTTTTACTTACAGGGTATAAAGATGGTGATGATTGAAACATACCGTTAACATTTTGTCTGCGTGAAATTGTATCCAGAAAAGAGAAAAACTAATGAGCATTTTTTTTTTCTTTTAAATATAAAAAAAATAACGATGAAAATTTGTGGTTTTTTTTCGAATGCTGTGGCCGTTTTTCACAATTTTTCAAAAAGTGGGCACCGTATGGGACTGAAAATTTCACAGATGACTGTTAATGTATATCTTCATTGATAATTTTGGCCATGGATCTGCATTTCTTTGACAAAACCCAAAGTATGATATTACCTTTAACACTGTGACCTATAGATTCACAGGGCAAGTTGGAAGTCGTAGGTTACCTTTTGTCTACCCAGGCAGCCTTTTATTTGCTTTTTCTGCACGCGAGTTTAGCCTAATCTAGCTAATTATGGCAGCCAATGCTGGCAGCCAATCCCCCATTCATCATGATAGTAATGTATTCTTACCTCTTGGCCATGACTTTCTGCACGGCCTTGAACAGCTTCTTCTCTTTCTTCTTCTCTTCCTTCTTCTTCTTCTTCCTCTCCTGTTTCCTCCGGACTTTCTCCTCTGGGGTGAGATCCTCATCTTCCTGACCACTCAGGCTGGATAGATCACTGCTGTTCACGCTACTCACATCACTAGGACTACTCATCCTATCCAGCTCACGCTCAATCTCACGTTTGATTCTGAGATCGTGATAAGAGAACAAAATTAATACCAGGGGCTCATTTCATAGAGCTGATTAAGCACAGAATTTACTTAAGCAAACAGGATTCGCACTGATCTACATAAAAATATCTTTATTTTGTAATTGTTTGTTGGTTTGCTTCTCCAAAAAAATTGTGTTTGCTATTTGCCGGTGAAATTGATAGTTGGGCTGGGACTGTTTCACAGGTCAGCCGTCCAATTCTCTGATCGGACAACACACAGTTTGTCAGAGCAAAGATCAGATTCAGGTTTCTATTTGATTAATATACCACTAACCAAACACACTCCAACTTGGGCCAATTTATAAGTACAGTAGATCACTTTTAGTTCATTCCTGTGAGTACTGAGTGTCTCTTATGACAGAGGTGTTGCGAAGTGCAAATAGTTTTTTTTTTATTTGTTCCCATGTATGAATTGTCTTCTTATTGCAGGAAGGAACAAAACCAATCGAGTTGTGTACAGAAACAGTGGAACAATCTCTGTACCTCAAACTCAAAGACTGATGCACCCTCAAGCTTTTTCTGTTTGGATCTACCCCCGTGATATAGTTTGCATGGGGAGACTGCAACGGGATAGAAAATAGTGCAACTCAGGGAAGAGTGTGAGTCTTCGAGGATCGATCAATCAATCAGTGGGAGCATGAGCTGCGACAACGCTTTGCCGCATCTACCTTCGAGCGGTATTCCTTCGGTCTTCTGGTGGCCATCACTCAGGCAGCCACGCGACCCATCCCAGCAAAATAACAATCCACCTGACGCAACCGAAGATGCATCTGTATAAAGAGGTTAGTGCGATTTTCTCGATTCACCTTTTGCGTTCTTTCTCCTTGCGTTTCTCCCTGTGTTCCTCCTTGACCTTCGTGACTTTCTCCTTCTGTTTGATGTCCTTCTTCTCTGCCCTCTTCTTAGCCTTCTTAGCCTCTACGGCTCGCTTCCTCTCCTCACCGACCAGCTGGCTACCAACGTCAGAGATGTCATCGCTGTATACACTAGAGACGCTACTGCACTCGCTGACAGAGCGACTGGTCGGAGTTCGGTGACGTCTGTGGGCAAACAAGAAAATATTCCCAATTCATCTCAAATCTCGTTTTAGGCTTCCCCTGATGTCACCTCACCGGACAGTCTTCAGAGAAGGGGGCCCAGCGGCTCAAGGAGGCAATACATCATTTTCTATGAGGCCAGCCATAGTCCGCGTCTTCATGTTTTGTAGCAGAGTTTTAACCCAAGCATATTTCTAGGCTCTTTGCTGTGCGTGCCATCTTCCTTGTGTTGTATTTTGTGAGAGGTTTTTTGGTTTCCAATTGGCGCTATTTGCCATGTTTGACCGTAGCCAATAGGTTTGAGTTTTGTATAAAAAAAAGGGGTTAACACTATTAAGGACGCACAACACTGAGGTCAATTACACAGCTCCTTAAAAACATGGGCATCTACAATTAATGTCCTGAAAACGTTCTCCTCTCTTAACAACTGAACCTTTCGGAGGAAATTTTGTTTTATTTAGATAGGCCTAGTTTAAACAATTCTCCATTTCATTTGCCTCCATAATTTTGTTTAAAGTACAAACAAAAACTAATATTTTAAAATTTCCATACGAGTTCAAATCCTTCCCATTTGTCATGTTGTCTCGTATAATTGTTATAGGCTTCATTCCGTTTGGATCTTGGAAGAAATGCTATCTGAAAAGAATGTGGTTCTAGGAAGACGAGAAAGTTGGAGAAGTTGGTATCCTACCGTCTTCTCTCCCGCTCGTCTCTTCGGCGTCCCCGTCCCCTTTCTCTCCTATCCTCCTTCCTCTCACGTCGTTCCTTTCGTCTTTCTTGTTTCCGTTCCTGCTTCTCTTTCTTAATCTTCTCTCTCTTGATCTCACGTGCTTCTTTCCTTACCTCGACCTGTCTCACAAAACATTTATGTCAAATGGCAGGCATATTTATTTTCGTTGTGCATTCTGAAGCCAATGTCACACAAGGCAATTTACAGGCAACCTGCAGCTTCACGCAATCTCCAAGAAGAAATAGCAGTCATCGTTCATATAATCCAGGGGGATAGTGAGGAACTACCAGAAACATTTTCTTTTGTACCAGCAAGGTTTTCCTCCTCCATGTGGTGCTATTGGTTGCTTCCAAGTTGCCTGTAAAGGACCCTTAATATTTAGCAAACCGATGTACAGTGTGTCCCCAAAAAACGATACCCATTTTCAAAAAAAAATATGAAAAGAAATTATATATTTTCAGCTACTTGATGTTTAGTCTATTGCATTCACTATCTCACTGTGTAAATTCTGACCAAATTTCAATGCAATCCATTCATGCATTACCGAGAATTGCTACCATTACAAATGAGTAACAGTAATTGTGGTCATTATTAGTGGGGATCTGTGGACAGTGAATGTGGGCGGGCACGTCGAGGGGAGATATACATATCACAACTAAGAATGTTAAGACGACCACCATTGTCACTCAATTGTAATGGCGGGAAAATTGACTTTTCCAGACAATCAGTAATTACTACAATAGCTACAAAAGCTTCTGTAGTAACAAATATATAATTCATCAGATGCAACGATGAGTATATTAACTGGTACAGAAACTTAAAATATGAAATTAAGAATTATAAGAGAAAATAAAAGGAAGCTACGATTTACTGAGAAAAATGCTCCTGGAGCTATCCTATAGGGAGTTTCAGTATGTGAATGGCAAATTGTCTCTTGCATCCCTCAAGCAGATGCAGTGTCCACACGGCGGTAACTAATGACTGACCTTGAGTTGCTGTTTGACGGCCCGTTTCTCCTCCATCTTCTTGGCCTTCTTGACGGCCTTGATGCGCCTTCGCTCCTCCTCATCTAGGTTGCTATCGATGTCCGAGAGGTCTGAAGAATGGACACTGCTTGGGTCACTGGCATCGCTGACCTCAGAGCTGTCCGGCAGGGACTCGGACGAGGAAGAGCTGTCGAGACAACAATATTATGGGAGATACATGATGGCAAGTATAAAGTACATTTTGCACCAAACATTTGACGTTGATGTCAAATCACTGTATTGTCATCCAAGTGTACTTCAATATAGTTTGGTCTGCAATTTAGATATTGGTAAATTTTTCAAACGGCTTTTCTGTAGGATAAAATGATTTGCACAGCAAAGGCATTCAAGGTACAGGTATACTATTAGGACAACGAAACAGAAATCTTCACAGATTTACCTACAACTTGCAGGGTATAAAGATTGTGATGGTTCTACCGTTAAAATTTGCCTGCCTGAAATGCTGTATTTATCAGAAAAGTAGTAAGACCAGTTTACCTAAAACAACTCTAACGGGTGAACAGATTTTGAAATACTGTGGGCGTTTTCACCGTTTTCTTCAAACGTGGGCACCTTATGGGACTGGGATTTTCACAGATGACTGTTACTGTATCTTTCTTGATTTTCTTCCACGAATATGATGCATTTCTTTAAGCCAGTCCATCTAAAAATCGACACCACAAAAAGAGAAGCAGATTCGACTTGCCGAACTTTGGCATTTTCAGCTACCGATCAACTTCATTTCAAAATCCCACAAATTAATGGTATGGAGAATGGTGAAAGATTCGAGGAATTCACACTTACCTGTCGTAAGAACTGCTTGCCGTTGAGCCTGAAACAAAGAATTATATATCACAGAACGTGTTAAGATTTGTTCAAGTCTGATATCAGGTAGTAATTGAGTGTTTGCATCAATTTCGAAGAACCTGCCATTTAGAAGTCCATTTGGAGCACGGTAAAGAAAATTGTAACATTTTGAAAAGTATACATCTTCCATTCGGTCACGGTTCACGGTAGGCTTACCCAAAATGGCGCTTCTGTAAACATTGTGATTCTGCCACTTTTACATTTTTTTATCTACAATTAGTTTCAAACGAGTGGTAAACCTAAGTGGGAAAATGAGATTTTACATTAAACATGTTTAAAAATACACCAATTCACCAATTAAAATGTTAGTAAAATGTTTGTCACGCAGAGGCGGTGCATATCATGTTGCGTGTGCAATGTCATGAGGTTACAATTGTCAAGTGCTCGAAACTTATCACGGTTAATCTTAATAATGTGCAAGTCTCACGTCGTTTGCGTGATGAAATAGTTAAACTGTGACACATTTCGTGAACGGGTGACGTGTGCGAATGTAAAAAAAAAAAATATTGTCACGCGTGAACAAACGGACTGTTTAAACGTCTGTGTATTTTACGATGAGGTGACTTCGATCAAGTGTCGACATTGTCATGCTTGTGTCTGATCAACTGTGATTGTACAATGAGTGGAAAGGGCACAGGAACAATCGGTGCAGGTTGTTTCAATACCAATGCCTACCACCGTGGAGGAGGGCGCCACTATCGGCAGGCCCTCCTCTGTCCTCATTTCTACTAGACCGTTTTGTTCCGTAGCGTCTCTGTGATTCAGACGACCCCTCACTACTACTGGGACCGGATCCATCGCCAGGGCCCCGTCGGGCTCGTCTCCCCCTTTCGCCCCTTGTCCGATTTCTGTTTCTGAGTGAGGGGTTCTTTTTCCGACCCCTTGTTCTTAGGCCCCAGTCGGAGAGTGATGATTTACCAGCTGAGGAGTCGTCGTCACTCAGCGATCGACCGTCTGAACCGCGCCTGGCTCGGCCCCGCCTGCCGCGTGCCTTGCCCTTGGTGCGGCCGCCGTGCCCACGGCGTCTTCGGCGTGGGTTATCCGAGTCAGAGTCGAAGGAGCTACCTTCGCTATCGAACGAGCAGTCGTCATCGCTGGAGTTTCCCCTTCCACGGTGTCTCCTGCGACCGTGTTTGCCTCCACCCCTTCGGCCGCCCTTCTTCCTGCCACCCCGTCTCCTGTCGTAGTCGCTGTCGTAGCTTCCGTCACTGTCTGAGGAGCGATGTCTTCGGCGTCTCCGCCTACGACCACGCCCTTCTCCATCTCCAGATCCGCCCTAAACACAAAGGTATGTTATAAAGTTGAGTTTATTCACACAATTAAGACATTAAATGTTGTCAGTAATTATATTATGTAATTCAGAATATTTCGATATTCTTATAAAGGGTAGTCTAGGATATTTCTCTTATCCAGGCTTGAAAATCAGAAGTGTGAACGATCTCCCCTTATTAGAATTGTACATGCATGTTATCCACTTGTCCACCCCAAACAGAAATGTAAAACATCGACATTAATAAGATTGACCACAAATATTTAGTTCGTTGTAGTCACTCAATTTCCCAATTATTTTCAATTCATATTTTTTTATCTTGTGTTTGAATTGGTGCTTTTGGTTGAAATATTTCAAATAAACATATCATGGCGAGAGTTTAGAATAAATGATGTAGCTCTAAAAATGGAATCGGTGACTCTTCTTTAAACATCGTCTACAGCTCTGGCTCTGGCTTTGGCACTGGCTCTGGCTTCCACTGCATTTCTCACATCCATTTTAGATATTAAAATAGAGGCTTGTCTTTCTCCTGTTTTGGATGACCGTGTATGACAGAAGCCTAAGTCACTGTTTGGATAAAAGCCAATGAATGACAGTAGAAACACACTTTCATGCTAATTTTACTTCTCTATCAATCACTTACATCGGAATCAGAATAACTGTCTGAATAACTATCAGATCGTCTGTGTCTCCTGCGACGCCTCCTGCCCCCTCTAGCTCCGCCTTCCCCCTCGTAGTCGTCGCCGTCCTGCGAGGACATGCTGTCGTCACTGTACCGCCTGCGGTGGTGACGCCGCCCTCTACGGCGACCTTTCTTCCCGTCGCCGCCCTCTCCCGGCGACCCGTCTGACCCACTAAAGTCATCGTCGCTGCCATGGCGACGGCGGTGACGTCGATGGTGACGTCGGCCTCTTCTTCCTTTTGGTGGGAAATTGGCGTGAAACGTCACGTGGTATCTCCCGGCTTATTATTTTTGTGTTTCGTAGCCTAAAGTTTTCTGAGTTTTTTTTTGTAAATCCTTAGTTTTCCCGCGCACTACAACATCTAGGCTGGTTTTTTTTTTTGCTCGCGAGTATGGAGGCCTAAATCATTGTGTTTTGTTTCACGTAGACATGACTGTATTAGTTCACAGTGAGTGACAGACAATGTAATGTTTCATGTGATGCGAAGTTTCAGTTCAATCCATTACATAATTCCTTCCAGTTGATTTTTATACTGCTATATCCTTGGGATATATAGCAGTATGTGAGTGGTTTCATGGCTTCTGACCGCCAAATGAACATAGATAATTGACTATTAGGAACACCACCAACATAGGGCTGGATAGCGCAGTTGGTAAGATCGCTGGTATGGTATTCAGGAGGTCGCAAGTTCGAATACCGCTTCAGTCAATTTTTCAAGTTCACTTTTCAGTGGCTTTATCAAAATGATAGCTGCTTCGAGCAGGCAACAATGACATAATGCTCTTAATTTTACATAAGGCGCCCTGGACGAATAGAAATGAACTGATACTTCGTGTATGTTATATGACTACGCTATATTATGATGGTGACAAAAATGATTGATGTGATATTAAACATGAAAGTAATACTACTAGGTCGTTATATACATGAAGATTATAAACAAGGACTAACTCTACTAAATGATTATTCAGACCAAATTTTAGAGAAGTTTCAAAACAGGTTAGTAGAAATACAAAATACGTCACCTTGGGGTAATATTCAAAAACTGAGAGATTAAAACAAAGAATGGAAAGACAATGTAAAGAATGTTCTCACTTGAATCGTCACTATCGGAATAGTCCGATGAGTCGGATGACGAGTGACCCCGATGACGTCGTGACCTGTGGTGGCGCCCTTTACGTTTCCTGTGCCCGTCCTTTCCACCACCCTCCACTGATGAGTCACTCTCGTCCGAGTATGAGCTAAAATACACAGAGAATGAGAAGTAACAGTTAGTATACCTAAATAAATCATTATTGCAACTAAGGGAGAATTGCAAAAGTTTTTATTTTTCAACAAAATAATGTACATGTATCTATAACATCTGTAACAATTTTACATCTTTTGCAGCATGCACATAAATTGGATACGAATGCACGACGGGAGTCATTTAGGATTTGCATGTGTACTTATATTAATTATTAACTATTCAAGGGTGATTCTGTTTCAAAATGCTCATCATGTAATCTAAAAGCTCTTTGCGAAAGCACCAAACTATATGGACAAAATAAACAAATGTCAAATGAATTATGCCAAGGAGTACTGTGTAGCGATACAAACATTGAACTTTTTAAGTTCGAAAACCAAAAATGTCTTCAATTTAATTTTGTTCACAAGCGCTAATTTGTCATCAAAATGTGTGCATATGCAACAAAATGTTTAAACTTTAAGGAGGGTTAGCATGTGTGGCGTGGTGTTATTTTTGTATAATAAAAGGATTCTGTTTTACTGTCAGTGTTTGTTAATCAAACTAATTTGTACCTATATCTCCTCCGATGGCGTCTTCCTCCTTTCCTCTTCCCTTTTCCTGACCTCCTAGAATCCTGACTGTCATCATCAGAGTAGCTACTATACCTCCTCCTACCTCTCCTAACCCCTCGTCTCCTACCTCTCCCTCCACCGTCCCTGCTATCATAACTTCCATCACTGCTACCGTCATCATCGCTGTAATCACCGCGATGCCGACCGCGATGGCGTCGGTGACCGCGACGTCCACCGCCCCGTCGCCGTCCCCCACGGCCGTGCTGACGGCTGTCGTCGCTGTCGAATCCCGTACCGGAGTCGCTCCCGCTGTAGGACCGGCGACGTCTGTGCCGCCTGCGGCGTCTGTGATGTTTACCGTCTTCATCTAGAAAAATGAATCGCCAAGAAAAAGGAAAGTCATTAGTTCTATCTGGTATTTTGGCAAACTTATTTCGTGGCTTTTCAGAAGCATTCCTAACAGCCCCAAGCCCCTCAAACTTCTACAGGCAATTCTATCGAGTTTTGGCTTGTTTGGTACCAAACAGTATAGGACCTGTTGTTGGACTTTGTTTGAGTCAGTACCGAAGGTCCAGGAGTAGGCCTACACTGTTACTGAAGAGTAAGGCATGAGACATGTAGAAACAAGTGTTGGAGTTTGTGGCAGTGCGTTGGCATTGATTTTATTTGTGGGTAAGGCTGCCCATGGACTATAGTACAGTTGCACAGGAAGTTGTTGTGGTGCACTTGTGTGATGAAAGGCACTGTGACATTTTGTTAAAAGCCATTGTGGCATTAATAAGGAAGATAAGAGGAATCTCCACCAATTCAAAATTAGCTGAGCTTGAAACCATCCAAATTGTTTCCCAAACGAACGGTCCAAAACAAATTTCACAGACGGAAAAGTAATGTAACAATCACCTGAGTATGAGCTTTCGGAGCCGTCCCAGCTACGGCGCCTGCGTCGCCGGCGCACCTTCCGTTCCCGTCTCGTCCCTCCAGCACTGACGTAAGACTCGACCGACTCGACCGAGGTGGAGCGATCCCCAGATCCATGACGCCCTCTACGACCATGCCTCTTCCTTCTCCTCCGGCCTACCTCCCCTTCTTCCAGGATGCTGTTTCCCATGCCGCTTTCAAAACTGTCGCTGTCGCTGTATCGACGGTGGTGGCGCCCTTTACGTCTGTGCAACATTGATAAACAATTAAATTAATCCAAAGTTATCCCCCCTTTTTTTTTTACAGAGCTCCACGAGTGCCATTCCACTTATCCAGATATCCACATTTATCTCGCCAAGTCGACTTTTGGAGTGGTAAAAGTCGTTTTGTCTCAATAATTATCTCAACAAGATGACTTTAAGGGAAAACGAAAATTCAACTTATCCTGATAATGTATCTGGCAAGTCAACGAAGTGCATCTAAAAAGTCGTTTTATTTTGATGAATAACGTCAGTTTTATTAAGAAGTATTTACAAGCTATCAGGACAAGTTGACTGCCTTCTTTCAGTAAGTCGTCATGGCGAGATAACTTATCAAGAAATGCCGACTTCTTAGTTTTCACTAAGTCATCCTGTACGAATAAATTATCTCGATATGTCGACTTTTAGGGCTTAATAAGTCGACTTGGTGATATAAATTATGTAGTTATCTGGATAAGTGGAATGGCACTCATGGAGCTCCGTACTTTTTTTTACAAATGCATGATCAGTCATATAGGCCTACGATACTCCAATCGTGTCAAAATGCATGTCGTTTCAAGGTGCACATTTTACAGATGATAATGCGTGAGAAACAATGGCAAGCAATCTTGATTAAGGGAAAACGGATTTTCTTCGACGGATTGGAATTTCTCATTACTCGCCACCATGACCACAACTTACCCTTTGCGCCTTCCCTCTTTCCCGTAGTAATTGTTGTTGTTGACATCAGCACTCTCAATGCTCTCTTCATAAGCACTGTCTCGAATCTTTCGTCTCGAAGCTGCATCGGTTGAAAGTGGATGGAAGTATTAAGCAGTGTTGACGAAACGTTATACTAAACAGGACCATTGATACGTTGTGAGCGGAACTGCTAGTGAGTTATTAGAAGTTTCACAGTATAAGACAACACTGACATCTCAGAATTAAAGAAGTTTGCCATAGTTAGGTTATTATGCAAACTTACACTGAAAGCAATTCACTTGACGAGACAAAACAATAACCTTGACCGAAGAACTACATATAAAAATCACTGTGAAATATTGTGCACATACGCCATCAACCTGTTTTCCTTTTAAGGCAAAAAGTAACAATCTATGCCTACTGTATATGCTAAGATTATCATCAAAGAAGCACAAGGGAAACTGACTGGATTAATTCGAAGTCATTGAAAAGTGACAAAGGGAAGAAAATTGACTGGAAAATATTTTCTTTGTTCAATTCTCAATGAATGTACCGAGTTTCTTAAAGGTAATAGATGTATTATACTTTGTTTTTTTTTTTTTTCAAAGAAATGCAGATTCGTGGGCAGAAAATACCTAGGAGATAAAGTAACAGTCATCTGCGAAATTTTCAGTCCCATACGGTTCCCCACTTTTTGAGAAAACAGTAAAAAAGTCTTTTAAGCATTATTTTTTATCTTTGGAAGATCAAAATTGTTTTTGGTCAATGTTTTTACTCTTTTCTGGATAAAAACAGTATTTCAGCCCCAGGCAGAAATATTTTAACGGCATGTTTCTACAAGCACCAGCTTTCTACCCTGTAAGTAATAGGTAAATCTGTGACAATTTCTGTTTCGGTATGCAACCAAAGTAACTATGATAACAAAGTAACTTTAATGAGACCATCAATTTACCTTTGACGATTTCTCCCTTTTCGTCCATGATGTATTTCTGCCTTGAGCTAACCCAGTCATCTAGCTCCTCATCCTCGGCCAATCCTAGGATCTTCCTGGCTAGCTTGTCATCCTTCTTCATCTCCTGGTATTCCTCTTCCGTCACGAAGCAGAGGCGCTTCACCAGCTTGCCGTCTGCTCCACGCACGTACGTCTTGATTTGACGCCTTGTCTGTGCTGTATCGTCAAGAAGAAGAAAAATAGACAGAAATCTGTTTCAGTCTCGGTTGTATTTATACTAATCGAAAATATCAGTCTGGGCGTGCACGTGCAGAAGTAACGGATAATAGTAATGGTCACAGAACAGCACACACACACTTTGATCCCGCCATAGAGTAAGGAAGAGAGAAACTTGCACTGATCTTCATGAATTAGGATTGCCCAAACTGTCAGATAAACTACAAGCTAGAAGGCGTGTCTGAGTATGCTGAGTATGGCACAACATCCGTCATCCAGAACTATACTAGCAAGTAAAGTCATTCTCTGTGAACCACGCCACGGAACAAGAAAACATGGTAGAAAGCAAACAAACTACATTAGCATGATGAAGAGGGACACTGGTATAGACAGTATCAAGGAGCTAAGGACTGTCATGTTGGATAGAGTGGCCTGGATGGGATATGTTCATGATGACCGAGCAGGCATTGGCTAAATCATGCCTAATGTCTTCTTGACATAGTAGTAGTAGTAGTAGGAGGAGCTAAGGACTGCCATGCTGGATAGAGTGGCCTGGATGGGATATGTTCATGATGACCGAGCAGGCATTGGCTAAATCATGCCTAATGTCTTCTTGACATAGTAGTAGTAGTAGTAGTAGGAGCTAAGGACTGTCATGTTGGATAGAGTGGCCTGGAGGGGATATGTTCATGGTGACTGAGCAGGCATTGGCTAAATCATGCCTAATGTCTTCTTGACATAGTAGTAGTAGTAGTAGTAGTAGAAGGAGCTAAGGACTGTCATGTTGGATAGAGTGGCCTGGAGGGGATATGTTCATGGAAATCATGGTGACTGAGCAGGCATTGGCTAAATCATGCCCAATGTCTTCTCGACGATTAAAACAAAGTCACGATAAATTTATGATGAAACTCGAAACCGATTCAAGTTTTCACAAACCATATTTTTTTTCTTTCTCAGATAGCTTATGCTAAAATAACACCTAATAGGACGGACGTCATTTTTTGCATTTGAATGTTTTCTAGATTGTGCCCGATTAGTGTGTCATTAACTGGTCCCCTTACCTTTCTTGGCCTTCTTAGCCAATTCCACTAGGTACCTCTTCTGCACCTCTTCCACCACTTTACGATGTTCCTGGGAAAATAAAAAACCATACCATTATGTTATTCTCAAACATCTAGGTCTATACTTTGAACATCTTTACCGTTCGAAGAAAAAAGCGTGTGGAATTCAAACATAAATGTCATACACGTAGAAAGTTGTAGAAACCTCAAGTTGTCCTGTCATTTAAAACCACAGACACGAAATCATATCATTGGCAAATTTCCACTCAACACTCAACACGTAAACTTTTGAAAAGTTTTAAAGTCTTTCAAAAATTGTAGGTTCTTTTGAAATGAGAGTGTGGTTGTTGGCTAGAGTAATATGTGTGTTAGCATGCATAATTTGTCATTAACAAGAATTCTCAAGGGCCTTTATTCTGAATGTATCATTTACCACTTCAATGATGTCCATTGTCTGCTTGATGTACCAATAACTGTGCCGAAAACCACCACCAACGCGAAGGTATTTATGCTACAAACAAATAAACAAGTAAATAACTAAGTTAACAGTTACCACATCTTAACATATTGAAAGGAATTAAAAGGAAGCATTATACACTTATTATATCCTAAAAAGAACGATTGGTAAAAAGGTAAAGTACATGCAAGTACTGAGATTTTCCCCCACCATTCCGTGATGTGTATACATTTTTCTTATCCTTTTGATTCTATAAATCTTGCCAAATAATGTCAAACGAATTATATATTGCTGCTGGTTGATTTTTCTGCTGGTTTATAATGATCCAGTCTGTGCTTATTCATATTATTTCCAAACTTTCACTGTCAGGAATCGATAATGATCCCGTATCGGTTTTTTTAGGAGGGATGGGATCACACAAGGTTCCCACGCACACCAAGCGATCAGGACCACAAACAATAAGTTCGAGAGGGCGCTTTGCCTTTCGCATTCAGACCCAAGTCGATAAAAATTAACGACCATAAATTGAGTGGCCATGAATATTCGCTGCATGGCAGACACCCAAACACCCTCACGCCTCAACTGCTCTTTTGTTACACAACCCAAAGACTACCAAATACCCTCAGGGTGAGAAAATTTCATATGATTGTATAATATTGAATAATGGATTGTTTGGGATGCTGCTTATATACAGTACCCGTTCGCAAACAGCGTGGTCGGTCTGAAGCTGGCAGCGAAAACATTCGTCTGGCCCCAGAGGCTGGAGGACAAAATAATTAACTAATATTATACTCATCGCAATAAGTATGGCAAAATACAACAGAATAAACTGTAAAGTCAGAAAGTGTCTCCAGCTTTTCAACTTATCAAGGATAATGTCATATATAAATGTTAGGCCTAAGTGTTTTTGTTTCTTTTCAATAGACCAAACTGACTTTCCATGAAACTTTTCAATCAAGTTGGTCTGACCATTGTAATGTTTGACCTCGTCACTTGGACGATTTAACTTGTATGGTCGTTAAGGATGGCTGTCCTTTTTTGTTCTTTATCCAAATCAAGATTGAAGAAATTCGTCCTTGCTTCGTATTATGGAACTAAAGTCTGATGCAGGAGAACTTTGCTGTGGATAGTGGTAGGCGGTTCACTATTGAACATTTTCTTGCCACAGTCCGACCGAATTGAAATAGTCTAAGAGACGAAAATGCTAGTTAGAATCGTGCTATCACAAGTGCTAGACCCTAACACTAGAAGGCCTAGTCCGATTTCACCAAACCCTGAGATTAATCTTAACTTTGAGTTGTCAATAATTATCCCCATGGTGATTTGTATTGTGATATCACACTTTGCTTAGTAATAAAGATTGATTTAGGATTTAAGATCAATCTTAGAGCTTCGTGAAATCGATCATTGGAATTTTCTTTTCTTTCTTGGATTTCAATTGATACAGAATTTGAAGGCGCTGTGAATGCACTAATTTCTATGTTAGCTCATTACAAAATGCCAACCTTTGAAAAGTAACTAAGGTAAACGTACATAATCTCCTTCCTATATTTCACCATTCCACCTTCATTAATCTAAATTCCTCCATCGTTAACCAATAACTTCACATCACTGGATTTTTCGTCAAGTGTATGTGAGCAAAATATGTAATTCCTCTTATATTTTAAATGCTCTTTGAAATAGACGCCGATATATGGATATTCAACATCCACTTAATATTAAGTTGATATAATAGGCCTGTTATGTTGGTTTATTTTTATTCTCGTTAAGTTATCTAAAGTGTTAAATTAGATGCATGATCACACTATGACAGAAACATGCTCGTATAATTTTACAGTAGAGAAAAGTAAGCTCTTTTATAAAGGTAACATTAGGGAGACGGGGTAGCATCTGAAAGTGAACGTTTTCTGGAGACATCGGGAATTAGGGAGACATTTTGACATCTCCCTAAGATATCAGCTACCTTGTAACACCTTTTTATCGTCCGTATTTTAACAGAAGATCACAATGTGAACATATGTCACTTTCAATTTGTCAATTTCAAGTTCAATGGTTTGAAGGATGCTAAGAAATAGATTTGTAAACTTCAGTGTACAAACCTATGGGGATGTCTATCAAAGGTAATTTATTATCATTAGAGGCAATTATTATTATCATTATTTGTATTTATTTATTTGTTTATCTACTTGAAAATGCTCAAATGAAATGGATGCTTACCTTGTATGCTTTCCTATCCCATGATTTAGGTCTGTCCTTAGGAGCTCTGTGCTCGATGGGTGGAGCTGATACAAAGGTAATATATCGTACTATCCTATCCATCCTCGCACTCTGAAGAAAGGAAACAAAATGACACACATGGAGTCAGTTTCATACAGCAATATTGCATTCTTCGATTTTAATTTTGTTTGAGAAAGGGCTCTTATCGTGAAGATTTGTTCGTATACATTTGTTATTGTTTTAGCAATTATACTTCTTCCATTTAGTTTTGACATGGAGGAAATCCCTTCTTGGTCCATCATGATCGTAAGAAGTGCATAATTTATAAGCTTAAATGCTGCAACAAAATTCTAGGGTCTTCGTCGTCTTTATAATTTTAGAATTAGATTGACTAAGTGAATTGCCGAGCCCACAAAAGCTGGAAATAATAGAAAACCACGCATGGTAGCAACAGACTTGCCAGTGTAAAACTCATAACATTGCTTTGTTTAGACATTTTTGTAATTTAAGATGTCGTGATCATAATTATAATTAATTAATAGCAATCGCCGAATGTTTCCAGATGCCTTTTCGAGAGAATACTGTATTTCCATGACATATTCTGCTTTTGGACAAAAGACCACAGCATGAGAAGAATAAACTGCCTAAACGGGCACAAAATAACGCTATTAGTCATCCGCTTTGCATGGCCATTTCGGGCATATTTGGTTATTTTAATCCAATGTTTACTCAACAGAGTGTTTGTAGGGTAATGTATCAGTATCGAGTTATCATCACCCCAACCATGTAGTGGCAAGTGAAGTGTATTTAGGGCATAACAACAGCCACGTGTTTATATCAAAATGAAACCAGATAACCGAATGATACCTTCATGGCTAGCTGGTAACATTAGGACGCTTTGAAAAAACAAAATCAACAGTTGAAATTCTGATTGGAATGGGTGTAATTATAACGAAGCCATGTGTATCAACTTGACTTTATCTAGTGGTTAACGGGAACAATGTCCTATAGTTCAAGTGTGCTGACTGACTAAATAAAATGGGAAATGAGCCTTCAGTTGATGGTAGACCCGGCAACGGCTAAGAGCCCTCTGGGTCGGGGTAAACATTTCTGTCACAAGCTAGATTACAACGCGGAGTCTCGTCTGGTGTGATTTGTTTTCCTTTTATCAGAAAGGCTATTAAATGTCAAAAAACTACATTTCCGTCAAAAGAATGGATTTGATTAAATATTCCACAAAACACGCTATTCGTAAAGCCCACTAGCTCACATAAAATCTGCCGTCTAGGACTTAAGCACGCGTCAGTTTATGAATGAAGAAGACGAATTTCACCGAGTTTTAGCCCGAGGCCGATTGTTTGTTTGCAAATCCGGCGAATTCATAAACAGCAAACTTTACGATTCTTATACACCCGAGGGAACAGAAGTACAGGTCAGGACAGACATGGTTTGGATACAATCAAGGCAACTTTGTATGGTTCACTGACGACATGAAGCAAAATGTTCATCAGATTCACCCTCATAATGTTTTATACGAGATCGTCAAATTGAGTAAACAAGACTGATCGAACAGTAACCTAAATGATGTTTTTATCGCACAAAAGAGCACAACTTTTTAAGCTGGTAATTTATAAACAATGTTTGGGTTTCCTTTGTCGTATATACTGCAGATTTTTCCTTTTCAAAATGGAAAGCAAATAATGGGAGGCCCAAATTCCTCTCATATATTTCTTGTTGATTGAAACTTAATTAGGTTAGTTTATCGGATGCATGGGAACGTTATGAAGTGCAGTGAGAATCCGCTCAAGAAAAGGTATGCCGAAAGTCATCATGCCGTAGTTTGCATGTAATCATTGGCAGAAGATCAAATAGTTAATACTGGATATAAACGTTCCATCAAAAATTGATTAAACTCCTTTTTAATAACATCTCTGAACTATTGGCGACCTGTAACAACAAATTAAAATTATGTTTTTAAAATTCGAATAAACAAAATGGTTTACAAAATAGCAAGCATAAGCCTTTAGTTTGCTAATAAGTCTTCTAGAATCCTTAATCCCTTTAAACATAAAATTTTTTATGCAAAAACGTAACCATCTGTCAGATAAAAAAAATTGTTTGCTGTTCTTGGGGTCATTGTAAAGTCATTGTTTGAAATTAATTCTGTCACTAAAACAGCTTGGAAGATTTACAGACAGGTGTTTGAAAGGTTTTACAAAATATGGCACTGCACTGATATGATTGACTGATTACAGTGTTTGAAGAGCTTGTGGGGTTTTTCAGAAGGTATTATGATACGTTTTAGGAAGATATCTCCTGTTTGAAATCACACATAATGGGTGGAAAGTTTCAAAGTGAAATGTATTAGTCCAAACAGCGTTGGGTTGATTTGAAGCTCATAATTTCAGTTTTCCAGAATCTTCTCATGTTTTACTCGGAAGTGAGTATTTAAGTGCTAAATATCATTGAGAACCTCTTCACTTAGTTTCTGGCTCATTCTGGGGCCAATTTCATTGAGCTGCATTAAGCAAAAAAGCACAAAAAAACTTTGGCTAATAAAATCAGTATGCCAGCCAAAACTCCTTGTGAATGTTATGCTCACCAAACAATGGCCGAATACAAGTCAAAAGCAGTAAATATCACATGGAAATTTGATTGGTTATCCTGTTTGATCAAAGAAGACTGTTCGTGCTTAAGCAAAATGTTGTGCTTAAGCAGCTCTTTGAAATTGGGCCCAAATAACAGTTTGTAATAATTAGTGTGTTTTCATCCATTTTGCGGTATAAGATTCGGGGCCAAAGATCGTTCAAAGAATCGGTCACACTATGTATAAAAATGCTTACCATAATGGACGGATGAATAGCTGGAAACCTCTGGACATCACTGAATGAGGTGCGACATATTCCTTGCTCTATCATCCCAATAATAGTAGCTCGATTAGCTGCTCCCTGCTGCAACAGTTCTAACATGGTATCAAAAATAAGGATATTGCTATTATTTGATGCATAATAAGACAGCCAATTTAAATGCAGCATTGTGTTTAGAAATACATGTTAAAACGTAAATAATGACTTGATTGGCCCTTTTTAAGCCACTACCTTGACAATGAGGTTTTAATTAATTTTATGATGTTCGTAAGAACATTGTTTAGAGTTAATATGTTTAGATTTAATTATGTTTAGAGTTAATTATGTTTAGAGTTAATTAAGCACATGTTAATGTATCTATATACATGTAGTCATTTTTGCCTTACAGTATAATCAAAATGGGCATGTAACTTCGTGGTTGATTACTAATGAAATATTGAACGTTCCCGTGTCCCAATTATTCTAAACTAACGAAAACCATTGTCAAAGGCCGGCATCGTGCTCATTATATACTAGTAACGATTTCGAAAACCTTTAAGCAGAGATTTTAATTATCATTTGTGGCTCATTTGTAACGTGCAGGGGAATGTTACCAATACGTCACGAAGTATTAAGATTACTCTTAAAATTGATTCAATTCTAGTTGCTAAACAAACTGTGATGTAACAATGCAATTTACTACGATGATACTGAAAGCTCATAAAGATTATTAAATTTTATAGTGGTTGTGAAATCCAGCGCATGTTTCATTAGTCTGTCCCATTTTATGGATAATTAAAATCAAAATATGCATAAACGGTTTGGGGTTTCACAAAGTGACTTCAGATTAAGCTGTTGAATTATGCGCCTTAACACTAAAACAAAAGTTCTTCAATATTATTAATTTTGACGCATACTATAATACCTTCAATCTCTGGCAGCTCCGGTGCATCACGGAGTCCAACGATATGATCGGTCATGAGGGAGCAAGACGCAGTGGGTTCGTGGGAGACATGACGGCGGTGTGTCTGGGGTGAGTAAAGCTGGTGGTGAGGGTGACGCTGGTGGTGAGCCTGCCGCCTCATCATGTGGTGAGGAGGCAACAGAGGATGGGTTGACACCCGGGCAGTCCCGGCCATCGGAAGGGAGGAAGCGGTGTGAGCCGTCTTGGCCCTCTGGGGCGGTGTTGCCACTCGTCGGCCGGTGCCCAGTGGCGGCAGGACGGTTGCTGAGTTACTTGGCATGACTTGTTTCCTTTTGTACGTTTTTGTGCGTTTTTGAGGCTACGTGGCCTGCAATTATTGTTTCACCTCCCTGCCCAAATTTCAATCATGCAGAGTCCGGTATTCCAGCTCGAACCGTGGCCGAGACAACCGCGGCCGTTGATGAGGAGTAGGTCAGTCCAAGAGGCTGCGAAGTCGTGTTGATAACGCTCACAGTACCCGGAGGTCCACCACTCGCCGTGAACGAGTAGGCCATCACGGGTACCTCCAGCTTGGTGCGAGTGTGAGATGTAACCGGTGTTTTGATAATCTTCCGTCCAAGCAATGAAGTCAATATATCACATCCACAAAGTCCGAGGTTTCACTATTGTCCAACACAGTCTTCCTCTATACTCCGCACTCTCCGTCAGTTCCTCAAGTATCGACAGACTCAGTGTCTAGTGTCCTTAGCTCGCCTGGTGTGTTCATCGTCACTCAGCGTAAAATTAATTCACAATTCACAAATAAATAAAAAACCGTTAAAGGTTCCTCACCTCTGGAAGCGCATGAAGTTAAGCTCTCCATCATATATCTCGTCTGATCCTCATTTTGATGCGTCTTCTTCGTACTCCCATTCAAGTGTCTTCTTAGCAGATGGTCTCAAGATTTCGTCGCGTTGATCTCATTACCTTAATCCGTTTGTTTACCGCCGGGAGAGCCTCTCTACCAACCGGTTCCATAAGTGAGGGTCAGGCATCAACACAGTGCATTCGATTCTCCAGTGCCTGGTATTATACGTGAATAACCGCGTGGTTTACTGTGTGTGGGATCAACGACTGATTCTTTCATATAATATCGAGTTGGTATAATTCGATCGGTTCTGTTGTCTAGCCACGTGACCTCGTTGCACAGAAGCGGTGCTGTCGGTCATGTTGTGTTTTCATGTGGGGTTGGTGTTGGTGGGGGGTTGGTGGTACACATCTGTTTTTGCCCCATACAGTCAGGGGTGTTTTTCCTCGAACGGTTCTCTTTTCGTCAGGCTGAACCTGACCTGATCTTGTGCAGTTTATTACTGTGCCATATTTCCTCATCTACGCTGTGTATTCTTTATCCAGCTGTGTATGCACACTGCTGCTCCATGGATATGTAGGTTTTGTCTTGGTAGCCCTACGAGCAATGATTTGAAGAAGCTACTGAGAAAGTCTGCATAATTTATTCAGCCAGAGCGGATGCACAGCACGACATTAACATTTCATAAGATCGACCTCTTTTTCAGATTTGAGTGTCTTGTCAAGATTTGTGTCCTAGATTCTAAATGAAAAGCACTTATAGGGGCCTACATTCCACCATGGAAGACGAATACAAATTAGGCCTGTAAAATATTAAAATCGCACACAATATTATATAATAAAAGAAGAATAGGAAAAACAACTAACAACTTAACCCCTTATACCCCCTGTACGAAACGAATAGTTTGAACCCTGGCAGAAGGGCGTTCAAGTTGTTTGAACCATTTCTGTTTAGTTTTAAAGAGCGGTTGTCCTAACGACGGAGAGAAGCCCAAGGCGTAAACAAGATGGGGAATTGGGAACTTAAATGTGATGTTGATCAAATTATCCCTCGTAAACCTCGGCAACATTACAATTAATCATTAATGTCATATGTCGGTAGAGGAGGCCTAGAATTGTAAATTTGTTTTCTGATAAGCAACTTCTGTTTGATTGGCACGCTCATTTCTAAGGGGAGTTGTGTCTTTCTGGCCACACGAACAGTCACGCACCATGTAACAGTATAAAGCCTGGTATGAATACAATATTGCTGGTGAACTCACTGAACAATGGCAAAGAAACAAAACCCGAATCGAAGTCCGCCCGATCAATCAGACGGCAAGCTATCATTATTATAATACAGCAGGATCTATGCATGTCCCCTAGCGAGCACAGTGGGCCAGTGGCGTCCTGTTACCATGGGGGTTGCTTAGGCCAGGAGCGTGCCAGGTCGAGCTAGCTGGTGGAAAGGTCATCCTGGTTCAGGGTACGTACAACCTGGAGGGTGGAAGATTCACAAAAGCTAGTAGGGGGATCGAAAAACAACTTCTCCCCAAAGCTTCATATGACTAGGTTCACTCAACATGCTGGTGCAACGGGACTTGTTTGCACCACATGCATCACTAATCGGCTATTATGTATTCACGATTATCCGAAATCGATGATACCAGTATCGATTCTGCATTGGCTGTATTTTATCCTCTTTATGCAGGAATTATCATCTCTCAGCCGTCCACGGATAAGATACGCGGGGCAACATTATTCAAAGATTGAAAGGGATTAATCTTAAAAAGCTCCTTCATTGAAATAAACGATCAAGTGACCGTTATTAACAGTCTGAGTGGATTTTAGTGTATTAAAGGTTAAGTGGCGAAGCAGCGCTAAAAGTAAAAGTGCCATAAGTGGAGCGCGCCTCACATCGTACATAGCTTGTTGACATAGCCTAGATGTATCATCTGATACACTGCATGGTGACACGATTCACAATGTTGTGGACAACATTATAAACAATAGCCGGCCAAAAAATCATCAAATGGCTACAAGAGAAAACAAAGCCATTCAAAAGTTAACAAAGACAAATTGACCGGAGAGGGATTCGAACCTGCACCGATACCCCACCGGAATACCCCGATGACTTAAACTAAACAACACATTGAAGGCGTTGATTAAAGAGGCACGCAAATCCTCTTATAATATTACCCCCCTACTGCAATTACGATTAAGATACTTTTGAGGCACAGACATGGCCTGTATAATATTTTACATAATTTATAGGCCCTATTTGAATGTGTTCAGTACTTAAGATTATGGACAAACGTATATGTTTTCTCTGATATCTATAGGACTTTAAATATTGAGGGAGGAATGGAAAATTACCTCCCTCACCTCCCTACCTGAAGAACGAGCAATACGCATCATAATGTACTTTTTATTGTTCCTCCAATGCTCCAGCTAAGAGGGCACTTTCTTCTGACTTTGATACCAAAAAAGACAAATTAATTTCATGCAAAATATTGTATAATGATACATTGCCGGGATAAACCCTTTGACAGGCCTTATCCCCTTTTTGCTTTGGACTGAATTTTAACTATTTTTCAGTTCCTATTTGCATTCAACTCAAAGAAGGCTTTTTTTGTTTGCCTGTTTTTAATTTGTCAAAGAATTAATTTTAATTCATGGTCCGAAAAATCATGATCAAGAAAGATGTACGGTGCCCACCTTTTGTGAAAACAGTGAAAATCCTCACTGGTTTTTTTTTCAAATCTATTCACGGTTTTAATCTCACCCCGTGAACAAAACCAGTCTCTCCTTTGGTGTGGTTTTGGGTAGACTAAAAAGAAACAGAAACACAGACAGAAAGATTGTTGCGCAGTACTTCTACCATCTTTATATTTTATACCCTGTACGTTTTAAGTAAACTGTGACGATTTCTGTTTTGATATGCTACCAGAGTATGATTTTACCTTTAATAGTACACAGTGCGTTTTCAGTGCTTTAAGGATCGACAACCAGTGGAAAAGTTCCGTTCCCATCACCACACCCCACCCCCATCCCACCAGTTCCTGTAGGCCTATATGACAGGCCAGACAAGGCCAGCTAGGAAATGGTTGAGGGTGATGACCATTGTTGGCCTAATTACCGTACTCTGCTTTAACCGGGCTAAGTACATTCATGAAGGTGTTAGAGAAACACGCACTGTGTACATAACCATGTTTATCATGTGAGATAAATCAACATGATCCTATGGTGAACTGAAAGATGTTTGATAAAAATAGCGTAATGTCATGACTAAAGAATTAATAATGATCGGGATTTTGTAGTATTGAAATTTCTCCAGTGTCATTCTGCAAATCATGGGCTAATAAATAATTTAAGAATCACGTTCGATCCACCGCTTCGGCCGTGCAAAAAGAAATCGTTGCAGTTAGTGTAAAAATCTCCTTACAAATTCTCCCCCAAAAAAGCAAAAGCAAACAAATGACATTGAACTTTAACTTGACAATAACTTAATATTGTTTCTGTTTCTTCTATGCTATTGAGCTGTCGCCTAATCACACATTTCCATTGATATTTTGAATCCCTGGATATTTTCAATAATTTGTCGTTATTACTTCATTTCATTAATTTCCGTTTTGCTCACTGACAATGCAGCTTAAAAAATTAGTCGTAATGCAAAGTTGCAAACCATTTTCCTTGTGCGGTCAAAGGAGGGCGCACTTCAGCGAAAGCAGACGCCGGAGATAATGGTCAGGTAACCAAACGTCACCTACATGTATACGAGGCAGATAATTTACAGGGACCCGACTACTCTCACAAAATGGCTACAACATTTCATTTTATGGCGGAAACGCCGCCTGATTCGATGTTTTCTGAGATCCAGACGCTGAATAAATTCAATAATGAGGTAAAGTTTTAATGTATAGAGTGTAGTCGGGACGTAGGCAGTATATTGTTTCAATTTTGTCGTGTCTGTTACTGTATCTTCCGTCATTATCTTCTGTCATGACTGTGCTGTGTAGACGTCGTGAGTGGGCGTATTAAACTAACGTACGGTGACAGTCTGATGCACTATACACTGCACTGCCAGTCGAGTCTGACATGGCATAGGGACATTAGGTCCATGTCCCTATGTCAGACCAAGGCCAGGGTTAGGATTATTGCAACTAGTTTTTACTGAAAAAAAAATAGATCACAATCTCACCGATTTTTGTTTCAGTTAATTGGCAGTTTAATGCGTGTGCGCTGTATAGTGTTAGGGCCTAGTACTGTTACTGTTACTGTTAGTCTTGTTAATGTATTGTTAGTGTTAATTTTCCATTGTGTGCGTGTTACTTGTCATTCTTCATGTCACTGACTTCCCTCATAATCTCCCTTAACGTTAAACTTAAACACTTAAAACCCTGCCAACTCTCCGGAACCTTAGCCGACATCAAAATGGATCTCAAACATGTCAAACAAACAGTTTACATATATGCGTGTAGGCCCCCTCGATCTGTGAGTTTGGAAACAGTGAAGTGTAATTCTCTTCTTCGAGTATAATGCTTTTTTTGTTTAAAACAGTTCATCTTCATTAGTATTATGTACAGTATTTTGTCTGCTGTGTACTGCAATAACAGTAATTTACAGTATATATTCGCTGTTTGCTTTGTCTTTCAGCAATTCAATGAGGTTGTATCCATAGTGTTGGCATTCCTTCTGGACCCTGAAAAGGTACGTACTTGAGAGTTTTTACACAGAGGAAGCCTGAGACTAAAAATCAGCACATGACTTTCCCATGATTGTTTATTAGTCAGTAAGCATTTGCTTCAATGAGATGACGATTCAGGCCAAGATTGACCTGTGCTAGATTTTGCAAAGCACAAAATTAGTGTCACCATATTGTGACAATCACCCTTTGCTTAACAGCAATGGGAGACTTGTGAGAACTGGGGCCGATTTCATAAAGCTTTGCGACGCGTCGCAACTCGATTTTTGACGCGTCCTAGCTGCGACGCGTCGCATCTATTCGGCGAGTCCATAGAGAAAGGATGCGTCTTAACTCTGCGACGCGTCGTAAGTTTTATGAAATCGACCCCCGGTCTTCAGGTCAACAGCGCACGCGCGCGCAATTGTGAGCATGTGCGCATCATTTTGCACCTGCGCTGTTGTGCGTGCGCGTGTGCTGTTGACTTGAAGATCGGTTATCCAAAGTCTCCCATTAGGATTGATTTTAAGATTAGTCTTACAGTTTCTTAAAATTTACCCAAGATACTGTAACTTGTCACTACAGTATTTGGTATTCAAGAAATACAATTTGATGGAGTATAGCAGGCATAATCAAGCAGTGCTTGGTTGAATGGTCTCAGAACAAACTTGCCCCATGGATATAGAAAGGTTTGTCCTCTCCATTCCCCACCTCCCTGGCTTGTTTTTAGTGTCACTCTCAATAACCAAAACAGATCATGGATCAGTTGGGTATTCAGGATTGAACAAAGCAAATGTCAAACCAAACTTGTACTCAATGATATGAAATTTAGCATGTTGACAAAACAATAATTGTCCAACATCCAGTTAAACTTGAAACAGTTGCAGAGTGTCTGCAGAGGGCAAACTAGGGAGCCCTTTGGAGATCATAAATAATTGTTGATTGTCGTTTTTTTATATAGGCCGGTCAGTTGATTAGCCGGCTGGATGACTTTGCCCAAGAAGAAGGAGTCAGCGTAGCGCCTCTCAGGAATATAGTCCGTAGCCTCATCACCATCCTCAACAGTAAGTCAGAACATTAGTCTGTAGCCTCATCACCATCCTCAACAGTAAGTCAGAACATAAGTCCGTAGCCTCATCACAATCCTCAACAGTAAGTCAGAACATTAGTCCATAGCCTCATCACCATCCCCAACAGTAAGTCAGAACATTAGTCCATAGCCTCATCACCATCCCCAACAGTTAGTCAGAACATTAGTCCATAGCCTCGTCACCATCCTCATCAACAGTAAGTCAAAACATTAGTCTGTAGCCTCATCACCTCAACAGTAAGTCAGAACATTAGTCCATAGCCTCATCACCATCCTCAACAGTAAGTCAAAACATTAGTCCGTAGCCTCATCACCATCCTCAACAGTAAGTCAGAACATTAGTCCATAGCCTCATCACCATCCTCAACAGTAAGTCAGAACATTAGTCCATAGCCTCATCACCATCCTCAACAGTAAGTCAGAACATTAGTCCGTAGCCTCATCACCATCCTCAACAGTAAGTGACAACATTAATCCATAGCCTCATCACCATCCTCAACAGTAAGTGACAACATTAGTCCATAGCCTCATCACCATTCTCAACAGTAAGTCACAACATTAGTCCGTAGCCTCATCACCATCCTCAACAGTAAGTCAAAACATTAGTCCATAGCCTCATCACCATCCTCAACAGTAAGTCAGAACATTAGTCCGTAGCCTCATCACAATCCTCAACAGTAAGTCACAACATTAGTCCGTAGCCTCATCACCATCCTCAACAGTAAGTCAGAACATTAGTCCGTAGCCTCATCACCAACCTCAACAGTAAGTCAGAACATTAGTCCATACCCTCATCACCATCCTCAACAGTAAGTCACAACATTAGTCCATAGCCTCATCACAATCCTCAACAGTAAGTCACAACATTAGTCTGTAGCCTCATCACCATCCTCAACAGTAAGTCACAACATTAGTCCATAGCCTCATCACCAACCTCAACAGTAAGTCAGAACATTAGTCCATAGCCTCATCACCATCCACAACAGTAAGTCACAACATTAGTCCATAGCCTCATCACAATCCTCAACAGTAAGTCACAACATTAGTCCATAGCCTCATCACCATCCTCAACAGTAAGTCAGAACATTAGTCCATAGCCTCATCACCATCCTCAACAGTAAGTCAGAACATTAGTCCGTAGCCTCATCACCATCCTCAACAGTAAGTCAGAACATTAGTCCGTAGCCTCATCACCATCCTCAATAGTAAGTCACAACATTAGTCCATAGCCTCATCACCAACCTCAACAGTAAGTCAGAACATTAGTCCATACCCTCATCACCATCCTCAACAGTAAGTCACAACATTAGTCCATAGCCTCATCACAATCCTCAACAGTAAGTCACAACATTAGTCTGTAGCCTCATCACCATCCTCAACAGTAAGTCACAACATTAGTCCATAGCCTCATCCCCAACCTCAACAGTAAGTCAGAACATTAGTCCATAGCCTCATCACCATCCTCAACAGTAAGTCACAACATTAGTCCATAGCCTCATCACAATCCTCAACAGTAAGTCACAACATTAGTCCATAGCCTCATCACCATCCTCAACAGTAAGTCAGAACATTAGTCCATAGCCTCATCACCATCCTCAACAGTAAGTCAGAACATTAGTCCGTAGCCTCATCACCATCCTCAACAGTAAGTCAGAACATTAGTCCGTAGCCTCATCACCATCCTCAATAGTAAGTCACAACATTAGTCCATAGCCTCATCACAATCCTCAACAGTAAGTCACAACATTAGTCCGTAGCCTCATCACCATCCTCAACAGTAAGTCAGAATGTTAGTCCGTAATCTCATCACCATCCTCAACAGTAAAGTCACAACATTAGTCCGTAGCCTCATCACCATCCTCAACAGTAAGTCAGAACATTAGTCCGTAGCCTCATCACCATCCTCAACAGTAAGTCACAACATTAGTCCGTAGCCTCATCACCATCCTCAACAGTAAGTCACAACATTAGTCCATACTCCATAGCCTCATCACCATCCTCAACAGTAAGTCAGAACATTAGTCCATAGCCTCATCACCATCCTCAACAGTAAGTCAGAACATTAGTCCATAGCCTCATCACCATCCTCAACAGTAAGTCAGAACATTAGTCCGTAGCCTCATCACCATCCTCAACAGTAAGTCACAACATTAATCCATAGCCTCATCACCATCCTCAACAGTAAGTGACAACATTAGTCCATAGCCTCATCACCATTCTCAACAGTAAGTCACAACATTAGTCCGTAGCCTCATCACCATCCTCAACAGTGAGTCAAAACATTAGTCCATAGCCTCATCACCATCCTCAACAGTAAGTCAGAACATTAGTCCGTAGCCTCATCACAATCCTCAACAGTAAGTCACAACATTAGTCCGTAGCCTCATCACCATCCTCAACAGTAAGTCAGAACATTAGTCCGTAGCCTCATCACCAACCTCAACAGTAAGTCAGAACATTAGTCCATACCCTCATCACCATCCTCAACAGTAAGTCACAACATTAGTCCATAGCCTCATCACAATCCTCAACAGTAAGTCACAACATTAGTCTGTAGCCTCATCACCATCCTCAACAGTAAGTCACAACATTAGTCCATAGCCTCATCACCAACCTCAACAGTAAGTCAGAACATTAGTCCATAGCCTCATCACCATCCACAACAGTAAGTCACAACATTAGTCCATAGCCTCATCACAATCCTCAACAGTAAGTCACAACATTAGTCCATAGCCTCATCACCATCCTCAACAGTAAGTCAGAACATTAGTCCATAGCCTCATCACCATCCTCAACAGTAAGTCAGAACATTAGTCCGTAGCCTCATCACCATCCTCAACAGTAAGTCAGAACATTAGTCCGTAGCCTCATCACCATCCTCAATAGTAAGTCACAACATTAGTCCATAGCCTCATCACCAACCTCAACAGTAAGTCAGAACATTAGTCCATACCCTCATCACCATCCTCAACAGTAAGTCACAACATTAGTCCATAGCCTCATCACAATCCTCAACAGTAAGTCACAACATTAGTCTGTAGCCTCATCACCATCCTCAACAGTAAGTCACAACATTAGTCCATAGCCTCATCCCCAACCTCAACAGTAAGTCAGAACATTAGTCCATAGCCTCATCACCATCCTCAACAGTAAGTCACAACATTAGTCCATAGCCTCATCACAATCCTCAACAGTAAGTCACAACATTAGTCCATAGCCTCATCACCATCCTCAACAGTAAGTCAGAACATTAGTCCATAGCCTCATCACCATCCTCAACAGTAAGTCAGAACATTAGTCCGTAGCCTCATCACCATCCTCAACAGTAAGTCAGAACATTAGTCCGTAGCCTCATCACCATCCTCAATAGTAAGTCACAACATTAAGTCCATAGCCTCATCACAATCCTCAGCAGTAAGTCACAACATTAGTCCGTAGCCTCATCACCATCCTCAACAGTAAGTCAGAATGTTAGTCCGTAATCTCATCACCATCCTCAACAGTAAAGTCACAACATTAGTCCGTAGCCTCATCACCATCCTCAACAGTAAGTCAGAACATTAGTCCCTAGCCTCATCACCATCCTCAACAGTAAGTCACAACATTAGTCCATAGCCTCATCACCATCCTCAACAGTAAGTCACAACATTAGTCCGTAGCCTCATCACCATCCTCAACAGTAAGTCACAACATTAGTCCATACTCCATAGCCTCATCACCATCCTCAACAGTAAGTCAGAACATTAGTCCATAGCCTCATCACCATCCTCAACAGTAAGTCAGAACATTAGTCCATAGCTTCATCACCATCCTCAACAGTAAGTCAGAACATTAGTTTGTAGCCTCAGCCTCATCACGATCCTCCACAGTAAGTCAGAATGTCAGTCCGTAACCTCATCACGATTCTCAACAGTAAGTCAGAATGTCAGTCCGTAACCTCATCACGATTCTCAACAGTAAGTCAGAACATTAGTCTGTAGCCTCATCACGAGGCAGCTTTCTTCATTTAAGAGGGGGCCAGAGCGGCATTTGGTATCCTGCACCACTGTGTAGTTTGTTGAGTAATACGTGGTTCATGATCCAGTCCCCCTTTGGAGACTCTGGTAATGCATGGTAAGCAGCTCTACACTCTTGCGTGGTATGTGCACAAGATTCAGGTTAACATGGTTAAAAGTTGACTTTCTTTAATAGCAATTCTCCATTTGTTTGTGTCCAGATGCAGTCAAGAGGAACATGACACCAGCTCAACTAAAGGAGGATCTTGTTAATCTCGGTACGTATCTGTCATTAATTCTGAAGACTCATTCAAATCATTTGGCTGTGGCAAAAAAAAAAAACCAGCAGAGTGGCTCAGTTTTGCCAACAGCCCAACTGTCTAGCAAACACCCACAGAGCTCTTCAACTAACATCACTTTTGTATGTATTTCTGGGTTGCATGCAAGATTTTGTCTGTTGCTTTCTGTTTCAGTAAGCCTTCTGACTTTTGTACAGATTTATACACTATCCATTTTCATACTTTTCTTGAACAGTACTGTGATAGCCTCATAATTCTTAGCCAAGCATTTGAAATATCTTCTGTTTGGAAATGGGCTACTTAATTTACGCTGAATTTGAGGCTTCTTGCAAATCCAATGCAGTCTTATGAGTTTCTTGTGAGCATGCAGTTTGTCCTACCTAAATTTTGTTTTCTCAGTTAACATTGTTTAGTTTTTCTCCTCTTGTGTGCCTTTACTGAATATTAATGAATTTTGACCGGTAAATTTCTTGTAAAGGTCTATCTGATGAAAGATCCAGCCATCTGTCAAATCAGGTAAAATTATGCGGATAATTTTGGTAAAATTTAATTCATGACACAAGTATCATGTAACCAGTGTTACCCACAGTTGGACTGCAAACATCCACTTAAAGCCCCTTTTAGCATATACTTCACACACAGTTGGCCTCCATATCCCACATACTTTGAGTACACATTCTCATAGCCCCTTTCAGTATACACTTCACACACAGTTGGCCTCCATATCCCACACACTGAGGACCGGTTCTTTTCCAGATTGTAGAGTTTGATTTCACGAAGCACTCCGATCATCCGTAACTTTAGTTACGAAGGATAACCATCTTTTCCTGCATAGAGCAGCATTATTGATAGTAAGTTGCGATGAGTTTAGTGAAATCGAAATCGACCCCTGGCCAACTACAATTGGTCTAACATAACTTGCCCCTTTAAGAACCCAGTTTGTGACCCTAGTGGGGAAGTCTCAATCCAAGGGTCTTTGTTTTTTCCTTTGATTCAGTGGAAGTCCAATCTTGTGGGATTGTCCAGGACGGCCGTGGGTCAGACATTGATGGTCAACCAGCTTGTTGACATGGAGTGGAAATTTGGAGGTAATTTAACCGTAACCCTAACTTGCCTACCACAATACATCACAGTGTGGTTTGCATGGTAATGCGTGGTTTACAATCCAAAGTTTGGAGACTGTGGTAGTGTGTGGTAAGCAGCTCTTGCCTCGTGTAGTAAGCGTAGAGAGGTACGGTTAATATTCTGTCCCCTGTGGAGACTGTGGTAGTGTGTGGTAAGCAGCAATTTGTCTTGTGTGGTAGGTGCAGAGGGTTGGGGTTAAGGAAAAAATATCTCCGACAATCAACCGTATTGAAGGTCATGTCTCTATATCTCTGTGATATCAATATGTTCAGAATCTTTCTTAGTCTTTTACTGCTTGAGTGCGGACAAACTGTTATTATTTGCAGCATTCACTGATTCAATGTTTGTGGTATTTTGTCCTTTAGTGACTGCAGCTAGTAGTGAGCTTCAGCAAGTCGGCAGTACTTTCCTACAGGTGAGAAACGTGTCAGTTGTTCGGGTATAATATGTGATGGTTTCTTGCCAGGGCATTGATGCTGTCTTCACAATTGTCAACCCTGATGACAACATTTTAGTCCCACCAGTCTATCCTTGTTCTAGCCTTGAGTTGATGTATTTGTTGATTGTCCTCGATCACACGAACCAACACATAAACGAAGAGGTATATTTTATTAATGCAGGAATTCCCAGCAGAGGTTAACCCATTTATACCCCTATTATTTACCTTTTTCACAAGAAACAAGTTGCCAAAGAAACAAGAGTTGTAGGCCAACTTTGGCCCAGTAAAAAATTGCGAAGGCCTTCAAAACCCACTGACTTTGGATGGTATGTGTATGGGTTTGAGAGAGAAAAACATAAACTCTTATTGGCGTTTCTTCTTATTTTGTTCCTCTGCTGCAGTTGAAACTTGTTGTCAACAAGGGAAACAAGACAGAGAATGTATATATGGGTAGGTATAAAATTTAATCTGGTCCTTTACTCACCCTCTGGGAGAGAACTAAGTTGGCTTCTTGGATCACCAGTTTGAATTCAGAAAATTGGTATTATTCAGATACCATTGTAGGCTGTACATGATAGGAGTAAAGAGTACTGCCCTGATAACACCGTGTCCTGAACTGCTGGATTCCTTTCTGAGCCCCACATAAAAAGCTCAGTTTGTATCTTTTACAACTTCTGAAATTATGTAATTGAAACCACTCACATACCGCTATATCGCAAGGATATCATTTAAGATTCTTGCAACATTAGAAATGCTGCAACATGAGAAACAGTACATGGGGGATAAAGAGGATGCAGGTGTGAGTGGTTTCATGGCTTCTGACTGCCAAACAAACAAAGATAATTGACTATTAGGGGCACCACCAACATAGGGCTGGGTGGCTCAGTTGATAGAGCGCTCTTATGGTATACCGGTGGTCGCTGGTTAGAATCCCGCTTCAGTCAAGTTTTTTCTTTGTTAACAATTCAATCAATATTTCTACAATTTATTTTCTTTGTGTTCAGAGCTTTCCTTGCCACAGTTCTACTCATTTCTACATGAGATGGAGAAGGCTAAAATGAGTCTGGAATACTTCAGTTAGACGGCAGTAACCTCAACTTCAACCTCCAGCTTCTAACTTCTAACCCTAACCCTAACCCTCGTCAGTATCCTGGGATTCAGCCAGACACCATCAAATCCAATTCTTTCCAGTCAGGTGCTACTGATTCCCATCTGACTCTTCAGATCTCATCAAATGCAGTTGAATGCCATCATGATAGTCAAGGGGACTCACATACATGTACATTATCAAGGACAAATATGAAAAGCTACAATTTTATCGGACGTTCATTATCGCCATCATGTTTGGATCGGTGAGTCAGTGCTATTCAATCCTATCCTCATACTTTGTTCAATGTTGCCTTTTTTGGCCAAAGATTCCATTTTGCTTTATTTGTAGCTGCTCAGAAATATGCACAAGCAGTGCTAGTCATGGATGGTACATGTAGTTATAGAGGGATCCCAATACGATGCGATTTAGTGCGCACTTCTTCGTTCAAAAACGAGGCTGTCTGTGTCTGCTTCTGAAACACGCAGGTGTACATGTACACAATGCACTTTCATGGTCTACTAGAGCGAAGCACGCCAACTCATACCTGAGCTGAGAGTGTGATGTTCGTGTATTAATGCATGCAGGCCGTGCTCTGTGGAGTGGCCACAGCAGCGCGGCCGAAGCTCAGCACAGAGAGCCTCAGTTTCAGTGGGAATATGCACAGACAGCACTTATTTGAAATACCTCTGTAGTGCATGATGTTTGCAAGCAGGACATTCCCCATCCTGGGCCCAGACCGATCCCATTGCTGCATGTCATTGTTTGGAACATCAGTTATTCCTCATATCACCATTGGTAGGTCTTATCAAGGAACCTTTCTCAATGTGCCAAATTTGAGCACCGTGCCGTATCCATATCGCACAGTTTTGAATTGGACCAATTTCTGGCCAGCAAGGCCCATACATGTATAAAGTTACAGTTAGCATGTGATACCCTACACAAATATGAGAGTTACATGTATGATCTTAGTATTTTGAATGTAAGCACGGTTGGAACAGTTTCAATGTGTAGTTTGTTAATTGTCATTGTTTTAAAATGATATACATGTAATCAATAATATAAACTTGTCCAAATGGGAACTATATTTTTAATTGTAGCCAATGGTGATGTCCATTTACAGATGAGAGTTGGTTAAGATTAACTGTCAAGAGAATATTACAAATGAATGTATGCTAGATGACAGTGTTAGGCCGTGTCCCAAATATCAGGCTGCGGCCGCAAATTACACACGCACCTATGGCAGCCACTTGCCACTGTGACTGTAACCATTTCCATAGACATCGGGATACAGACTTAAATTGGAAGGACAGGGGCCAATTCCATAAAGCTGCTTAAGCAGCAAAATTTGCTTAAGCACCAAAACCTTTGTGAATAAAATCAGTAGGCCCTATGCCAGTCAAAACTCCTTCCGAATGTTATGCTCAGCAAACAATGGCCGAACGCCAGTCAAAAGCAGTAAACATTACATGAAAATTTAGTTGGTAATCCTGTTTGATCAAGGAAGACTTTTCATGCTAAAGCAGTGTGCTTAAGCAGTTCTATGAAATTGGCCCCTCATGTGAATTCTCGCCCCAAAACATAGGAATAGGCTCATCATTGATAAACATAGAACTGCATTTATATATGTTTTTGTACATTTAAATTTAACCAAAATAATCTGAATAAACCATAATGTAGTATATAATATTTGTTTAAAAACCAGAAATCCCATCTTTGAATTGTATTTATTGAAATGTAACATCTAATTTTTTATTTTGAGTGGAACGAGGCCAGGAGGCTGACACACACAAGGACATACAAGGTCAGTTTTCCTTGACTTGATGAATAGCAGGTTTTTAATATCAGTTATTAATACCAAGTTGGGCTAAGAATGTGAACTTGCAATTTTACAAGCTCTCAATCTCACCAAATGAGGCCATTACAATCCTGATTACCAAAAAAATAAGCAGTTTACAGTTAAAAAAATACATAATGTACACATGATACTTGAAACAAAAAAATATCAGAAAGCAAATTTCTAAAAAATCTAGTAAGCAGTGTTACAATTTTCGAAATCCTAATGTTAAATATAAAAGTCCAATGATATTTAGCCTTGTTAAAAAAATATCTTCAGGATATGGCCAGAAGTGTGAGAAAAGAAGACATTACTTTATACACAGTACGTATTGCCATACAACAAAAAGATTTAAGCATTTTTAATAGGTACACCAGTCACTAGCAATGTATACGTTCTACACCTAGTGATAAAGTAAATTGTACATGTACATGTATGCCCTACTGCAATCTTGAATATAATTACAAGACTAGACTTAATGTTAAACACTAATAATTGATGCCCAATATACAGACACGACTGTCAAATAAATATCTAAATGCTCTGGTTTGACATTTCAAGATTTTCAACTGTAACATACATGTACTTAAAAAAATTAAAAAGTCCTTCATAAAAAGGGTGAAACACATCATAATGAGAAACTAATTGTTTGTTTTATTTTTTAGAATTCTACATTTTGCCTCAATGTTACAAACCTTCAAACATGTCAAATGCCATTTTGATTGGACAAATCAATGGGATATACATGTATGACAAAATGTACAATTTTGCCCAAAATTGATTAAGCTATTAGGCCTCATTGTACACTTTCCAACCGCATTTAATTCTGATTGCCGTGATTAAAACAACCTGAATTGGCTGAAGGTATTCAGTTTGCTTGATGATGACAGCATTTCAGAAGGATATATTTCACAGGAAGATTGGTAATAATACCCACTTTACATACGCTGTGCTTTCACCCAGAACCTGAACCATATTACCATGGTTATTAACAGTTCTGCATCATAACATTAAAATCTCATTCCAATTAAAAATACTTATAGTCAAAGCAACATAGATCATCGTGGAGAAATACACCTAAGATATAGAACCAGCCATCATAATGATCATTTAATTGTAAAAAAAAAACAATGGCTGTACATAATTGCGTAGTTTTGGGCTTAAATTCATACCATACTTGAAAAGTCTGTAAGAAGTGGTCATTTTACACAAAGAGTTGTATCCCATTTATGGCATGATACATGTAGTTCAGGAAGAGTCAAGATTAACCAAGATGAACCAAACATGAAAATCGGTTGCACTGCACAAAACACTAGCATGGATCTTTAGGCTAAACTGCAGAATTGCCTCACCGAAACACAGGATTATAAGAGCAGCTTAATCAGCAATGAACATTTGAGAACATTGCACAGTATATTATGTGATGTCCTTAAATTATGCTTCTTAAGAACTGTCTTGAGGATGGTTCGTGAGCAAAACAATTCGGATGGATTCTAATGATTCCAGGCCTACTTCGTGAATGATAATTGTAAAATCCTCAGGTTCATCATGTTTATTGCAATTGCAGAGTATGTACGGTATGTAGCTGTCACACTGACACACAGTATACATGTAGGTGAAGATGAAATTAAAGAGCGTGTGTTCAAGATGCACACATCTTCCCTAGATCCACCCACAGATAAATGCCTGTGCAATGTATACATTATACTCTTATAGAAATGAAACATGTTCTTGGCAAATTGCCAATAATAGGGAGGTCTCTTGGCAAATTGCCAATAACATGTAGGTCTTGGTAAATTGCCAATAACATGGTGGTCTTGGCAATAACATGGAGGCCAAACGCTAATGATTAAGCAATGGGAAATGCACAGCTTTGTTTTATAGAGGGGTACCCAAGATGGACCAATGAGGTGTGGATAAATAGGCTATAGCTGTGCGTTTTCCATTGTTTAATCATCGTTGTGAAGCATCATTCCCCATAACATTACCATCAATAATTATCACAAACCTCTGTGCGGTTTACACCGTACCAAACAGGTCAGACATTAGATAGTCTGTGTAATGTCCTTTGATCATGTCATCTGCACTGTCATGCTCTGCCATCCAGCATGGTATGCGTCGCTTACGTACATCGTTATTCCTGGTGCCTGCATGGACGTTGATGTGACGGCCATGTATGGCGATCTCTCCTCGCTGACCGCCCTTACTGTCACTGTGTCTTGTCTTGAAGTGGACCTTTGTGTGCTGGAATTGGCCTGGGGAATGGTTGAGGGATCGATACAGTCAATCATTTTTGCAGAGGAAATTGACTTTTTAAGTATATTTGGTATTAAAATGCTTCCAGTTAGGAGGGCCTGGCGTTTCCATCCTTGCTGGACCATTCTCTTAGCCTTTGAGAAAGATCCTAAAAGGATCTGCCCTCCTAACTCCAAGCATTTTTTTAATATATATTTCAGGTCATTATTTCGGCTGATGAGCAGTTTGCAGCACTTTATTACCTGTACTGATTATATTTGGTAAAATTGATACATGGAATTAATCATCATTAACTAAATAGAACCTTTGATGTTGTATGAAGGTGCATCATTATGTTTTGGTTGTTTGTTCTCAACTTTCAAAACTAGAAGCAGATGGGTATTCTGCCTAGGTATTTTTCTGCACTGTGACAATCTGCATTCCCGGTACATGAATAATGTTCCCAATATGTATAATGTTCCCAAGGAGGTACTCGATAATTCTTTCATGAAAATGTGGAGAAGTTTAAGGTAGGTTCAAGTGGAGGATTCCATGTGCTTAAACTAAATATCAAATCTTGATTTCATGTTTCTGTAAATTTATGGCAAATGGTCTGGCTATAAACCATTCATGTTAGTGATTCTAATCCTCGGACATGTCACAGTCATAAGGTTATTTACCGATAAGTCCATGGGCACCGTCTGATAACCCGCTACCGTCGTTCATGAAGAACCCCATGAAGCTTGGCTTCTCCTTGTTGCTGGGCGGCATCTTGTGTCTCACCACTGTGAACTCCACCCCTCTCCTGGGCGAAACCACGGCCAGTCTGCCGTCCACTCTCACCCGTACCCCGCCCAGCTGTAGACTCCGCTTGCTGCCCCACTGTAAGGTGTGGTTGCCGTTGATGATGATGGAGGACGGGTTGAAGGACATCTCGCAGGCAGTGCTGCCCGGTGACTGGGCAAAGACACCGCCTAGCTCACCTATGTAGGTGCGCTGTTTCTGCTTCTCTAGCTTGGTTCCGCTCTTCTTAGAGGACTTAGGGGATGGTTGAGCAATAATCCTTGCATTGATGAACAGACCTGAAGGTCGGTGTAATCATTCAGAAGGTATAGGTATGCATCGTGTTTATTTTCCTAAAAATATACCCTCCCAAAGACAACCGCTTGTAACAATAATGGCCTATTGTTAAAGCGCAACTCCAAAACTTTTTCACATAATCCAATGCATTTTTGTTTTCAAGATTTCTGTGTGTGTAAAGACATGCTTGAATGTGAACTTCAACAGTAGGACATTGTAGACAAAACATGACAAAATGGTTGGAAACTCCCCTATGTCATTAATAACAGCTTTTGAAATCCACAATTCTCTACCTAGCTCCTTAAAATGCCCAGGTTAACATCAGACAGAGGAAGTGCGCTCCCGTTGAAATTTGTTTCCTTAGTGTGTTCTCACTGTTCTGGGCTTTGAAAATGTACTGATTAGTGATTACAGCACCACTTACCTCAAAGTCAATCTGTAATATATTCAAAGTCATAAAATAACCTCAAGGGAAACTGACTGGAGAAATGTTGAGACATTGAAAAGTGAACAAAGAAAAACTGACTGGAGGAGGATTCGAACCAGCGACCCGGGATATCGATACTGTACCGGCACACTACCAAATAAGCTCAGACGGCATTAAATAGAACATCGCACAGGCCGACTCCGTTGTTCATACAAAGCAGGCGATGTGTAAAGTTTGTTTTAAATGGACTCTTAATACAGCATTGATAAAAAAACTGAGTGAAACTGCTTACCTCTTCGTTTGTCCTTGATCAGACTGAAGACGTCATCAGCTTGGCCATGGATGTCAAAGCACAGTGAGAGTTGACTCTTGGGCACATTCACCACAAAGTGGGGATCTCCGTCTGCAAAACAAGTCAACCAAAATTTTTCTTATTTTTTTTCAGATATATCAATAACTTCTTTAGAGCTATACATTCCCACTCTTGTAGCTTTCGGGACTCTTGGTTTCTATTACACAAGGGCTCTACGTACCAACACCAGTTGTCTCATTCTTCCCATCACCACTTCCTCCCTGAGGGGTCACGGATGGCTGCTCCGGTTGGACGGGCTTCGGCAGAGGGCTCAGTGCTTCCCCAAGCCCTTCCTTGATGTCCATCGGCAGGGTCCTGTCCCATACCCTCAAAACTGGCGGCCCACGAGACGCGCCCAGCATCTCCCGGACAGTCATCCTTGTGTAGGGGTTCAGATAGGTATAACGAAGGGAGGTATCCGTGATGTCACGCTGGAGACCAGGGGTGGGGCTCGCGGTGAGGTCCCTCTTTTGTTGCAGTGTCTGGATCATGATGTAGGCCCAGATGCGCTCGATCAGATCCTCCGGAATGGATGGGTCCAGGAGAATACGAGAGGGAACCTAGGAGGAAGAAGGAATCACCAACAAACAGTTCACAGGTAAAAATCATTACTCATGAGTCATGTTTGAACTTTCCTCTGGCTAATTTATTCTCAAAAGTAGCCAAAGCCATCAATATTTGTGTTTTAGATGCAACACTCTCAGTAAAAGGTTCAAGATCTCTGACTGGCATGTGAACATTGTATATATAGCTCTCTAAATTCAAAAGAGTGAAAAATACCAGGCTCGTTTAAAATCGAGTTGTCGTTTATATGGCTCTTCAAAAGAAGTAGTGGTTATTTCACTCTTTTGGAGTGGTTTTCACTCTGGGCCAGAGTGAAAAATCACTCAAAACGGTGCAAACGTCACTCTAAAAAAGTGGAAGACATCTCCAAAAAGAGTTGACCCTAGTATGGCTCTTCAAAGAGTGGCTTTTCACTCTTTTGCATTAAGAGAGAGGAACGTAAACACCTGTTACTTTGTCCAATAAACCAGCTCTGCAATCACAGAGATGAGTTAGAGTTGATGAAATTTTAATGCCACACTTACAATGGTGTCTGTGCTCGATGCAAGAGAGATCTCCTCACTGGCCGTCTTGCCATACACGAAGGACCTCAGGGTGTGACTAGAGAGTCTGCTCTCCTCCAGTTTACCCACCACCACTATCTCAGACCCGTTGAAGTAGTTGGAGAAGAACCTCTCGCTGAGAGTGTTCGGCACCACGCCTTCAGAGTAGTAGAACTGGAGATCATACAGCAAAGGTGTGGCCACCTCATCGTAGAAGCCCTGGAAGAGTACGCTAGCATCAACCCTCTCAGGGATACGCCTGGCCACGCCGTGGTTGTTGAGAGAAAGACGGTTGAGGAAGTCATAATCCGCATCCTGACCAAAGCCGAGACAGAAGAGAGAGTAGTCGCCGTTGATGGCATCCTGGACGTTGCGCTCTATTTCCTTGGTGTCGGTCTCACCGTAGGTCGGTTCGCCGTCCGTCAGCACGATCACCATAGAGATGACCTTTTCCCCTCCTCGAAGCTTCTCACCTTCTCGCCTCAGCATGTTGACACCTTCTAGAATGGCGCGGTTCAGGTTTGTGGCTGAAATGTATAAGAATTATACAACTTTCCCAAAATGCTTCTTAAAACCTTTAACTTAAAGAAGAACTCTATGTTGCTACTAATCAATGTATTTTCCACATTAATCAAGTTAAACAGGATTCCATCCAAACTTCGACCATTTTGCAACTTTACAGTAGGGCTTGACTATCTTGGCAAAAAACCTTTAAACAGTTTCTGTGAAAGTAATGACCTTGAAAAAAAAAATGCTCTAGATTCTCAATGTCTTCTCCACATAGTGTAGTGGTACTATAAATATAAGTACCGGTAGCAGTACAGTAGTATTGTTAATGTGAAATTGTTGGATGTGCTGAAATAATTCCTACCATCCAAAGCCTCTAGATTATCCACGTATGTCTTGGCATAATCCACGTTGGCTTCCGAAGCCTCTACCATCCTATACCGGTCCAGGAACTCGACCCTGTTAGAGAAGGGCAAGATGTTGAATTTGTCTCCCGGTGATATCTCATCCAGGATGGTCTTCAGAGCTGCCTTGACCTGGGAGAGTTTGGTGCCTACCATGGAACTGCTGATGTCGATGACGAAGATGACGTGCTTGCGGAGGACAGAGAGACCGCTCGGGGAGAAGAACTGCACGAAGTAGTCATTCAGAACCTGAGGGGATGGAAGGATCGGACATAAAAAAGAAGATAAACTTTGTAGTCAGTAGTGAGAAACCGAAGTTTTGGGGCTGTGTTCGATGGAAGAACAAATGTGTGTGTTTGTGTACGTGTATACAAACCTCTCTATAAATGTGTGTGGATTCATCTGGAACTGGACTTAACACTTTGTTATACGTATACGTATGCAACATGCTTATAAGCACAAACATTTGCTTTTGCATGAAAAGTCTTCCTTGATCAAACAGGATTACCAACAAAATTTTCATGTGATGTTTAGGGCTTTTGACATGAATTCGGCTATTGTTTGCTGAGCATAACATTCACAAGGAGTTTGGCTGGCATACTGATGTTGGCTATACCAATGGTTTTGGTGCTTAGGGAAATTTCGGTACTTAAGCAGCTCTATGAAATTGGACCCAGTATGCTTATATTTAATAATAATAATAATAAATACATTCTTAAATAGCGCTTCACATTGTAAACACAATCTCAAAGCTCTTTACAAATTTCTGGTTTACAGCCACTATTGCAGCCCTAAAGTTGAATTGAAATGGCATTACAATGTAGCTCAAGGTACATGCTTGAGCCTCTTTCAGTTGCCAACTTAAGTTTATAGCTACATTATATTAACATACATTACATGTTACACGACCTGAGCAAATTTGTCAGTTTTTGACCAAAAATTAAATTTGAAATGGAATTGCTGTTTCTCTGCGCCTTTTTGCTAACCATGAACAATACAGATTTGCTCAAGCAAGCACACATCTTCTTATCACACAGTGTTTGTCATTATACCACGACGTTTCATCAACATCTACACACCTTAATATCTCCAGCATCATCAGAGTGGTTAACATCATACTCCACGATGAAATCTCCCATGATACCTTCTTTGCTCAGCTGCTGTTGCTGCTGTCTGGTCGGCTGGTAGGACACCTGTTGCTTAGTGTCACTAACTCGCGTCACTGGCTGAGGGAGACGGGCCGAGGTATCAGCCTTAGACCGGTCCATGAGGTAGGCATCAGCAAAACTAACCCCTTGGGGTTCTATTATACTGACATCAACTTGTAAGTTGTCAACGACCTGGACATGATGTGTAAAAACAGTGTAAAATGACAGCTCATACTTATGACTAGGGTCATTTACGAATAGGAGTCTACCGGGTTCCGCTTCAGGCTCCCACGCTGTTTCGTGAAACCATTCTAAAACAACGGGTATCAAAATACTTAGAGTTAGGAGGGCCTGACGCGTTTCGAACCTAGCAGGATCTTTCTCAAAGAGCATAATCAAAATAGAGACTTTTGGTTGCGGTTCAGAAGTAAATTCTATAGTTTGAAAAGGAAAACAGAGCTTCAGCTTCAATGAAAACCACAACCTATTTTTTCAGTTTATGGATGTCAGAGCTGGAGCCTGAGCCCGAGCCTCCGTTTTGTAAACGCCACAGGTTTATTCAGATTTGATGGTTTTCAAGGTGAGAAGACAATAGAGGAAGGTGGAGTTTGCGGTAGCGTTATGTGACATTAAACACTTATAAATTTGAGTGTTTCTGAGTTACCTTTTTGTCCTTTTCAGAACCACACAATCTCACAAAAGAGTATACCGTTAATATCACATTCTATTACCTGGCCGGGATACAGGCCCAGATGTTGTTTAAAAACGCCCCGCCGTCTTGGCAACAGGATTTGGTATGTAAGCGAAAACTCCGCTGTGTTGCCAGGTTTCAGGTTCACAGAGGTAACAAAGACGTTGCTATCTGGGTCACTGTAATGAAAAAACAAAATCAACAAACATGATGATACAAACATAACAAGTAAAACTAATATCAGTTACAGGGGAAGAACTATAGTGGTATTGTGAAGTCATCAAGCCCCTTCCGGACAGAAAGCATCTACATCAGTTCGCCTCACGGCGTGAGAAAAATTCATGATTTCGAATTTGTTCGCCTTTATTCATGATTGCTTTCGTCATTTCCAATGATTTGGGCTATTGTCCAACGGAATGCAACCATTATACAAAGGTCTGCATTGTTTACGCTAAGCTCCCTGCACACATGACCCACCGGCAGATGAACTTTATTTAACCGGTAGGTGATGCCTGTAAAACAACAAAAAATCCCGGGATGAAGGTATAAACTGTAGGGTACCAGTATATGCTTACAGTTCAGTAACGAATCCACCTCCTTGTGCGAATTCCAGATTACCGCGCTGCAATGTGATGTTCTGACTCTTCTCATCAGCAACACCTTTGTAAGTCTTGCCTTCGAGGTTCCTGGTAAAACAAAACAGTATCAAAGAAATGTTTAATATCTTGAGAAACTCCCATGAAGTATCTTCAGTAACTTCAATGTGCACACATAATGTGGCACTCTCCTGAGGACGGCCAGCTAGAGCACATTAGCTGAAACGTCGACATATTTTCTCTCACTGGTCCTTTTCAGGACCACACGCCTTCCAAAAGAGTGTTATACATGGTGTCTCCGCAAGTCTTACTCATTCTATAGTGTCTCCACCATGCAAAACTTACAGTTCAATAAAATTACATTTTAGCCAAGAACGAAATACATCCAGATTTTATAAGAGCTCCAGTGATACAAGACTGATCAGTTCTTACTGGAGTAATGTTAATCCAAATCTAGATCAGGTCACTCTTTAGTTAAGTTTTCATTAAAGAAATTGCAAAAACAGAGAAAGGATGTTTTTGTTTTGCTGAATGGTTTACAAATCACAAGTCCATCTGGCTGGTTAGAATTCAACTTTGTCAAATTTCTGGTTTCTCTCTCAGGCACAAATCAAGAACCGAACTACATCTTTACAACCACAAGAAACTAGAATGGCTTGAACGTACAGGGTGAAGTCTGTGATGAATGCTAGGAGAGGAATCTTTTGTCTAAAGACGGCCCAGCATGCCTTGGCTGCCTGGTTCTCCATGGTAGAACTGATGACGGTGGTAGCAAATCTCAGCACGATCTGGGACTCTACCCTCAAGCTCCTCGTCACAATACCATCCTGTATAAAGACAGCAAATAAAGCTAGAGATAAAATTACAGCGTAAATGAGTTTCAAGTTGATGTCTGCTTTGTAGTTTTGTACAGTACTTATGGTTAGTAGCCTTTCCACACTATCTCCTTTTCGATCTGTGTTGAAACCAACCCACATCCGCCCCGGTTCAGCCCTGTAAGTTTTTGAACCGGATCGAAGAGACGCAATTAACATTTACACTACGTTTTGGGTGAACCGGCTCACACACACGACTCATATCACAACGAAAAATGCAGTTTGGAACCGGGTTGAGATTTTCAACCCTTGTTGATTTCGATCCGGTAAGGCTGTCCTATACCCGGGTTGGCTCGGGGTTAAACATTTTCAAGTGTGAAAGGTGTTGAACAAAAATTTCGGGATTCGATCCAGTTCCAACCCCAAGATTTTGGATAGTCTGAAAAACCCTTAAGATCCTGCAGGGGACCACAGTTTATGCAGCATACTGCACTGGAATTTCTTCTTTATTAAATATTTAGTCATTATACTTTGTTGGTCATCAATTTATTTTGGAGGGTTAACTCACTGAACTTTCAGTCGCAATACTGAAGATGTCCGGTCTTGTTTCAATTCCAGGTATTGTTTGTTGTCCTGTATCAAACAATCATTAATAAGACATGTAGAATAAATATGAAATATAATTGCAACATTAAAAAAGACTAGAAAAATAACATTTTTAAATTATTTTGTACACAGGGGCCGATTTCATTTCAAGCTTGCGATGAGTCCATAGAGAAAGGATGCGTCTTCTCTCTGCGACGCGTCGTAAGTTGTATGAAATCGGCCCCAGGGGTCGCAGGTTCGAATCCCGCTCCAGTCATTCGTTCTTTGTTCACATTTCAACAACTATTTTGTCGGACCTGACGGTACTAATTTAGGAATCCCTTCAGAGATCGAGCAATGAACAATTTAACAAATTGAAAAACTTTTCATAAAGATCTGTTGAAATCTGTAATTTATGATATTTGATTTTGTTTTGAAATGAATCTTATTTGGATGATAATAGCTTGAAAAATCTAGCATATTTTGATTAATTGTCTAGTTTGACCTCCATAATTTGGCTAAAATGGACCTAAGGTCTTGACTATTGTCTTGTGATTACACCTGTCCACATACCGGGTAGATCTTCCAAAAGACTCCTGAGAATGTCCATGTTAGTTCCCGTATGCAGGATGGACGGTGGGGGCAGGCTGGCGTCCACTAGGGGCTGGTCGTTGTCTGGGTCGGTCAACAGCATTGGTGTAAGTGGGGTCACAAAGTTGTACCTTCAAAGGAATATAATCATGAGTATTACTTACAAAATTACAAAGATGAATGATAACTTCCGGAATCTAAAATCTGATGAGAATGTCAAACAATTCTAAGAGCTAGCAATTTTCCTATTAAAAATAAATCTAACAGTGACAATTTTTTTTTTATTTCGAAATATCTTTCACGATGTCTGAATGCAATAAAAAAAGATCTCTCAGTTATCCCCAACTCAAATTAAAGAGATATCTCTAACTCAATTAAGAGACACTCCTGAGAATACTGAGATAAAATGTCTGCTTTATAATTTGTACCCTTACAGTGACATTGTTTGTATTTAATATCATTATGTGTATCCCTTATATTGTATTATTTTTATTCTATAAAAGTACTGTAGAAATGAAATAAACATAAACATAAAGATATACGGGATCCAGCATCCAAAACATTGTCTAAATGCCCAAGTGTGCATTGATATGAAATCATTCTTAATAATTATAAGACTCACTTCTGAATAAGGGCGAGTATCCCACCCACCGTAAGGTTTCGGACCTCAATTACATGATAAAAAGGTTTGGTATGGCCTTCTAAGGTCTTGTATGATAAAGATTTCCCTACCTCGTTGCCAGCAGGGCGATTCTGTCAGCCAGGGCCCGACGGGCAGCAGGATTGTCAGTAATGGCATACTGGTTGATCAAGTCCTGAATGGTTTTTATAGCCCAGATACGCTCCACTACCTTAGGCACTGTATGATCTCTTGACAGCTCTGGTGATGCCGTCTGTAAAATAATAACAATAACATTTCATTCGGTAGGCCTACATGTTTGATATATGCATTTCAATTGCAATGATGGATTTTTGAATTATTTAATGATTGAAATCAAAAAGTGCATCTTTTAGTAAACCGTACTCAATTATTCTTAAAGTAGGAGAATAAAGCTGTGGTTTTGGAAAGAACCTGAATTTGGTTCCTTACACTATTTCATATTTTCTTCAAACAGTTTATCCGCATGGGATTATCAAGAGCCTTCTTTCAATGTTTGTACCACACCAAGACTCACTCAGTTCATTTCTAAAGCATTTGTCGAAACTCACAAATTGAAGAGTATACAGGCAGTTGTCTTTTAAGTGGATTTAGGTTGTGGGGTGCTGTGGCCTAGTGGTCTGGCGGGTCGAACTGAAAGTCTTGTGGCCAATCTACAGATTGTGGGTTCAAAGCCAGCCACGGGCTAGTGGCACTTGCGTTCTTGGGCAAGACGCTTTATCACATATTGCTCCTCTACACCCAGGTGTAAATGGGTACCTGCGATGGTAAAGATGCTTTGTGGTTTGATAAGCGGCTGTGCGCGTTAAAGTATAGCTGGGGCTGTATACTCTCCAGGGGGTTGAGATGGTTTCAGAAATGTAAATTAAGACCCAATGACCAGAGACAATAATATGTGCGCCACGAGTGTCTTTGGACAGATGTGTGCGCGGAATAAATTCAGAATTATTATTATTATTATTAGGTTGTAGTTATTGAATAGTTCTCAGAATAAACAGCCTACCTGGATGTCTGTCCTTGTGCTGCGGTACAGCTCACCAGTAGCTGTCTTTCCATGCACGTTTCCTTCAAGGGTGTTAGAGCTAGGATTCCCATACAGCTTCCCTGCCACAGAGATCTCAGAGCCGTCAAAGAAGTAGGGGAACCTGGAAGTTGTCAAGTCATCGGGGTTGGACACTCCAGACTCGTAGGTCATCTCCACATCGAAGACAACAGGACGTGAGACCTCGTAGTAGAACCTCTGTAGCTGCTTGCTGGCATCAGCCGTCTCGTGGATCTTCCTGGTGTAGCCTCTATTTTGGAGCCCGAGCTGCACGAGGAGGTTGAAGGAGACGTTGCGACCGAAGCCCAGGCAGAAGAGTGCGTGTTCCCCGTTGATGGCAGTGTTGATGGTGCGGACCAGTTCCTCGGGGTCTGTGATGCCCATGGTGGGTTGACCATCAGTGAGGATGTACATCATGGAGAGGATATTCTGGTCCTCACCTAGAGAGCCTGACTGAAGGTCCAACAGGTTGTCTGCTTGTATGATGGCTTCTCCCAGATTCGTTTCTGTTTCAGAGAAGAAGTATCAGAACTGCACTCAAAAAATAATTCAACAAAATTCAAATAATACTTTCATAAAGTAACAACATACACTGCATTTCCGATTCTAGGACAATCTGATGTAAAAGTTAGATTCCACTTTTAAACTGCTAATTTCTATTAGGCCGACTGACAATCAGAATGAAGTTTGGTTATAAAATAGTGTGATCATAAAAAAGTGTGATCATGGCTTAAAGTTTCTAACAATAGAAATATTATTTATCTTACATTCATTGTGGAAATAATGACCCTTCCAAACAAATTCCTCGAGGAGAATATTATTATCAATTATCATTATCATTATTATTGGAAAACCATTTATAATGGTTCAATGATCTTTGATGAGCAAGACAACACAAGGTGCAGACAGTTCAATAAAATTCTATCACTAGCATTCAATCCAATTAAAGTATGGATGAAATCACGTTTTAAAATCGTTCCTTTTTTTTTTAGCTACAATTGTCAAGTTTTACCTCCTTGATCAATCAGATCATCAACAAACAGTTTAGCATCATTGATGTTCCTCCTGGTGGCCTGCACCAGAGCATTCCGCCTCCAGTACTGGACATTATCAGAGAAGACCAGGATGTTGAAGCGGTCCATGGATCCCAGGTCATCCAGGATGATCTTCAGAGCTTCCTTGACCTGCCTCAGCTTGGTGCCTGCCATGGAGCCACTCACGTCGATGACGAAGACCACATGCTTGGCTGCGTGTTGGAGGGTCGTGGGCGAGAAGAAATGGGTGAAGTAGCCATCTTGCACCTTGAGGAGAAGTAGGAATGCAATTAAAGTCAGCGTACAGGATTTGCAAGGCCTCCACAAAAGTTATTGAGTCTGAGACAGAAAAAGGACTCAACAGTTTGTAAACAGTGCAAACAGTCACCATGGGAAATCTTGGTTCATCAGATGGTGGTTTTTTCAAGGAAATCAAGATTTAGTGTCTTTTAAAAAGACCGTTCGTCCGAGCGATTTAGTAGCATTTCGTGAAGGATTCGGTGGGGGCAAGATTTCTTCGGCCGTATTTCTGCTATCCAGATGAAAAAAGCGTAAAAAGGTATAGGAAACAACGTCTGTAAGGTAGTTTAAGACCTTCACTTCTGTTTAAGTACCAAATTCAGCCAAAACGCACATCTTTGAAAATCTTATAATTGTGCTCCCTTTAAAGACCAATCATATTGCAATTCCTGATTTCCTGAATCTACATAATAGACGGTCTGTGTACTCCTTGATGCAGAAGACATTTCATACCTCAGTGTAGCTTCCTTCTCTGGAATGGATAACATCATACTCCAGTACGACATCACCAGCCATCCCCTTGGATGTGTACGTCAATTGGTCTTCAGCTGACGGGGCAAAGTTCATGTGGGCTCTGTAGCCACTGCTACGCCGTATCGAGCTCTTTCGAGAGAAATAATCAAATGAGAACAGATGGTATGACTTAAAGAAGGATTGGTGCACTATTAAATCATTTTTACTACCAGTTCTTTGGAGGAAGTAAAAAGAGCATCAAAATAGTACAATCATTGCAATGAAAAGATGTTCAGGGCGAACAACAGTTCCACCTGCTGCCTCATCACGGAATAAGATATCAATCAGGAAAACTGAGCTATCATGCATCCCTACAAACCATAAAAACTTAGGTTTCAAAATGGGAGACGACATCAAATGGGACCAAATGGGACCAAAAATCAACTGATACCATTTGATGCGCCACTTAAACCATGGAATATTTTCCCGAACCTCTGCTCCAGCTTTGGCTCTGGCTTCGGCTCCATTTTTGTTCGTGCATAAACAAGTATCAAAAGGGAGGCTTTTGGCTACGGCTTTGAGGTTGATACTCTATTTTGAACAAGAAAACTGGGGTACAGCTTAAAATGTCTGAACAACCTAAGCTGCATTTACAGCATTTGGATGACAGATCCGGAGCCGGAGCTGTAGCCAAGTTTTGGAAAAGGCCCTAGAGACTACACTTCACAGTCGACAGTGGACTCATGGCAGTCATTCATTTGGTGCTCAAGGTGCTATACTTGGAGCCAATAACCAATACCTGCAAATCCTCCTCGTCTGTTTCAGATGCACGCGGAGCATACTTGAAGAACAAATCACTGATGCCCTGGGGCTCGGTGATGTAGACATCTACTTGGAGGTCGTCAACCACCTGACCAGGCCAGAGGTTGATGCGATGCTCAAAGACGCCACGCCTCCTGGCCAAAAGCTCATCATAGGTCAGGTCAAAAGACACAGTGGACTGAGGAGCCACATCCAGGACTCGCATGGTGAAGGTGTCTTTGGTAGGGTCCCTTTGAACCAAACAGTTGAGATTACGTACATAACTTTTCATCCAGAGTACCGGTACTGATATTCTTTGCAAAGAAAACTTTAGTCCGCGACAATCAAACAACTTGAAGAGAGTTTCAAGCGACAACAGAAGTGTTTGGAAGAGTACAATGTTAAGAAATCAATCTGCATGCATTATGTGACCTCTACACAAGGTAGGCCTATGAGGTTTGATATTTACCTTTTGGTGACAAGTGCTACCTGTCGGCCATCGGTGCTTGATGCAAATGCCACCTGCCAATCTGGGTTCCGTATGTCCTCCACTTTTCCCGTGTAGGTCCTGCCATTCAGTTCACTAAATGCCCAAGTACAAAATAATGATTTGATTATGAATCGCTTATCGCTAATTTATGTTCCCCTTCTGTAATAGGTATTCAACATCGCAAAGTGTATCTCATAATACCGTTGCTTAATAAACCACTTTTATATAGCACATATCACCATCAAAGATGTCTCTATTGTGTCTGAAAGACAATAATATAGGCTTATTTGAATTCATTCTGCAAAACACGTTGAATTTTCCCACCGTTCATCAGCTCAATTCATGTCAATTCAATTCAATTCCATCCCATTCAACAAAAACATTTCATTCACATGTTAAAATGAAACATATTGCGTGCAGACAATTTAAACAGAGAACAGTATAAATTATTTATGCATTTAATTTGTCCACCTTTCATTAACTGAAGTTTCAATTGTGGGTATACATGAACAAGCAAGTGGAAATCTCGGGGTAATAAGACCAAACCGTTTACACAGACAAAGAAATGCAGAATATAAATGAGGAGATAAAATAGGTGGGAAAATGGAAGCTACGTCGCACATCTCCATGGGCAGTTCTTCTTCTGGTTATTTTAACTTCGAAAGTTCAGATGATTAACAACTTGTATGGTTTTTACTTACACAGAGAAGTTGGATATGAAGGCACCGGGTGGGATGTGCAGAGTAAAGGGGACATCTTGCCTGTCATCTGCTCGGTTGATCACTTCACCGGTCACTCTAGTCCTTGCATAACGGTCAGTGATCAAGGATTCTATGTGCAGTTTCTCCAGGTCGATTATAATCTATGGGTGTGGAAACAGGGAATAGTGTAATGTTGGAACTTGAATCCTTATATTTTTTGTCATTGAATTTGACTCATAGCACTATGCAATTCCGACCAATGTGAGTTACAAGTATGGCAACAGTATAGTAGCTCCCGTTGGCTACGCTCCATTTTAAGGCATCTCCTGGCGTGACCACATCCCAAATGTTACAATCTTGCAGCTCACTGGGACAACATTATGTTCACTTTGCTGAGACAGCGCCGTCTTCAGTGGGTTGGACACGTGTACAGACAAGATGATGGACACATCCCCAAGGACATCCTTTAATGGTGAGCTTGCTGATGCTGCCCGACCTTGCAGTCAACCAAGCAAATACCTAGTACAAGGTTGGCTCCATCTCAACCAAACATTACGTCGTTGACTGTGTGAAACGCCGACTCCATCGTCGATTACGACGGGGTGGGCCATGATGGGGATGATGATGATGATGGAGATGATGATGAGTAACAGTTGGCAAGTGAGAGTATATCAAATACTGCATTTTTAACCACTGCATTCATTTTTGTATGAAATACTTACGTCAGGAGTTTGGTCTACAGTGGTGTCCACACAAGCACTACCACCGATCCCGAAGGTGCTGTCACTCTGGCCTCGCTGCCCGTACACCGGCCCTTGAATGCCCCACTGCAGCCCTGGCGGGACGGTCGCGGTATTAAGATCACCACCAGCCCCGCCGGGGCTGCTGCTGCTGACTTCTCCCCCCGTAACAGGAGGAGAATCGACGAATGTCATGGACATGAGCGGAGTCAAGAGGTTGAATCTCTTGGACAACTCCAGCGACTTGCCTATGATCATTCGCTGTTCGTTGGCATCGTTGGACACGGTGTACTGCTTGAAGAGCTGGGCCAGGCTGATGAAGGCTGCCGTTCGCTCGGCAAAGTTATCGGGGACATTCTCCGAGTTGATCAGCACCGCTGGTTTCGTCTGAAAAAAAGGGGCAGATGATTGAAATGAATAAATCAACAGGATCGAATTCGGTACTAAAAAAGTGTGCAAGAGCTGCAGTGATGTGCTGTGTTGTCTACATCCTACTTCCATTCCCAGGAGCATTGTGCAGGAGTCAAGCCAGTCACCACTCACCACCTTCTACCTCACCACAGCCTTGTTATGCTTGCAAGCTCGTATAATGATTTCAAAGCGTGATACCAAACTGAAGTAGAAGCCCTTTGCTTGACAATCCAAGCAATGGCCTTCTACTAGCTCCTTACCTCATAGTGACATGGAACACTCATGAACTAAACAGCAAGTGCAATAATAGCAAGCATTTGCATGATGCAGTGCAGAAAAAACAACACAAAACCACAGCAACTAAAACTGTCGAAGTCAATCATGTGCTTAATCTCAAATTTCTGTCTGGTTCTCACCAAAGCCATTTTCTACGATTGATCTAAAAGTTCACTGGATTCACTGCAAAACCTAAAGACCAATTGTGGTCACTAATCTCGACCACGCACAGATTCCGAAACTTAAGCCCATCAAACAACGTTTTTCTATTAAAGTAAAGTTTACAAAAATAGTGGATTGAATATTTGCCAAAATATCACTGATGATAGATTCGTTTGGACTGAAATTCGACCAGTGCTTTATACTGAACTTACATCTGCAATTGGCACATATTCCTCGATGATTATTTCACCCGTTGCACTGATAGCTGTGATCCTAATGGGAAGGTTAGCAGCTAAGGCGTTAGCCAGCTGACCGCTGATCGCAAACTCAGATCCTTCAAAGTAGTTTTGGAAGAACGTCTGAGTCAGAGAATCATCGTTGACAACGCTTCCAAGATACTCAATGGCGACATTGACCAGGAGGGGCGTGGCAACCTCATCGTACACTCCTGAGGGGGGAAACAAATAATATTTGATTTATACAAGTAATAAACATTTGATCTTGCCTACCCCGGACCCCTCTATCCATTACTAAACCTACTCCACCCTCCCTAAACCCCCTTTTTGTCCCGATCCTCTAAATTGTATATGTATCTTTAGTGCTTGCATGTTCTTGTTCTCTTGTCATTTTGGCCTTTGATAAAGATTCTGCTAGGATCGAAACGCGTCAGGTGTAGAACCTAACTCCAAGGTTTAATTTCCTAGGAAATATAGCCTTATCAACAGACCCTTCAGGACACCATCTTGTAAATACCAGTGTCGTAGTCATCGTCTGCAGATCGCCATTCTTATCTTTGTCATTATGCTCCATCCATCATCGATCAACTAAGATCACCATCATTTTCACAGTCATCAACTTCGACAATGACATGATAATTGTTACAATTAAATTTCGCCACTGCTACAGTGATCACTCATTCCAGCACTCCAAAGAGTGCAGAGTGATAACTGACTTAAGGTTTTGAATGAATCAGTTAATGAAGCAAAAGGATCAAAACCTCACCAATGAGCTGCTCAGAAGCAGCAGAATCCTCGTAAATCTTCCGCGCCACCCCGGAGTTCCCCAAAGCCAGACGGGCCAGGAAGTTGAAATCCACGTCCGTGCCGAATCCCAGCGTGACCACAGAGCACTTGCCCTGGTTATTATTCTGGATGTTCTGCTCAATGGACCGGGGACTGGTCACACCTTTGGACGGGACGCCGTCAGTCAGGACGAACAGAATGCAGATGCCTGGATTGCTGGCCGAGATGGGGTCCATGGCACCGGCCACTCGAAGCTGATCTAGGCCTTCCATCATTGCATCGTTCAAGTTTGTACCTTGTGGTCAAGAATAAATGGCAAAACTCTCTCAGTTCGCAAGAAATAATCTACAAACTATTTCAATTTAATACAAACGTAAACGACAGCTAAGCAACGGAAATATTGCTTAAAGACTTGTCTGAGAGGCAAATAATTGGTTTAAAGACGACAGTTTTAGAATCTTACCTTTTTTAGACTCCAGTGTATTGATGTAATCTTTGGCCATGTTGATGTTATTCGACGAGGCTTCAACCATCTCATCCTCTCGCCAGAAATAGACCTTGGCCAAAGCAGATCGACAGGAAATCGTAATTTTTCTTCGCATAAAAGCTCAGAGTAAAGCAACGCAAACTTGGAATAAAGGTGACCAAAGTCGCACGATGTCGTGTTGCTGGTAGCGACGTTTCGGCTGCTGGTACTGCTAGCCTTCATCAGACAACTGTATAGTACTATAGCAGTACCAGCAGCCGAAAGGTCGCTTTCAACAACACGACATCGCATGACATTGATCACCTTTTTTCCTTATCTGTATCTACCGCGATGAATAATTATTTCCTTTCTAATGCAATACGTCAATGTTAACAAAAGTTGATTAACTTTATATTACAAACAATTGGACATTAAATTCGAATGAAATTTGATTGTCTTCTTGTTTTTTAGAATTAAATTGCAAAGATTGGGGCGTGTACCTCATCTGAAAAAGGGATGATATTGAAGCGATCATCAGGCCTCATCTGACCCATGATGGTTACCAAGGCCTCCTTGGTCTGTCGTAACTTCGTCCCGTACATGGAACCGCTCACGTCGATCACGAAAGCAACTGATTTACGGATGGGACTCAGGCCTCCAGGAGAGAAATGATGGATGAAGACATCACCAAAGGTCTACATCCAGACACGAAAACGAGTTAATGCTGAACAGATTCGAATGTAGAGGCCCTAAATACAAGTAATAAACTCAATGCAAGTAATACAACTGCAGAAAACTGCTCATCAACCAATATAATGATCAGAAATTCTCAAAATGCTCAGAGTTAAGAAGGCCTGGCGTTTCGATCCTAGCCGAGGTACCTTATTCAGCCTTTTGGTAAAACAAAATTTCCTGCAAGGATCGAAACGTCAAGCCCTCCTAACTCTTATTTGTACTTTTTACTTTAATCTGCTAACCAATAGACCTTTCTTGAAGCAGGCTTCTGTTGGAAGAGTCTACAGTGTGCAAGTACGAGGTATGCAGTTGCCTTAACAATGCACTTGTTAACGGCCGCCGTTTGAAAGGTTTGATGTTGGAATGTTGATGAATTTGCCATAAATCATCTGGCAATTTCCAACGGGTAAATTATCATACTAGTATCATCATTGAGCATCTCTTCATTGTCTTGCAGTACTGGCCTGAGTGCACCTAAGCTGACTGTAAGTTAGAAGCCTGCCAGAATAAGCCTCATTTCTCCTTAGCATCGGAGCAACCTGCTCATTCATGCTCTGGCATGAACAGGGATCTCCATAAATGACCAGAAGAACACCATCAAATTAGCTTAATAGCAATGTTCTCCTTGATCCCACATAGCTCATGTACCATCCAGTACATCATTTTACCTGGACATCTCCCACACTCAGCTCATGTCTGACATCATACTTCAGGATGAAATCCCCGTTGATACCCGACGACTGACCCCCGATGGTCTGCTGCTCCCGTCGGCTTGGCGTGAACTCCATGTTAACCATGGTCCTCCCTGTCTTACTGATGTATTCCTCCAGAGAGATGTAAGAGTCGGTGGAGCGGGTGGGTCTACTAGAGCCACCTAAAGTGCCTCCTGGGATCTGAATGATGCCGGCTTCTACTTTGCTTATGCCCTGTGGCTCAGTGATGTAGGCTTTGATGCCAAAATCTCGCACAACCTAAAATAATAAGAGTGACAGAATACTTTTACAAAACCACAAAATAACAGTGAAAGTTGGAATTGTAACACCAAACAGCATTTATATATCGTAATCATCACAAATCTGATAAAGAGCAAACAATGGAATGACATTTAAAAAATTCCTCTTCATTTTTGTTTCCAATTTCCCTCTTTTCGGGGAAAAAAGGTGATCAAAGTCAGGCGATGTCGTGTTGTTGGTAGCAACGTTTCGGTGGCTAGGACTGCATATAACCTTCATCATGCAACTGAAGACTTGATGCTGTTGGTCCGCGTATAAGTCCGTGCTCACCAGTCTTTTTTATAGACAAACTTGGAAAAAATTGCTTATATCACATTTGCTCATTTTAGATGTAGAGGCTAATATGACTTTAAGCCCAACATTTTGCGAATTCTGCAAGCAACCAGCTAACAATAAATTAAACAATAAATTAAACAATAAATTAAAGCAATAAATTGCCATGTCAGATGACACTAACTATCAGTCCGAAATTTTGAAACAGATTGCAGTACAGTCTGCCACCTTTCTGGGCATCCAAGGGCCAATTTAAGATTGTTTGAATAAAGTCTAAAATGGACACCATGATGTCTTCATAATGTCAACTTCCTGGCTGGAAATAAATACGTTTTGGTCTATTAATTCATATATAAATGATAGCAGGTGAATGGCAACGTCCTGTCAAAGTTTCATCAATTGAAAACATCTTTTTTTAAAACAAATTGAAAACCTTGCGTAATCATTATACCTGTTGGGGATTGACGCTTATCTTCTGAGTGTACCATCCCTGGCTACGTTCCAGTAGCTCCTGGTAGTTGACCATGACACCGACCCTGTCACCTGGAGCTACATTGACTGTCACCATGAAAGTGTTCCTGGTGGGGTCACTGCATCATGACAAATTGTTGTAATAAACATAAATGACAGACTGGCATCATCCAGTGTGACTGGCAACTGGCTTTGAAATTTAAATTTAAAAAATGTTTTTTAAATTGCACTCAGCTGATGAAACATGCGGAAAAGATACCAGGTATGGTGTCACTATAGCTCTTTGCTAAAGTACTAATGTAATTATTGCCTTTTAGGTAGGCCTACAACTACCAAAATGAGTCTTTTGCATAAGAACTTGCAAGTAAATATAAAGGTCAAGTCTTGTACTATGGCTCTGATCTTCAGCTATAACTTTAAACGTCTGTTTATAAAACAAACATACTGACCACTTGGACAAGGCAGTTGCAGTTAATATTAACTATAACCAATTGTGATATTTTGGCCGAAGAGAATTTGAATAGTGACATTTGACATCGTAAGTTTTCCTGAAGCAAAAAATGCCCCCGAAATACTCACAGAGCAGTGATTCGTCCAGTGGAGAGGCTCCCAGATGCATCAAATGTATTCTCATCTTCCCCATCGCACTTATCTCTCACTTTGCCATAATACGTCACACCATCCACCTCCCTGTAATATAGAATGGAACAGTCATGATAATCGGAACGTCAACTAAACATAGCAGTATTCTCCCGAGGACGGCCAGAGCATAATGGCCGGAACGTCGAGTTGACCGGCTCTTTTCAGAGCCACCTCATATGTCACATCATGGTGTTACTGCGAACCTTTAACTTTATGTCAACTAAACAATCATAGAAAAGGCTGGGTCCCATCATTATACCACCATTTTATTTGTTTTAAGGAATGGTTGACACACGACACCAAAAGAAAGGAAGGTTTGCGGATACACAATATCTTTTCTGGAAAAGTGGTTCTGAAAAGAACCCGTGAGAAGGGAACTAATAAGATGCTGCAAATTGATCATCAACCAAAACAATGACCTGATATATCAAATGCTTGATGGGGTTAGGAGTGCCTGACGTTTCGATCCATGCAAGATTTTCCTAGGATCGAAACGTCAGGCACCCCCAGGCAAAAGCAAGAAGACTTGACGTTTTAACCCTTAAGGAAGACCTTTTCCTTCTTGGTTTCCCTTGATCCCTGTTTAAAATTGAATAGCTTGGAACCTACAAGGAGAAACCTGCGATGTATGCGTTGAGTGGAAGCTGCATGACGAAGTCCAAGGGCATGGAGTCACCAGCCTTGTTGCTGATGCGACTGGTGATCGTGGTGCTGGCAAATCTTACTGCTATCTTGGTCTCAACTTGGAACAGCTGCACATCTAAGCCTCTCTTGCTCTGCTGGTTAAAAAAAAGGATAACTTCTAGTTTAAAAGGGTTCGAATGGACTAAATGACCCCCTTAGGCAGACTAGCCTAATGGTGAGATGTTACTAAACAACAGATGGCAACTGGCTATTATGAAACCCCCGAGTTGCGTCATTTGTTTGTGTGATACTTTGTTTCTTTCTTTCCTTGCTATTGTCACAGAAAGCAAACACGCAATTCGACAAGTTCATTGGTTAACCAATCAAGACAAATAGTTTAAAATATAACAATTTTCCCGTGATATTAAGAAAGAAACTGTGACCAAATGCCAATGGTACTTTAAACGATATCAGAAGTTGTTGAACTTTCCCCCAATTTTAAGAAGACATTATTTTTGACTCTCACATCTATGTATTGAAGTTAAGATTGAAAATACTGATCAATATATTACCAAAACGAAAACACTCAAACGAAAAATAATGAAAGTTCTGGGAATATGTAATACATTGTACTTACGGGACTTGTCTGCCTTCTGTCACGAAATAAGTGCTGCATCTAATAATAAAAAGAGTTCAAAGATACCAAAATTAATGAAATTATAACATAAAGGCAAATAATTACGACATGAAAATCAGACAGATTCTTTAACATTCTGAAATTACAAACAATGATTCACGGGTGCGATTCAATCCAAATAAAAACTTACACAAGGTGACTGGATTAATATTAAGTCATTGAAAAGTGAACCAAGAAAAATTGACTGAAGCAGGAATCGAACCAGCGATTCCCGAAATACCGTCTTGGCGCTCTATACCAATTGAGCTATCAGGCCCTTTAAATCTCGCTGCAGTTACATTATCTTTGTTCGCTTTGCAATAAAATACAAAATTTAATATTGCCAATTATTGTATGCCCCGTGTTATGCAAGCAATATTCACATTTACACTTCCACTCATTCATGCACCTAGCTGATGTATTGATAGTGTATATGATATAAGTTTCTCGAGAGTTATGGTGAACATTTGATAAAAAGTGTTTTATGAAAAACAAAGTTCATACAATTATTTATTCCTGCTTTAAGCATAAGAAAATTAAGAAAAATATTCTCTGAATCTCTGAGATTTCTTGTGCTTATTTTTCCTTGTCATATTCCTTCATTTGTTCGTTTTATGTTTAATGAACCTTTCATGGCATGCAGATATTATTTTGTATCCATAATTTAATTCATTTTGTCCTTTATCTAATTTATATCTTTATCTAATTCAAATCTAAATTTGTAATTATGATGATCGCTGGTGTTCAAGTTTGTTTATTTGATTAGAAAACCGAAACGCGCAATTTATTTTGGCCAAACATTTTTCATTTTTATGGTTGCCAATAAGCAACAAAATGAACACTTTCAACTTAAATCATAAACTGGTGCCGTGTCCTATATACTTCGTTTTGTTAGACCTTCTCAAAGTATTATCATAGACATTTAGATTTTTCATTTGAAATGTCGAAATGAAACCTCAATGTAGGTCTTTCTTTTGCGGTGAAATGCGGTTCCTTTGTCCCTCAATAAATCGACTCATACCACCAAGGTTATTGATGAATTGTCCTGGTTAGTAGAATTCTAATAATGCGATAATGTAAATAAAGGTCACTTTCTACAAATTCCCTGAATCGCGTAGGAAGTGGACAGAGGCATATAAAGGGGATGTGACAGGTTTTGGTGAACAAAGTATCAGTCAATGACAAACAAAAAGAAACAGATATCCATGTATACGTCATGGTAATGCCCCCCCCCCAAAAAAAAACCCCAAACAAACAAACAAACAACCCCCCCCCCCCTGACACCGTCCCCATTGAAGCCAATAAATAACTAAAATATTTTTCCATTCTCAATTGTATGTCCTGTTTGCTTCCAGTAGAAAAACTACGTGTCGATCTGACAAAAGAAAAGATGAATAAACTTTGTATGAATACTTCCCTCAAGGCATTTGCCTATACAGTATTCAGTTTTTTTCTAGTAGGGGGGGGGGACTGACTGATATCAATCAATGTCATTCATTGAAAATACACCATGGTAAATGATACAATAACAGAGTGGATACAGGACAATGTGTATATAGGTCTATGTAATACCACCATCTACCCATGGGGAAAATACCTCCATGGTGAAAAGTTTTCACTTGTGTAGGGCCTACCAACTAAAAATACAGAGCAACACAGAAAACGCTGTTTTTTAAATTAAGCTATAGGCAGGGGTATCATCCTCACAGGACAATGAATCTATATCAATGCCATAATGAAAATACCTTAACCCACCTACTTTTTCCTGTGGGTAAGTGTAGTATCCTTAAAAACCAACAATGTGTGGTTACTGTATGTATGGTTTATGATTCAGTTCCCATATGGAGACTGTGGTAATACTAGGTAAACAGCTCTTATCTTGTGTGGAAGAAGTAGAGGGTTAGGGTTAAGTCTCCTGTGAAAGATGTGGTAATGTGTGGTAAGCAGGACTTGTCTTGTTTGGCATAGGTGTTGGTTTGGTAGATGGTGTACAATGGATCCTTCCGGCCTGGCAATCTAACTGTGGGCATTGACCAATCGGAGGACGCCTTTTAATCAGGTGACCACGAAAACCTCGGTCAAACTAAATCGCTGTATGTAAAACGCACACGTGGGCGGGGCTTAAGACCAAAGCCGGAACGGTCCATTATAGGCAAGGTCCCTTCCAATGGTTATGACAACATGCAGATAGAAGCAGCATATCATCCACCATTCCCTTTATAGGTTCCTGCTCCGTTATAAACATTTTGGTCGCGATACACTTTTTTAATTGGCGCGTGAACTTCGCTCGAACTTCTATCATGTTTTGTTCTCCCTCACTCTACAGTCTACACAACACACGCAAGCTCTTGTTACCAATCGTCTGAATAAACCTGACTCAGTTTTCGAGAAACACAATAAGTCGACTAAATCATGCATAAACCAAATCTTGAATGCTTTAAAATGGATTTATTTACGGCGAATAAACACATTGCAAAACATGTTTTTCTTTCCATATGTTGTTGACGTCGGTTGGAATTTAGTTTGCAGATGATGTTTGCATAACGCAGGGCCTATAGTGACACCTTTGGCATTTTGTAAAAAATGAAATCATAAGAAAACTAATACCCCAAGGATGTGGTCTAGACATTTGAACCGTTTTGATAAGCAATTGCGTAAGCATGACTTGGTATAAGCTTAGCAGGGGATCCCGCCCAACATAAACTTTTTTTTTTATGATTTAAATGCGTCGAAAAAGTTCGACTTATGCCTTGGCAGTTGAAAAAAAATGCTCGTGTGATTCTACAAACCTATTCTGTATGTTACAATCGCAACTCATTGTGTTTAAAAGGACGATCGAACACGATTATAGTTCCGATGATCGTAACCCTTGGTCCGACACGGGGACATGGACCTTGTCCATAGGTCAGAAGTGTTACTATCATCGCAACTAACACGACTGTTGCATTATTATTATTATTATTATTATTTATTTGACCAACAAACAAGCATACAATACAAGAGAAACAGTACTAACAAAAACACAGAATAATAAATTACAACCAAAATAAACGTTAGCGGGGACCGAGAACAGAAATCCGAATATATAACAGGACCAAAGGTGTTTGGTATGTCTTACGGCCTTCGCAAGATGAAAAACTGGAGACTGTTGGGAGCATCGTATTCTAACTTAACGAAAATCGATATTTATTATCAAGTACAAATTAGCCGAAGTTTTGAAATTAAAACCTTTTTTTCATTAAGAACATGCAGAAAAGGCACCACACCTTTCTTTGCATGCAACATAGGCCTAAGGACAACTGTATGTAAGGCTTAATTCAGGAAGCATTTATTCAATTTATTAACTTTTTCAGTGTGAAAAGTTGTCAAATTTCATCACAATTGGTGTTCAAATTTTGTTTTGGTTTTAAGGAAACAGCGGAATGACATTTTGTTTCTTGAGTGAAAAAAAATTCAATGTCTGCACTGTAGAGTGTGAAATATAGAGAAACATAATATACAGGAAGATCAGTATATCAATACCAACCTGCACGGCATGACAAACTGTGTAAGCTTTCTTACAGAAACTCTAATGTTAGTGGTGTCTGGTTCTGTACCGTCATTTTTAAATCAATATTTGTTCACACAAATGTTCCCATGCATGACTCTGATTCCATGAATCAAGATGGAACAATGACTGATATGAAATATTGAAATCAAGGTCAGGAAATCAGTATTCAGCTACTTTGTTGTCGGCAAGGTGGTTCAAGCTAGGGTGAAGTCCATATCTCCCACATTGGAAAATACGACCACACATGCAATAATAACGTGCAATACAAACATCCGCTAGTCTTTCAGTACACACATTGTAATAATGCAATTCATGTGCACATTATTTCTACGTATACCATACATGACTCATAATGGAGACGCACGAACTTATTCTTCAATTGTTGATAGCATCATGGAGCTATATCTCTACCTAAATGATTGCACTCAAAGCGCCGAAACCTTCAACTTTCTGATGCAGGAACAGACTAAATTATATGCATTATTCAAACGCAATTAATTTTAATAGTCAAATTAAATGGATTAGCAGTATTCCTCATTGATTTACTCATTGATTTATTTTATTATTTTCCCAACATTATTGTAGCGAAAAGACACTTAAAGGTAAATACATGATTGGTAAAGGTCACAGAACAGCACTCACACTTCGTTTGATCCAATATGTGCTTGACTGCCTGACATAATACACCTGTAAAATTTTGAGCTCAATCGGATATCTGAGTCCCGAGAAAACAGCAAAACCCGACTATTTTTGTTCTAATAACACACAAAGAATAGTTTTAATCTTACCCAGAGATCAAAACTGTTTTCGGTCTTTGTTTGACTTATTTCTGGATAAATACACCATTTCGGGCGGAAATATTTTAACGGTATGTTTCTACCACCACCATCTTCATATCCTGAAAGTTATAAGTAAATATGTGAACATTAATTTATGTTACCAATCATGTACTGTGCCTTTTAAGGTAATCTGTGAAGATTTCTCTTTCGGTGTACTCTGCCGAAGTATGATACATGTGGTACCTTTTTAACAATAGTGTGGATAGATGTCTCTACATTTAAATGCGAATGCAAATGCATTTTACTACATGGTCGTGCCTATTACCACAATGTGGCACCAACATTATAGAAAGAGTAGCTAATGGGAAGAATATTTTTCATGAGATAAAAACGTAATGACAGTTCCAGCAGATATGTTGAAAAGGCAAGATTGTGGATCGAATTTTGTTACAAAATAGTTCTGACGTCCCATAGACTCAAATGCATCATGCATGACCAACAAACCATTGATTGTTATATGGGGTCGCTTTGGGCATCGAAAGGTGAACTCATTGTCGCCACGTATAAAAAGGAGCAGTATTTCCATCAAATTCGACGAAGTCTGATTATACATGTAGTATAACCGAAAGTCAACTATCGTATTGTGGTGGTCGTTGATTTGATTTGAGTTGAACTGAACTGAATTGATATAAATCATTGTGACACATACATCTATACCAGCTCTGACGATATTTACAAGTTTATAAGCACCAGCAAACACGGTCCATAGAAAAGCACTGGTTCTTAATTAACCCAAAGGTTAAGGATTGACCACAATTAAGTTCCATAGTTAGTTCAGTATATTCCCTGTGGACGTAGACTGACCATGGACTGACTTGTGGTGTGAGATCCCAGCGGGCATGTCATTGTTGTTGGTCAGTGTGAACTTTTAGTCCCATCTCGATCCATAATTAGTGCTGCGGGGTAACACCATGCATGTCCTTGGATTTCCCGTCGGGTTTAAGCAAACATACTTAACACACCATAAACCCAATGGGCATATTTTACTCGATACAGTGTGTGTAATGTGTATACAGTCCATAGGCTAGGCCTATGGTTCAAGCGCGAGCCTAGAATGATAATGTAGAGCTTCAATAATTGTAATTGGAAAAACAAAATTTAGTCTGTCCATTCCCAAAATTGTTGCATATATTGTGTCTTATTTCTCCATGATAGTACAGAAAACGTTTGGCTTGATCCGTTGTCAAAGATGGGAGAAATGGTTATGCAGTTCTAAATTTTCTGGCCCGCCGTGTACTTCCAAGTTGCAACCGATCAACTAAAGAAATTTATTACAATTGGAAGAAATTACCATCGTAGATTAAATATAACGGTCGGAAGTGTACGGCAAGGATTATACTAAAAGATCATTGTAAAAAAAGACATCACAAATACTTATTGTTGTTATAATTTTTGTTGCATATATTCTTGCTAAAATAGTATGTGGGGAAATAAATCGAATAAATAAATGAGCGAAAGATGAATAAGGAATTTCAAATCTTCCACAAAGGTGGCGCAGATCAGTCCCAATATAGCAGCACCCTTCCTACAAAAGATGAGTCTGTAGTAGGCCTATACTTAAATTAATTTTACAAACTCAAACTTGTTATGCTTCTTTCTGATAACAGCAAGCTAAATGTTGGTTTTAAAGTTATAATACATGATTGGTAAAGGTCACAAAATAGCACTCACACTTCGTCTAATCCAAAACGTACATAAAATAACACACCTGTGAAAATTCACCATCTTCATACCCTGAAAGTTATACCATGGAGGTATTTATCTATTCCTTCCTCCATGGTTATACATAAAGCTGTGAACATTTCTGTTTGGATATGTTGCCAATCCTGTATGTACTGTACCTTTAAAGGAAATTGTGGTATTATAACCATGGTCTGGTTACCTATCCTCCATGGTAGGTCTACATAGGATCGTATAATATTCTTTCCTCCATACCCACCTCATCATATTGCCTGGACTCGTGTTCCTTCGCCGTGACAATCCACTCCCTCCCTTTAGGCGGTGCTGAGTGTCCGTAGGGGATGACGTGTGAAAGAAGAAACACCGTGACCATTCCTACGGATAGTATCAATCCTCGTACATCTCCCATAGTTGATCGTAAAACTGATTCCCTATCGTATAATATTCACGTCCGATCACGGACCACACAAAATGATATCTCCTTTCAGTATCTTCCCTTCCTTGTAGAGTCCACTTAAGGAAAGAACCGACTGCTAAGACAAGGAGAACTCTGAAGTTAAAATTCTCAAGCGTGGCAACCTTAATCCCCCTCCTCGATCATGGAGGTAAAAGTGGGACACGATGCAGAATTGCTGGAGTATAACTAGGCCTAGCTACAGACTGAAGATTAAGAACGCAATCCGCTACAGATCCGTGGTTTAACCTTGCTGAATGGCCCTGTCCACGTTGAGCACTGTACGGTATATACAGACTTCTCCTACGAGCACATTGGCAGGACGACTGCGGGCACGACCACTGGACCGTGCGTCAGCGGATTACCATGAAAAACCAAACAATAGCCTGAATACTGTGTCAAGATACGGGATGGGCCAACCACCGCATACTGCACTTCTGCCAAAAACAAGATTGGCAGGGCTTTCCTCCTCTGGCACTGCCGATGCGCACTGCTGACCCCAACTATGCGTAATATTTCGCACTAATAAAGAATTGTATGGTAAGTAATTTCACACTTCAAAGTTACATTGATTAATTCTTGGCACGGCGTATAATACGTAGATGCAGTGTCATCATGAAGTTATATAAAGAACCACAAAGAATCCCGATTTCAATGGAGGTGGAATTTTAATTTGCCATTGTTACTCCCTCCGGGATTATTTGTAACGCGCCAGTGGACATAGGTTGGACAATGGGGTGGCAATCCTGCCCGATTATTCTGTCCGGCGGGTGGGTGGATGGAAAGAGTAATAGCCAAAGATTCGTCAAGTGCAGATCTCCTTATTGACTTATGCAAATATATTCTCTTGGGGATGTTTATGTTTTTAGGGAGAAACTTAAGTAATTTTAAGTATTCACCTGCCACTTGGAAACACTTCTAAATCAGCCAAGCAAATCGAGAGACCGGTCTGTGAACAGCGTATACATCATGAGTGGGCTCTCCTTCTGTCCACTCTGGATCAGCTCTTTTGTTACAGACCTTTCTAATTATTTTTCAATATACCTGTTTGAAACAGCTCCGTAAATCTCTTCGAATCCCCCCTGAAGGGTGACCGTCACCTCCACGGTGATCCAATCCGTACCGTCGACTAGTCAGCCGGCCATGAAGACAAACATTCAACGTTCTTTGACACATTAATTCTGTATTCATTAAATTGAAAGAGGATCGTACGTAGACCAGAACTTATCCGATCCGTCTGAGCAGTCTGGAAACAAACCTTTTTGGCGGCGGTAAACGGGAAAAAAATTGCAAATTCACGCTTGGGAAGCAATGGACTCGGATTGAACTTCATGAACAAAACCATGGAATGTAGAGAGAACAATGTGTAGATAATGCAGTTTATTGACTTGGTCCTATCCGTGTAGAGCTGTCTGTCTGCTTGCATGGTGTGTGTATGCAGCAGGGAGGTTAACATGCTTACATAAATGTCAGAAAGTTGAAGTTCAAAGTATTAATATAGAAATTAGAAAAGCAACGGCCTTAGCGTGATTTCAGACGGCACTATGGGGCTGTGCGGAACGATTTCCCCCTTGTAAAACAGCACAGAACTGCAGTCAGTACCCGCACTTTATCCATCCGGATCACACACTGAAAAACCGGAGGAAGAGTTGAATTTTTTTTTGTGAAACTACATCTGCTTTATACCAAAAAGGTTTTTTTTTTATCAGATGTTTCATGGCGCGTCTCAATCCAATATCTGATATTGGTTTGATATTTGAAACGTTAGGCCACTGCGGATCCAGATCGACTGAGCCGAAGTCAGCAACATTCAAATACAATAAAGGAGACATTTTCATCCATCCATCATCATTCTCTTCAGCCATCTGTCAACGACTGTTTCCAGTACAACCGAAGAGCCATGCATGTGCTCATAATCCCCCACTTGTCCTACAAATATGCACTGGTAAAACTCACTCAATATTGTTTGCAAACCTGACGAATTTTTCTTCGTGAAACAACATTTTTGTTTAGTGAAATTTACAGGGATTTAATAAAACTACTTTCAATTAGAATTTAATTAAACTGCGGAATCGTTTAGATATCGGCTTCGGACCGATACTGACGCACTATAAAATAAAAAGCATATTTATAAGAAAGGCCTCTATTCCTATATAATAAAAGAATATCAATTTTCCAAATCTGACATATTCAGAAATCAGAAGTTATAAAAAGATACTATTAAACTCAGATACTTTAAATATTTACATAAATTTCATTTTGAAAACAAATCATCAAATGCTGCAAATTAATATCAAACATGCAAAGAAATCTTAACTCCAAGATACACCATTCCGCTACAACAAATTGTCTGATCACCGTAAATCCCGATTTTGACTGACAACTGCACTTCAATTAAAGCCATATTGTACAAAGGCCAAACTCTGTAAGACAGACTTTCCTTCTCATGACGTTACCCTGGTAGGTATACCCACACAACGGATCATTCCATTTGAAAATAGTAATGGCGAGGACAAACTTGGTGTCAAACTCAAACACCTTAATACTGAAGGCCTATAACTTCAAGTAGCAATTATTTTGATGGGCCACTGCTTTTCTGCATGTAAACGTTTCGATCTGCAACCTAACATTTCAAAGCAACTATAGATTGCTACACCATTCCAAAAATATCATGCATGATGTAATCTCCGTACTGTCCCTGTATGAAATCTTCATCAGTTTCAACATTTGCTGCGACCCAACAGTTGACCTTCTTCTTGCCTGCTTCGTTGAATACAGGACGCCCTCTTGCGGTGTTGCCGGCCTGCTGAATGCAAGACGGTGCAGCGCCCCCACCCGGCTGGTCGGCGGTCATTGAGATACGAGAATCTCCTCCTCGAAATTGACCTGTCAAAATATTGTAAAATATGGTTAAGTAATGTACACAAATGGAGGCGTCTGACTAACAGTTTATATCTATATCATCGAGCCTTTACGAAGGCTTGAGGCTTGAGGCTAGACGTGCGACTTGTTTCTCTACAGCCATTCGAGGCCCACAAAACGAAATGAAGGGATTGGACCACTAACGAAGCCGAAGAAAGGCTCCAGCTTCGCCGTGTATCTCAAGCCCTTCAATTCATTTGGATACAAAATGGCGTTATCAAAATTAATCTCAAGACAAGCCTCAAGCCTAATTTCTAAAGGGCTTTGTCAGGTCAAAACTATTAGCGCTAAACGACTATTTCATGTCCAAACCGAATACAGTATACTCACCAATGATTCCCTTTGCGCCGGCCGAAAGCTGACTCCCACCGTTCAGGTAAAAGCCCAAGAAGCCTGGCCTGTCCCTGTTGGCCGTGTACCGCATCACAGTGAACCCGATGCCCTTCTTCAGAGACACGGAGGCCATCCGACGGTCCACCTTGACTGAGATCTCCCCAAGACGGACATTGCTCTTGACCTCCCAGAGCAGGGTGTGGTTGGAGTTGATGCTGATGAGGTCTGGTGTGAACCTGATCCTGACCATCGTGGAGCTGCCACCGCGTCCACGGCCATCGATGAATGTAGCCCCGATCTCGCCCATGAGTGTCTCTTGTTTCTGTACGCCATTCTCCTGGACGGGCTTGGCTATCACTCGACCGTTGATGTAAATTCCTCGATAAAGAAAAGTGTACAAATTGAGCAGAGAAGAGGTTGAGTTAAGCTGCAACATTTTGAAGATCTACAATATTATCCATTTGCTTGATAGTGATTCGGAAAAAGGCTAGGGCCTCGATTTCACCAAACTCATCTTAACTCACTATCAGACGTAGGACTAGGACTTATGATGCATTGCAGCCCTACGTAGGATACGATGGGTTATCCTTAGTAACTCGATCGGTCTTATAGGGCTTCGTGAAATCGACCACAGGATTACCAGTCATGTTGACCTTTTAGTCTCTGGGTGAACAGAAATCCCTTCCTTCCTCTAACATGAACTCATAGACCAGGGCCCAATTTCATGGAGCCGTTACCGTTTACAAAATATCTTCGCTTTTTACGGTACCAGAATTGTTTTGGTTACGGTTAGCGTATTTCACGGGAAGAGTTTCCTTTTTGGTAACGGTAAGCAAGGAATTTGTGCAGAATGCATACGACAGCGCGCCAATGATCACGGTTACCGTAGAAATTCTTCGCTAACCGAAAGGTCTTGCTTACGGATTCCATGAAATAGATTTCACGCGTAGCAGTGCCCGTAAGCACTAACATAGGCCGTAACGGGTTCCATGAAATTGGGCCCAGCTCTTTCGAGCATTTAGTCGACAAATCTTTCCTATGAAGTGACGATAAAGACTTACCTTTGTCACTATCCTTAACCAGGCTGATGACATCACCAGCACCACCGTTAATATCAAAGCAAAGGGAAACGTGGACCTTGATGCTACCGGTGCCATCTGTATACCAAGACGAAAAAAAACACTCAAGATTTCAACCAAATGCAATCACAAAATAGCTACAGCTGCCGAGTTGGCCTGGTATACGGATAGTCAATGACCTAAAGTATACTGCGAATCAAGACATGTGGAGAATATTTGAAAAAAAAAATATTAATTGAAGCTTATGGGATGTTTCTTTCCTTCAAACCTACCGCCATCCGGTTTGGGAGTGATAACATCAGGGATGACACTGAGAGTCTTGCTGAGACCTTCCCGGACGTTTCCTGGTAGCTCCCTCTCCCAGACGCTCATACCCACCGGGCCTTCATCTCCTCCTCCTCCCGAGGATCCTGGCAGCTGCTCGCTGACCGTCATCCTCGTGTACGGGTTCAGAAAGGTGTAACGGAGAGAGGTTCTGGTGATTTCCTCTCGGGTGGCGTCCTGGTTGACTACCTGAGAGCTGAACTTCTGGCGCTCCAGTGACTGGATCATGACGTAGGCCCAGATGCGCTCGATCAGGTCTTGAGGGATGGATGGATCCAGGAGAACACGAGCTGGAATCTGTGTTTGATAATCATCAAAGTAACATGCGCATACTAAATTCTAAAATACTCCAGATGAAATGATAGGAACTTAACTGATACGAACAATATAGGTCTAAGGTCTGAATGAGATTCATCTATCATCACAAAGATGGACGGTCTTAAACAAATTAAAGTGGCATTGATGCTGATTCAATAATGAATATCACTTATTATTATTATTATTGTGGAAGCCAGAATTAAGATGATGAGGGAAGCCGAAGATATTAATCTCTCAGTGTTCACCTAATATCATTCACCGTGACTATTTCGGGCAATACAGCTCAAAACCGTTAAAACATAGCAAATTAATATACAAAATAAAGTATATACATTTTATTAACAGCACGGAATTCACTACTCAGCACTAAAAGGGAAATCGCAGTCATGAGTTGGGGAGAGCCCACAATACGTGAATTCATTGCTTTCTTGTGTTTGAAACCACAGCCTGGATCGTGTTGGACATCAAGAACTGCAGAAGTCTTTAGTATTTGTTGTTTTTCAAGACCTTACACAATCAAACACATAATATGGTGATACTCGCGTCCCAGAGTCAATACCATGACGCATACCAAAAAGGGGATGCTTTGTTTGAAACTGTGACACTTACTGCAGTGTTGCTGTCCGATACCAACGAGATTTGACTGTTGGATGTATCCCCGTACATGTAAGATCTCAGGACGTGATTGGCCAGGCGATTCTCATCCAGCTTACCAACCACCACGATCTCAGACCCGTTGAAGTAGATGGGAAAGGACCTGTCGCTGAGAGTGTTCGGCACCACGCCCTCCGAGTAGTAGAACTGGAGATCATACAGCAAGGGCGTAGCCACCTCGCTGTAGAATCCTTGCAGTTGGGCGCTGGCGTCTGCCCTCTCGGGGATGCGCCTGGCCACGCCAAGGTTGTTCAGAGCCAGCCGGGTTAGGAACTCCAGATCGGCGTCCTCGCCAAAGGCCAGGCAGAAGAGGGAGAAGTCGCCACGGATGGCGTCCTCCACGTTGCGTTCTATCTCCTTCGTGTCCACCTCGCCAAAGGACGGCACGCCGTCAGTCAGCAACACCAGCATGGAGATGACCGTCTCGCCTCGCTCCTTCTCCAACTCTCGTCTCAACATCTGGACTCCCTCAAGAATAGCATCATTCAGATTGGTCCCTGAAAAGACACAATACAAAACGTCTCTTCATTTCAAACTACAATGCATAAAGGTTAAAGACTTTGAAAAATATCTTGCTAGGATCGAAACGGCAGGCCCTCCAAGCTCCAACCATTTTGTGGCTATACCTATTCATCTCATAACCAGTACATCTCACCGATTGGATACTATCTACCCTTAAAAGGATTATCCTATGCTTCCCTTACCCTCGGACTTTTGGAGTTTATCAACGTAGTTTTTAGCGTGTCGGATATTGTCTGGAACCGCCTCTACCATCTTATATCGGTCCAGGAACTCGACCCTGTTGGAGAAGGGCAAGATGTTGAACTTGTCTCCCGGTGATATCTCGTCCAGGATAGTCTTCAGAGCTGCCTTGACCTGGGAGAGTTTTGTGCCTTCCATGGAACTGCTGATGTCGATGATGAAGATGACGTGCTTGCGGATGGCAGCGAGATCGCTGGGCGAGAAGAACTGCACGAAGTAGTCATTCAGAACCTGGGATGACATAATATAAATATCAAGTTACGGGGAAGACCTCTTGGAAACATGTGTTGTTGAATGACGAAATAATAAAAGCAAAAAAAAAAAAAAAAAAACTAACTGGAATGCTTTCTTAAGATGTTTGTCAGTTGAGGCTGCTTTGTCATTGATCTGGTCTGTCCATTTGGAATGTGTTGAGATCAGACAATCCTCAAGATCTTCTTCTGACATCGCTTGTCAAAAGCATCTAGGTGAGCCTCTTCTCTCTGTGTAAGGCTCCAGCATTCAGCAAAATACAGTAGAGTGGACAGGACACATGCGTTTTAAAACTGCAATAGATGATGAGCGATAGATTGCTCATCATCCAAACTAATGACCTGAAGCATGTATTAGGGGCTGTGGTTTTAAGCCTCCAAGGAATACCCTCCTAATTGTGAGCATTAAAAGAACAGAAATGAAATTGTGACCTAAACACCGTCAAATGTTCCCCAAGAAAGATAATAAAAAGTGCCACATTTCAAACCCACAAGTCAAAAGGTAGCATTCGTCCCAACGGCTTGACTAGTTGCTCAGATCAAAAATAATATTTTGGCAAAGTACCTGAATATCACCGGCGTTATTAGTATGCATGACGTCATAGGTGACGGTGAAATCTCCCATGATGCCATCCCGACTGAGCTGCTGCTGTTGCTGTCTGGTTGGTTGATATCTGACTCGCCATTTGCTCTTGCTTAGACGGGTCATCAGCTGTGGGAGTCGTGCAGTGCTGTCACCCAGGGAGCGATCGGTGAGGTAGGCGTTGGCAATGCGTATACCTTGCGGCTCGATGATAGTCACGTCTACTTCCAAGTTGTCCACGACCTGTACGGGAAACATCCAAAGCGAACCTTTTCAACTTAACAACCTGAATGTCTACTTTTTAAACAGTCTCTTTGAAACAACTTGAAGTGTATGTCCTGCTAAGCCAAGTCAACATTTCAAGTACACAATCCTTACTTATAACAAATTATGTTAACATGCTATGATAACAGTGAGTATGTAATTTTGGCTGGTCGATTTTTGGAACAAGAAATTCTCATGCTAAACTGATGTACTAAAACGTTCCATCATTGATTTTTTGAGAATCATTCATTAATATTGATAAGCCAATTGTTTGAGCTGTAGGCCTATAGGGCCTTTAAGAAACAGGCATGAGGCTAGGCTTGGAACTTATTTCGCTACCGCTTTTTTGGAGGTTGGGGGCACAACCGTAAATGAAGGGATTTACAAAACCGACGAAGAGCTCCAGCTTCACTGTGTATCTCATACCCTTCATTTAATTTGGACACAAAATGGCGTTAGCAAAATAAGCCCCAAGCCTAGCCTCAAGTCTGGCTTCGTAAAGGCCTTGTAGAATCACATCTAACCTGTCCCGGGTACAGTCCAACGACGTGGTTGAACATTCCCCGACGTCTGGCGAGCAGCATCTGATGGGTGAGAGAGAAGTCTGCCGAGGCACCAGACTCAAGCTTGACCGACACAAGGAACACCTTGCTATCTGGATCACTGTCAAGGAAGAAGAACGACTCTCGTGAATTTAGACAGCTAACCAGTCTCACCTGTCAGCCAGGAGCGTGACATGAGCATTTACAAACGATCAAAATTTCTAGACCTTTTCCTCAAAAAGTAAGCGCCCTAACTTCGCAGATTCGAACCTCTTCCACACCGCGACGCCCTGATTTAACCGCCTCGCTAACTTAAACCCCATTGACGAGATGATACAAAACATAACAAAACCCGTTGCTGGAAATAATTTCCCGAAGGCCAAGATCTGAAAGACGACAGCAGGCTAACTTACAGTTCCGTGACGAAGCCTCCTCCGTACGCCAACTCTAGATTACCGCCCTTTAGTTTAATATTCTGACTCTTCTCGTCCACCACTCCGCGGTATGTCTTACCATCAGTTACCCTAATGAACAAAAAGATAATTTATTGCAAATATCATTACAGAAATACACAAAGTGAGATTTTCTTCAAATTATACCACTTATAAGGTCTAAATCAGAAGTATCCGTCCTCGAAATTCTGTCATTTCACAGAACGAGATATAAAAATCACATATATAAATTATAGGTTTAATGGAATCCATACTAATTGCTGGACATCACATTTGCATCGCTGGTAAACTGTAGATCAGTACTGAGTTTTAACACTAAGTAACTGCGACGAAATTAAATACACTCCACAGTATGCCGTTGATAGATCAGCACACAAAATAATGATGTATTACATTAATTTTGTTCAGTTTGAATGTTAGAGGTTTAGTTGGTTTATTTCAAGCGTTTCATTTAACAATGTCATCAATCAAGTGAGTTGAAATTCTATGGTGGTAGCTAAAAGTGGCCATTATGAGCTAGGCATGCGGTATAAAATCTGCAAGTATTAAGAAGATACTGACGGCTTGAAACTCAGTCGTATTACATTGCTGATATCTAAACACAGTTACACTGTGTCAATTTCAGGTTGATGGATGAATTGGTTTCCATTCTATACGTACAGGGTGAAGTCTGTGATGAATGCTAGGAGAGGAATCTTTTGTCTAAAGACAGCCCAGCCTGCTTTGCCTGCCTGATTCTCCATTGTAGAACTGATGACGGTGGTAGCAAATCTCAGCACGATCTGGGACTCTACCCTCAAGCTCCTCGTCACAATGCCATCCTGTAAACAAGGTTTTAAAAGTTAAAATCAGCATGCTTTATACGAGCCACTTGGCCCAAAGGTGAGTTAGATAGTTCAAATAATTATTGCACACCAAATACTTGAAGTGGTATACTTACTGAGCTTTCAGTAGCCACATTCAGGATATCCGTGTTTAACGATGGTTTCACTGCAATGACAAGTTGAAATGAAATCAGAAACGAAACAATTACAAGATATTTTTAGACATTTCTACAATCTCTTAAGATACAATAACAAATTTGTCACGATGGTGGCCTGATATTTATGTGCTCTTATCAGTTTATTTTTATTGTTACGGTCATTTCTCATCGTCAGCTTGTCATGGATTTTGCTTTGTCATCACAGTGAGTGTAGTCTGTGCTCAACTGATTTTGATAGGAGATGACGTCGCTGTGCATGCCACAGTGTACATGTCGCTGTCACTGCATGTCGCTGTTACTGCACACATTGCTGTCACTACACAATGTCGTTGTCACTACACAATGTCGCTGTCACTGTACATGTACTGTCAATGTCGCTCAGACGGTATTTGCCCACCTGGTAGATTTTCCAGCAGCCTTCTGAGAATGTCCATGGTGGTACCCGTATGTATAACTGATGGTGGCGGTAGGTTACCAGTTGGCTGGTTTTGAGGTGACAATGACATTGGCGTGAGCGGCGTCACGAAATTGTACCTAAAACCAACAAATAAACATAGATAATGGATAGATAATAAATATACAAAAATGAGACAATTTTTCAAATTACCTCCTTAATTGTTAATCCTTATTCAGCAGCCCCATTCTCCCCACCTTTTTGTAGTCTGGTACCTTTGATTTTGCCTATCTGACCCCTCTTTGTCTGACCAATCTTACCTACTCCCGCTCTCCAACACTCCCCCTCCTTTTTTCCTGATCGTCTCATCCATTCATGTGTGTTTCTTTCACTTGCATGTTCTTGTCCTTCGTCATTTAGCCTTTGAGAAAGATCCTGCTAAGACCGAAACGCGTCGAAAGGCCCTCCTATAACTCCAAGTAATTTTTCAAAAGCCTAGCTACAGAATGCCGTTGAAAGTAATCTACAGCAAGACATCGAACACCTTCCTATCAAGAAACACACCTGGTGGCCAGTGCAGCTATCTTGTCTGCTAGTGCATGTCGTATACCAGGATCTTCAGTGATCGCAAATTGATTGATCAAATCCTGGAAGGTCCGAATGGCCCATATTCGCTGAACTACGTCAGGTACGGTATGGTCGCTGTCCAGTTGTGCTGCTGAAAACTGCAAGGGAAATGCATTGTATAAAGGCTCATTTAAACACGCGCTACCAGACATTGAGTTCTGTCTGACGGTGAAAATAGATTAAAATTTAAAAATCGAAAAAACGTTTACCACCTAGCTTCCATCTGATACATTTCCAAAAAACTTTATCACGGACTAAAGACAGTCCATTTAGAATAGAAACTGGATAAAGGCTGACCAGACTTTTCATCAGACAAACAATAAGAATGGAAATTGTTGAGTATAAAAGTATCAATATTGAAAATGCATAGAGGGCTTAGGAATTATTCGAAAATATATTTTAGTTTAAGTTAAACAAAACCCGTCCGATCGAATAAAAAATTATGGACTAGTGTCAAGTACTTTTATCATTACCTGAAAATATCTTTCTTTGTGATTCAGTTTTCATTCAAGACAAATGCATATTTTCATACAATAGGCGTAAAATTGATAACAATTATTCTCATAACTTTTCTTGTCCCGTAGCTTGTGTTGTGGGTGGTTCTTATGGAATGGTTTAATTCTCAATGTAATATCAGAGAATGCCATTGCCATGGTGTATAAACTTTAAAATGAGTTTCCTGTTATGAGCTGAATCGCTAAGAAATTGAAGGAATTCGTCTTTGGCAGACGATGCTTTACCCTGATGTCGTCCCTTGTATTTCCACGGTACTCGTGCCCCACAGACGTCGTTCCGCTCACTGTGCTCTCCAGAAGGTTCGACTGCGGGGTCTCCACGATCTTACCGGCAACCGACAGCTCGGAACCTTCGAAATAAAACGGAAACTGGTGCTTTGACAAGTCATCCGGGTTGGAGACCCCCGGTTCGTACTCCATATCGACGCCGAAGATGACGGGACGTGACACCTCGAAGTACGCGCTCTGTAGCTGCTTGCTGGCGTCGGCTGTCTCGTGGATCCTCCTGGCGTAGCCGCTGTTCTGAAGACTGAGCTGGACGAGCAGGGCTAGGGAGACGTTACGGCCGAAGCCCAGGCAGAAGAGGGCATGTTCCCCGTTGATGGCTTCGTTGACGGCATCAACTAGCTCGTCGGGGTCGGTGATGCCTATGGTCGGTCGTCCGTCGGAGAGGACGTACATCATGGACAGGATGTTCTCCTGATCAGAGTGGACTCCGGCCTGTAGGTCCAGCAAGGCGTCAGCTTGTAAGATGGCCTCGCCTAAGTTAGTTTCTGTTTGTTGAATAAATGCATCTAGGTTAATGATGATATTTCAGATATAGTTATAGTTTTATGTTCAAGTGCAGTAACACCATACTTTGCCTATAGCTAGATCGAGTGATCTAATGAACTGGGAGGAGTTCCATCACGTACCTCCTTGTACGACTAGCTGGTCCACGTATGTCTTGGCTGCGTCGATATTTCTCCTGGTGGCCTGCACCAGAGCATTCCGCCTCCAGTACTGGACATTATCAGAGAAGACCAGGATGTTAAAGCGGTCCATGGATCCCAGGTCATCCAGGATGATCTTCAGAGCTTCCTTGACCTGCCTCAGCTTGGTGCCTGCCATGGAGCCACTCACGTCGATGACGAAGACCACGTGCTTCGCCGAGTGTCGGAGGCTGATAGGCGAGAAGAAATGCACGAAGTAGCCGTCCTGAACCTGAGAGTTGATGAGCAACAACTGGTGTAACTTTGAATGCATCGTAATAGAGATGAAATCATGGAATGCTTGGTATATGCTTCATGAAAAGAGGATCATATTTCTACAAAACACTGCCTTCATGCGCCAGTCATTTACATTCATCAGTGCCTATCATTAATCATCTTACTTAATCAGCCTCCGCCGCCCCCTTTTGTCCCGATCCTCTCATCCATTCATGTGTGTTTCTTCAACTTGCATGTTCTTGTCCCATTGTCATTTAGCCTTTGAGAAAGATCCTGCTAGGAACGAAACGCGTCAGGCCCTTCTAACAAGCATTAGATACATTTCAGGTCATTTTGGCTGATGAGCAGTTTATCATTTGTACTTGCCCATCATACTTAGACATTATCATGATCCTGTCACCTCAGTGTAGCTGCCGTCTCGAGTGTGGATGACGTCATACTCCAGTACCAGATCCCCTGCTAGACCCTTTGGAGTGTACAGCAGCTGTTGGTTAGCTGTAGGGGCATATCGCATGTGGGCTTTGTAATTACTGTTTCGCCGGATCTGCATTGTATAAAAGTAGTAATAAAACTTCATCAGACAAACAGGCAAATTACAGCGATTCTCTTTTTGTTTTAAAGACATCGGTTTTTGACATTGGAAATTATCGTGATTTCTACCGGTTACACAATTCTCATGGTCTGTCTTTCATAATTCATTCATTTGCTCCACAATTATTATTTTTTGAATAGCAGTACAAAAATATGACAGTTTATATATTATTATGTATAATCTTTACAGATGTAATCAGATAGGGCCTACGTATTTCAAGAAAAGAGAGTGAGAGTAAAAAAGAGAACTACATTATCCCGAAGATTCTCGTCCTGTCCGACTGAAGTGCGAGGATCGTACTTGAAGGAGACATCGCTCAGACCCTGAGGCTCCGTGATGTAGACATCAACTTGGAAGTCATCCACCGCCTAGACAAATGAAGATGAGAAGTGGTAATCATTCAATCAATAAAGTTTTCAAATTGTTGGCAATGAAGCTGACATCGCACACAATAATATTAGAGGAGAATCGCCAAACAGTTGTTATCAGCCTGTTCGATTGTTCAGGGATCACAATTTTTGTTGGCTTAAGTTACACCGTACAATTCTTCAGACTTGTCTGCCGAGGAAGGTCTGTTCCGGACAGAGGAATATGACATTCATTGGTCCTGCTTATTTCAAAATTTTACCCGAATCTTGGAAATGAACCGCTGGCTCGCTTCGATCCAACACGCAGTAGGCCTATAAAGTTATTCGGTATGGGAACCAACGCGCGGAACGCCGATATCTGAGACCCGGATTTGTGCGGAACAAATGGGTTTCTAGTGTCATGTGCCAAATCATTTCATTGGTAATGTAGTTAAGCTATTTGCACAAGTGTGGCTTTCCACTTATTATGTTTGCTGGGTCGCATACAACTAACTGTATTTTGTCGCCGTTTATGTTTTTTCATAAATCATCATTACTTATTTGTATAACTGCCTGAACTCCACACCCACACATTACCTGGCCAGGCCAGAGGTTGATGCGATGCTCGTAGACGCCACGCCTCCTCTCCAGAAGCTCATCATAGGTCAGGTCAAAGGTCACAGCTGACTGATTGGCCACGCCCAGGGCGTGCATGGTGAAGGTATCTTTGGTCGGATCCCTTTGGAGAAAAGTAAGAAACTGCTAATAATTAACGTTGTGTATGGTGACGAGTGTTTGACGAACGAAATATCTACTTAAAATGTCCAAAGAGCCATATAGTAAAAGGGGTGTCATAGCAGGCTTTGCAGAAAATCAATGGAATCCTGCGTGGGCCCACTCTTGTGCTTACGGACACTGCTAAGCGTGAAATCTATTTCATGGAGTCCGTAAGCAAGACCTCCGGTAAGCGAATAATTTCTAGGGTAGATCTTACCGTCTAGTCACCAGGGTAATCGGTTGCCCACTAGCGGGGAATAGCTGCTGCCAGCTCGCATCGCGAATGTCGCCGACTTGGCCGGTGTAGGTTATCCCGTCCACGTCCCTGGGTATTCATATCAGATCAGAGTCATTTCAACGGTAAATGCAACACCATTGGTATGCCTAACTATCAAACAGAACTTGTTTCAGCATTCTAAGATGGTTGTCAATGAAACTCTTCAATGATTTGGTATGGGTTGCACAATTGGTTTACAAGCATTTCCCCTATTTTCGATTTTCCTGTCAATCTGTTCGCATACCAAAAAGAAAACCGACACAGATCAGACTACCTACAGAAAGACGATCTGGAATTTGCTCGCCACCAGCCTTGAGATTTGGCAAGAAAGATCCAGGTGACGGAAGGGACCACCAAGCCTCCGTCCAAAATGGGCAGAAAATCACCCCCAGATCAGTGCTGAGATGACGTATTGGCAGCAACATGACTAAGGCTCTCTGACGATTTTACGGGATGGTATGTTGCCCTTTCTGGTGCAACCATTATGAGACACGTACACAGACGAATGCTCCATATTACATAGAATGAGTTTCCTTCAAATTAATGAATATTATAGGTGAACGACGAAGCCTTGTATTAGACTTCTTGATCATTTCAAGAACGATGAATGTTGATGATTTGTCATTTCTTCAGCAGGGACTCTGTGTTTTGGACAGCGAGAAGATTGTGCAGCTGCGGTATTTCTGACCCAGTACTATTATACAATGCTTGGTGATTACATTATGCCTATACTTACACAGAGAAGTCTGATATGAAGGCACCGGGTGGGATGTGCAGAGTAAAGGGGACATCTTGCCTGTCTCCTTTGTTGACCACTTCACCGGTCACTCTAGTCCTTGCATAACGGTCAGTGATCAAGGATTCTATATGCAGTTTCTCCAGGTCGATTATGACCTCTGGTTCCTGAAAAAAAATAGATGCATGGAGTTTGACGTCACTACGGATAGGATGCAGCTCGGTGTTTCAGGGACAACTTATGCAGTTATTGCATCGGTTCCTTACTGTCATGCCCAATTCGGACAATTCCAAAGAGTGCGCCCAAGAGTTTTCAATGCGTTGGCCAATCACAATGGACGGAATTTGATGCCGCAATGCACATTTAATATGGAAAGGATGTCGACATATTCCGTGCATTTCGATTGACCGACGCTTTGCAGACTCTTGGAGACGCACTTTTTGGAGTCGCCCGAAACAGTATAAAGTTGTTGGAGTTCCTAGTGCGGGTATTGCGTTTGTTCCCCAGCTTAAAAAATGACACATGCCAATCACAGAAGATCACGAGGAATATGGAAGTTAAACAAATGGAACCTACGATAAAAACGGAATGATTCCCACTCACATATGTGCAGATCCTGTTTTCTATGCCGTACTTTCGACCACCACCCTGGCTTTGCCTCTGGTAGGCAGCACCGCTTATGCCCCATTGGAGGCTTGGCGGTACCCTGGTAGCACCGCCACCGCCTCTACCCCACCCAGCACTGCCCCCAGTCCTTGGCGGAGTGTCCACGAATGTCATGGACATGAGTGGCGTCAGCAGGTTGTAGCGTTTGGACAGCTCCAGGGTCCTGGCTACGATGCTTTTCTTCTCCCGGTCGTCATCGGACACCGTGTACTTGTTGAAGAGTTCGGACAGGACGACGAATGCAGCGGTGCGCTCCACGGCCTCGGATGGAACATACTCGGAGTCGGCGAATGGATCGGACTGAACAGAATATAGTGAGTCAAAGATTGCTGGGATTAAGGTGTGTTTGATATTTTATTCATTTATTTATCATAGATTCATGAGAGGGATACTGGATCGTTATGTTTTATGTAACTACTGTGCCATGTACTTGACTCATCATATTAGAATGTGGTTATATTAGGCAAACGGCATTAAAATACTTGAGGGCCTTTACGAAACGAGGCTTAAGTTTGGGCTTGGGATTTATTCTGCTACCGCCATTTTAAGTACTAAATTAAATGAAGGGTTTGATTGAGACACCTGATGGCGAGGCTGGAGACTTTCTTCGGCTTTGTCATGTGGCCCAAGTCCTTTAGTGAAATAGCGGTAGTGAAATAAGTCCCAAGCCTAGCCTCAAGCCTGGTTTCGTAAAGGCCTTTAGTTTTGGGAAAAAGCACAAGTTGCCTTCGCGTTTGCCCAACAGTAAATTTAAGTGAATAAAAACCAATTTGCATCATTTCTATTTCTCTTTTGATAACAGCACATCTCACTTACGTCAACGATTGGGACATACTCCTCCAGAGTAATTTCTCCATCAGCACTGACGGCCGTTATCCTGATAGGCAGAGTGCTGGTCAGAAGGTTGACTAGCCGTCCGCTGATTGTAAACTCGGATCCGTTAAAGTAGTTTTGGAAATCGGTCTTGGTCAACGTTCCTCGGTCGACTACGTTACCAAGGTAATTAATATCCACATTTACCAAAAGTGGGGTAGCAACCTCATCAAATACACCTTAAGGTAAAAGAAAAAGGTGGATCCAAGAATATGTTTTCGCTTGAAACTTGCAGAAGAATAAACATTCGACTCAAAGAGCTTAGAGATTTTAAGAGAACAAAATCTGACGGCATTTTCATCAATAATAATAACAACCAGTCATGTTCTTATAACAGGAGACCCATTATTATTTTGTTTATAGGGACTTTTTATATCTGATGTTCTGCTTATGCTTCGCACGTATTAAAAGTCATTATGTGTATTTTATTTTGTTACCTTCTTTATTTTAAATGGATTAATCATTTTGTTTTGGGAGGGAATTATTTCAGTATGATACTCACCAGTAAGTTGCTCAACCACCCCCGATTTTAGGAAGATCTTCCGAACGACTCCGTTGTTTCCGAGAGCGAGGCGAACCAAGAACTCAAAGTCGTTTTCCGCGGCGCCGAATCCCAGCGTGACCACGGCGCACCGGTCCCGGTTCCTCTCCCGGACATTCTCCTCGATGCGCCGCTCGTTCGTGACGCCGATGGTCGGCATACCGTCCGTCAGCACGAAGAGGATGCACACGCCCGGGTTGGTGTCAGAGGTGGGATCCATGGCGCCCGCCAGGCGTAGCTGGTTCAGTCCCTCCATCATGGCGTCGTTCAGATTCGTTGCTGCAGTGCAGACAAGATCATGAGACTCGTCATTATTTCAACAAAGAAATGCCTTAAAAAATGGACTCAAAGGCCAAATTTGGATGGCTGAAATTCACCCAATATGATAGAGATATCCGAAACCGAACAATGCCAAATTACAAATCATCACTCTAAACCCAACCTGTGGCATTAATTACCTCCTTTTGAGCTACATACCATCTGTGTATAATCTGAATTATAACTTGACCATCAATTTGGTTCCATTGTAGGAGATTGGTTTCACTACGTGTTTCCTGAGCACAGATTTGCACTCACTGTATCCCGGCCTTGTTTTTTTTTTTAAGCAAATTAACATTAACTTTTAATAATAATTATGAGAACATATGACTTCACCGTCTAAAATATCAAGTGATTTGATGTGATTTTTGGCCCTTTCTTTGTTGAACGGTGATGCGGTGACCATCTCATCTTCAATCCACAGGTACACCTGATAGACAAAGAGCAGAGACATAAAAAATAGAAATGTAAATAGAAAAATGTAAATATTGCAAGCAACGTCGTGGCATGCGGTGATGTTACGTTTGGTATGATTATTATCAAATGGGGAATGCCATCCCGATTGGAGGAAATGCATCAAATCCCTCCTCTACTTGTATTATGACATTTTCAAACAACAACATATTAATTATATAAGACTTGAAGCTATGCATGGTGGAAGTACTTAAAGGAAGGTAGGTTTGTGGTGACACCATGTAATCTCTTCTGTGAGAGTGTGTGGTTCTGAGGCACTCTCCTGAGGACGAAGAGAGCACACTGTTCGGAATTTCGAGATAATACCACCGGTTCTTCTCAGAACCACACACTCTCACAGAAGAGATTACATGGTGTCACCGCAAACCTACCTTCATTTTAACACACTAATTCAATAACCGAAAAATCCAAAGCGTTTACAGCTTACCTGGTTAGAAAAAGTGATGATGTTGAAGCGATCCACTGGTCTCATCTGGTCCAAGATGGCCGACAATGCCGCCTTTGTTTGTCTGAGTTTAGCGCCGGACATGGACGAACTGATATCGATGACAAATGCAACAGACTTTCGGATAGGATTGAGACCGTCGAGAGAGAAATGATGCACGAAGATGTCATGGAAAGTCTGTCAAAAACAAAAGAAAATAAAGGTAACAACTACATGCTGATGAGGTTGGCCCACTCTCTTGAGTGTCCTACCTATGGAAACCAACTCGTGGGAAGTGCAGACGTGCTTGGTCGGCCTAAAACTAGATGGAGAGATGACATTCAGAGAGACCTCTCACTCTTAGACACTGGGTGGTCAGTCGGAGAAGCAGAAGTGGGAGCTCAAGACCAGACCGTTTGGAAGGGTTTTTTTTCTCAAGTCAAGCAGCAAGTGCAGATAATGCATGAAGCTTTCCAGTTGGTTAATCAGTTAGATAGTTTGAGTCGGTTCGCATATGATTTTACCTGGACGTGACCGACGCCGTAATCGTGCTCAATATCGTAGCGTATGATGAAGTCTCCGTTGATTCCCGTTGACCCATCACCGCCGATGTTCAGCTGCTCCTGAGAGGTGGGATCAAACTCCACGATGGCGCGCGACTGCCCGACCTTCCTGGTGTAGCTTTCCAGGGACTTGTAGGAGAAGCTATCACTGCTGCTAGAAGCACGGCCACTGCTGCCATCAGATCCCCCACCGTCCGTCTGGAGAATTCCAGACTCGACTTGAGCTATACCCTGAGGCTCCGTGACGTAGGCCCTGATGCTGAGATCCCGAACAACCTTAGCGATAATCCAGAAAGGGGAATAAAACAATATGAATACAAACACTGGACGACGGCATCTCTTGAAGAGGGTGTTCAACACTCAACAAACCTCGCTTTATTCGTTACAACTATTATCCTTAAATTACTTGTAATGAGAACAAAATGCTCCCAGTATCTCACGTCAAGAAATCACACAGATTTGTCTGCTGCCCCCCTTGGCGAAATTCAGAGAATCTGAATTTTTGGGAGCTTGTTGTCTGAGAGAAGACTCTCTTTCTATGTTCAGTGTGAGATAAATATTTTTTTCTCATGTCAAGTAATTTAAGGATTTAGTTCTAACAAAATAAAGCGAGACTTGTTGGGTGTTGAACATCCTCTTTAATGACACCAAGTTTAACAGGGCATTGAAGACAGCATCATCATAAGGAATGCATCTTTAAGGGCACTCTTATCCATCAACATACCTGCTGAGGGTTGATGCTTATTCGTTGAGTATACCAGCCCCGAACTCTCTCAAGAAGCTCTTGGTAGTTAACCATGACGCCAACCCTGTCTCTCGGTGCTAAACGGAGTGACACCATGAACGTGTTTCTTGTAGGATCTCTGCGTTAGGAGAAATAAAACCCCAATGAGTATAAGCTAAGCATACAGACCACAATCTATTTCGAAATTATATAATAGTTAGGACATTTATACATAGCGTTCTTGCGCGAGTGGTATCACCACGTTTTACCCTATTATTATCCCTGCTCATCCCATTAACAATCCCGAAACAATCTCAGCTCCTTGGGGAGTATACAGCCTCGGCTTCCCGCAAAGCGCACAAGGGCTAATCAAGCATCACATCCATGTCTACCCTCACATGTACCCATTTACTCCTGGGTGAAGAGGAGCATATGTGACAAAACGTCTTGCCCAAGGATGCAAGCACCACTATGACATGCCTGGATTAGAACCCACAATCTGTTTTGTTTTATATTATATTGATTATATACAAGATCTTGAGTATGACTCGCCCGACAAATCACGTGTCTGAAAAAAATCTCGACTTTAAACTGCCGTTGTCTGTGCATCAAATCGACAAAAAAGAGAACAATTCTTGTGAACAGTGTAAATTCACTTCAATACTCTAACAGCCGTAAGAAATAAAGGCTTGTTCTGTGCTTATTTTGCATGTAGCTTTCTGTTTAACAATGTTTTTGAAATGTACGGAATATACTCACAGAGCAGTGATTCTTCCAGTCGACTGCAGGCTTCCAGATGCATCAAATGTATTCTCATCTTCCCCATCGCATGTATCTCTCACTTTGCCATAATACGTCACACCATTAACCTCTCTGAAATAAAATCATGCACATATTTACCCTGAATTTCACATAAAAATTACTACTCTTTATATTCAGCGATATACAATTCCCTCCTCTAAGACAAATGTTAAATCAACATCAAGAACTTAATTTAGGCCATTGAGTTAGATTATAATCCGCTGTGAGAAAATTGAGTCCAACCAAATTTGTATAAACCGAATCCTGATCAGGACATGAAAACTCCAGAGTCAAAAGTACAGGGCCTACCGACCTATGCCTTCTCCACGTGGCTTTGGTGTATGTGTTCAAACTAGCATTTCATGTGCTTGTATATTGGCATTTGGGCCTACAAAGAATGTAGTAGAATCATGACCTCATGACATTATTAAAATTGAGGCATATGCTTCACGTGAACGCATGGAATACAGTCAGTGGTCGGGCAAGGCAAACAGTCATGTTTGAAGAATTCAGACAACTCTGATTGAGACTTAATCTAAGACGTGCAGGGGTCGAGTTCACGAAGCCCTACGATCGATCTTGACACGAGTTATGAGGGATAACCCATCGTAGGAGGCCTATCCCACGTAGGGCTGCAATGCATACAATTTATTACGATTAATAGTAAATTACGATTAGTTTCGTAAAAGGATGCTTACAATGAGAAGTTTGCAATGTAAGCCTTGACTGGTAGCTGTAGGATGAAGTTGTAAGGCTGATACGTGAAGGCTTCATTGGTTATCCGTGATGTAATGGTCGTACTGGCAAACCGGGCAGCTATCTTTGTGTCAACATGGAACTGTTCCACGTTGTTTCTCCTCTGCAGAACAATCGTAGAAAAGAACCGTTATAATAGGCCTGTCAGTTAAACTAAAAGCATTAAATGAAAGTCTTAAATTAGGTAACTAATAATATCTACATTATATTAATTGTTTCTTTGTGCAATAAAAACCAACGCCATTGGGTTTCATATGTCAATTCCTAGTAAAATAAAAGAACAGTATAGGTCTATACTTACAGGACTTGTTTGCCTTCTGGTGCGAAATAAATGACCGGGCATCTGCGGAAAAAAAACAAGGCATATTAGTTGTCCTCGTTTTTTTCTGTTTCTCGTTTTCTTTGTTTCTTTTGTCTTCAATTTTATCTAATTTTAAAAAGTTATTGTTTCCTTTTCTGTCTTTTTCTTGTCGTTTTTCTTAATGCACTGCCACCGTTGACACTTTTGCAAATGTTGGTATTGGATCATAGTTTTAATGATAATTGAAAAAAGATCTGCTAGGCTTACTTGTAGATATTTTGCAAATAAAATGATACTGGACTTTAAAGAAAAGGGAAAAGGAAGTATTTTATATGTACAGAGGAAATGGCCGGCAATGGAACAGAAAAAATGTTGTGGATAAGTTTCCAACTGATATGACCTTTGCGACCTTGGATTAAAATACCATTTCGAGTCATCAGCCCGTATAATTATATGGTATAAGTCCTTGCAAATACATAAAAGGATTCCAGGCAGAAAATTTCATTTCAAAGAATTCCTCCCCCGCTATAACCTCGCGTACCGGGTATATCATGTATGGGAAAGTCTATCATTCAGTGCACACAGTGCTATAGACACGAGCTCCCCGTGGGAAAAACTCTCACGACTGTTGGGCATTTGACTGCCAGGGGTAAGAGACATGGAGCGCAGTATGCAGGGAATACTCTGCAGTTGACAATTTGCCATTGTGCCAAGATTTGTCAAGCACAGAACCTGTCACCCAGGGTTCTTTTGTCAAAAAAGAAATGCGAGGTCCAAGGGCAGCAATGTTTAGAGAAGGTTTTGCCAAAATAACAACCAAGAGGGCATTAATATTCGGGCATAAAATGCTGGGCGATTTACTCAGTTCCAGACATTCTTTAAAGGTAGTATCATACTTTGGTAGCATACCGAAACAGAAATCTTGACAGATTTACCTATTACTTACAGGGTATAAAGATGGTGATGGTAGAAATACCACTACCATTAAAATGTTTCTGCCTGAAATGCTGTATTTATCCAGAAATTAGTAAAACAACGACCGAAAATCTTTTTGATCTTTCTAAAAGATCAAAAATGAAAGAGAAAAGACTTAAGAAATACTGTGGCTGTTTTTCACTGTTTTCTAAAAAAGTGGGCACCGTACGGGACTGAAATTTTGACAGATGACTGTTACTGTATCTGTCTTAATATTTTTGCCCATGAATCTGTATTTCTTTGATAAAAAACAAAGTATGATACTACCTTTAACTTCACGGTTCAAAAGAAGGGACCATTAGATTTCCCCAGTTCATGTTTTGTGGTATAAATTTAATGGTGATGGCAGAGTGCCTCCAGTGCAACCGAAGTGTTTTGTTTATAACCCGTTTGCTCTTTTGATCATAAAAATTCCGATGTTCACCTTCAATTATAATTTAATGTATTGTGCAATATCAACCAACCTGGAAAATGATATCCGGAGAAAATTACAAAGTGGATTTTAAAATCATGATGTAAAAGGGGAAATGACTTACATACACCTGGTTTGAACACCCCCGTTCATAGCAGGGTATTAAAATATTACAACTTACAATTTAAAGACATAAGCAACTCATAATTTATCTATATGAACCGTCAGGTCAAGTTGAAATACGGCAGTGCATGCATCTTTAATGATATACCGAGTCATCTGGACTTTGTCAAACCATTCCTCTACAAACCCAGTATGAGTATACCATAACAACTGTGGAATGATTGATGTTTCCCCCCGATGGTGGACGTCTTTATTATTGCTTTTCTTTATATAGACCTTCGGTTTTCTCTGAAGTTTCGAATGTTGTTAGCTCCCCAAAATTTCATTGGCAATCGGGAAGAATGCCAAAACCGTAATGCATTAACCATTTCCCTGAAAGTCGATATCCATGGTAAAGTTCACAGTTCCCACAATTTCTAAGACTTGATTATCGTTCAATTCAAGGTCATTCCATATGTGCAGGGTATTGTGCAGACATAAATCATGCCAAAAAATTCTTTTTCTGTAAAAAATTCAGTAGATCCAAATAAACAGGCTTTTTCTGGGCCGAGCGAGGGGTTCATCCCCCAGCCAAGAAAAGCCTGTTTTCTCTAAACAGTGATTTGATTTTATCTGAAACTGAAGCTTGACGAATGCCTAAAATTCTAAAGAGAAATTAATAAGAAATGATGAGAATTCTCAGCAACCAAATCGATATGTAATGAATTAGGCCCATATAGTCGAAACTAGAAAGTTAAATTGTAAAACATGTAAATGTAGTTTGTTTTAGTTCGCCCAATATAATCTACAAATGTCTACAAAATCTACGGGGGTGTATACGTGACAGGTACAGAACGTTACCGCGACGTGGAGTAACACGTACCTGGGAGTGCCTGGTAAAGCCTTTCGGTGGCATGGAGAGAGTGCCCGGTGGAAACAAGATGACTCCCACCAACACCTGTAGTACGGACGAGTGAAGCAGCATTGTGACTTAACATTCAGCCAGTCACTTCAGTGTCGAGAAGACTGCCGTAGTTCTGCTTTCCTGGGGGACAGTTCCAACCTGTCGACAGAATATTCACTGCAGAGTCCTCAGAAATGGCATTTGTCTGGCTTCGGATGGGACGAACGATAGGCGTATATACCGTGGCCTATCTACCCAGCTAGCTATTCTTGACGGTGTGAACACGAGGCAAAACTCTCTTACGGTGTCAAATCGTGGGTGACACACAGAGGGCATATCTTGGTCACGTCGGCACAGTACCTGTCAGACTCAAAGACCGTACTGGGGAAAATAAAAACTACCCGTAGTCAAACAACGTGGGTGTTTACAACTGACGTAGGTGTTTCGCCTTGGGCACGGGGCCAGGTAGTCGAAAGGTGAACCAAATGGAACTGTAGCCTAAAACGTAGGCCAATAGGCCTTTACCCTGAATTCAATTGACTGGCAGCGTGGAGAGCTACAGTCCAGTGACAAAAGATTACTCTTAAAACCTACAAGATTCTTCTTTTTGTGCTCCCTTTTTCTGTCTCTCTCTTTTTCCCCCTTTCACTCTTTCAGTCCGAGGTATAATGTTATCACGAGAAATAAATTAAACTGGTCCCCCGTGTAGGTCAATCTCCCAGTCAAAGTTTTCCATGGTGTTACATAACCTAATATTACGCATGCAGTGCCGTTTCAAAACAGGTAGGCCTACGTTTCCAGTGGGTAAGGTGCCGAGTAAGGTCCTGGTAAACACTGTGGTTAAGGTTCCGACAACGGTCTAATATACGGTTCTGTATAAATTTCCTGAACGGGTCCAGATAAGTGTCTGGATAAGGTCCCGAACTCCCGACTAATATGGTCCTGGTTAAGGTTCTGGTTAAGGTTCTGGTTAAGGTTCTGGTTAAGGTTCTGGTTAAGGTTCAGGTTAAGCTTATGGTTAAGCTTATGGTTAAGCTTCTGGTTAAGCTTTTGGTTAAGCTTCTGGTTAAGCTTCTGGTTAAGCTTCTGGTTAACTTGTTCTGGTTAAGGTTCCGGCTAAGGTTCCGGCTAAGGTGATGGTTAAGGCTCCTGCTAATTTGATGGTTGAGGTTGTGGCTAAGGTTCCTGCTGAGGTGATGGTTGAGGTTGTGGCTAAGGTTCCTGCTGAGGTGATGGTTGAGGTTGTGGCTAAGGTTCCAGCTAAGGTGATGGTTGAGGTTATGGCTAAGGTTCCAGCTAAGGTTCCTGCTAAGGTTCTGGCTAAGAATCTGGCTATAATTGTTCTGGTTAAGGTTCTGGTTCTGGTTAAGGTTCCAGATAAGCCTCCGGGCCACTGGCTGCGTCTCCATCATCCAAAAGCTGAAAATACTGAGCTTGGGCTTCATTTTAATCCGTTTTCCTGTTCACAACGCTGTATCTGCTTCACAATAATGTACCCCTAAAACCCCATACATCAGTCATGTAATACTTTAAAATGACACTGTTTTCTCCAGCTATTGTCTTTTAGGAAATCAACGGAATTACGAACTTGTCAGATCTGTACTAAATGTTCGCGATTTGAAATTCTTCGAATCCACTTATATATAAAACAAAAGCCTTTCCGTGAACACCTTTAACAAAGGCATCACTTTGCGCTAATACTACACACAGTTTAGTTTAAAATTTCCATCATTCAAAACTGAGTATAAAATATCTAACCTGAAATCGACCAACAAATAGAAATAAAAAAGGATCAATCTTTATTGTTATTATTGTATACACTTTTTATTAGATAAAAATGCCAGCCATATAAATATTCTTGATTTGACAATCAAATTTAAACAAACAAAAAACATACAAGAGTTAATTAATAAGCAACACATTCTTAAAGCTCTGCGTAAAAAGAATACAATCGTTTAAGTTTATGGGAAAATTCTTTCATATAAAATTTTTTTCAGCTGGCAGAGATTTGAAGCAACAAGAGTTATTCAGATTTGTGTCTAGTCTAGAAAAGAAGAAAAATCTTTGTTTTATGCATTTCAAATGTTCAACCTAGTGTGTTCCCGGGGTGGATTTCACGAAGCCCTACGATCGATCGTAACTCGAGTTACGACGGAACGAAGTACAACCATCCATGCAATAACACATGCTGGCAATATACAAAATACTGTATAGCATAGCCTGCCAGTTTTCCACACGACTAATGCTGAAGAGCTGCAGAGATGAAAACTTGAAAGGTCGCATGTTGGCCCTTAATCTACAATTTTATACATCCAATGTCTATAAAGCGAATGTTGTCTAAACTCAAGCAGTTAAGTATATCTGTATGATTACTTGATCTGCGGGCCATTACGAAATGAGGCTTAAGGCTAGGCTTGGGATTTATTTTGCTACCGCCATTTTGTGCCCTAAATGAAATGAAGGGCTTGAGATACATGGCGAAGCTGGAACCTTTCTTCGGCTTTGTCATGTGGCCCAATCCCTTCGTTTCATTCTGTTGGCCTTTAAATGGCGGAAGTGCAATAAGTCCCAAGCCTATAGCCTCAAGCCAGGTTTCGTAAAGGCTGGTTCGCATTTCTTGAGGAATGAGAAATGAGATGACAGGCCTTAATGTGATATCACAGTAAATTGATAAGTCATCAATATTAAAGGTTTGCGTAAAAGAATATACAATTTCAAATGTAGGCCTACGTTCGACTGATGTATGAGCCTAACCTATATATCTACTGAGTTGTAGTCTGATACAGACAATAATATAATGAAAGGTTATAAAGATACAGTACATCAATTCTCATGTTAACTTTTTTATCACATTCAAATTGTTGTTAAGCAACATTCATTTTCATCATCTATTTTTCAAAAAAACATCTCACAACGCTAACCTTTGAAAAATTCCTCACAAAATATTTGCGCCCACACTCTTGATAAAACAACAAATACAAATTCCTGTGTTATTTAAATTGATGAATTTGTTCTCGTTGCTTTCATTTTAAATATCGACAGGTGAAATCGAGACTGTTGTTTCAGTGAAGACAGCATTACAGAGGGCAATAATTATTTCACAGGAAGATTGTTTTCAACATCACCTTTAAAAACAATTAGTAAGCTTTTCACACACACATACAAATATGAGCAATCTTTGTACGGGATATACCAAATACGGTTACCGTACCATTAAAGAGGATGTTCAACACTCAACAAACCTCGCTTTATTTGTTAGAACTACAATCATTAAATTTCTTGACATGAGAAAAAAAAAAGATTTATCTCAGACTGAAAACAGAAAGAGAGTCTTTTTGATGATTTTTCTCTCAACATGCTCAATGATGCACGACAAGGATAACTCTTATGCGAATGTTTAAACCTGGGCCAAATTTCAAAGAGCTGCTTAAGCACCAAAATTTATTAAGCATGAAAAATCTTCCTTGATCAAACAGGATTACCAACCAAATTCTACGTGATGTTTACTGCTTTTGACTTGTATTCGGCCATTGTTTGCCGAGCGTAACATTCGCAAGGAGTTCTGGATAACATACCGATTCGAACTGGTTTGAATCCCGCTCCAGTCAAATTTTCTTATCAATCAGATTCCCTTGTGATTATTGAATAATACAATTGTACTCATTAAATAGTTTTTGAAACGTCTCCACATCACTATTTGTTGAATCGTCTAATGACTAGCACAGTGTTAAGCACTTCAATCTTTTCAATATCAAAAAAATATATTATATACATTGACCATTGCAGTATCATTTGAAAAATGAATTTGATCTGTGGATGTGGACTTTGAATAATGCATAACATTATCTTGCCCCAAACAGGTAGAGTCACCTTTGTATATTATTTGGTCTACATAAAGCACTGGGCTATACAGCAAAATCAACAACTATACACCTATAGTGTATGTTCATTGTTCAAGGACATCGGTTATTCAAGTTCAAAAGACAGCGCACTGGCTACAACTTTTTCTGCTGTAAACTGCTCATCAACCAAAATAATGACCTAAATATAGGATGTTTCAGAGTTCAAATGGCCTGTCGTTTCGACACTAGCAGAATCGTTCTCAAAGGTTTAATTAGCCATTAAAAAAAATTCCTGCTAGGATTGGCAACATCAGGCTCTCCTAACTCTAAGCAACTTTTAAAAACAATACAAGTCCTAAACAGCTGCAAACTGCTCATCAGCCAAAATGACCTTATGCATTTCGATCCTAGCAGGATCTTTCTCAAAGGTAAAAAGCCTTTGTGAAAGATCCTTCCATGATCAAAAATACGTCCAGTCCTCCTATTAACTCCAAGCATCTTTTAAAAAGTTTTATCATGTCCGTTAAAAATAAATCTTAGCCCAAATCTGCTCAAAATTCAATGATTTTTGTGGCAGAGAACTTTTCTAAAATTCACATCCGTTAAAAACATGATGATGAAGACACTCTGATGGGCTGACCCTGAGCCAGCCGAATTTTCGGAAGGCACCAGGGAAGAGATTAGGTTATTAGCTGCATGATTATAATTATTAAAAAATGAACTTCATAACCAAAATTAGCTGAAAACTGAATCAAACCTGGCTCTATTTCCACGCCCATCTCACACATTCTAATGGGCAAGAAGAATAAATGAAATATACAACAACAAATCTTGTGGGATTTTGGGCATGGAAGGAAAACCATTACTTCTCTGCATTCATTTCCCCCTCACGTCCTGTTCACTGTGGATTTCTGATGATGGATAAGTTGCTATCCTTCGTACAATGATCCAGCTGCATCTCCGCTCTGTGCGCTCATTTCAAGGGAAGCATACCGCATACCAGATTTGCAGGGAGGGACTTGTCTGTTCCAACAACCAAAAACAAAAAGTCAATCAGTGTTATACAGTTGTATACTCGCCTGCTCAGACTTGCCTTAGATGTTTTATGGAAGTATTATATTAGAAACATTTATCTTTGTGCAACATTGCCCAAACTGTCAGATAAGCTACGAGCTTACAGCATTAAGTAAAGTCATTCTCTGACATGTCTGAGAACCATTTTACCGAATAAGAAAATGTGGTAGAAAGCAAACAAACTACATTAGCATGCTGATGAGGGACACTGGTATAGACAGTATCGAGGAGCTAAGGACTGTCATGTTGGATAGAATGGCCTGGAGGGGATATGTTCATGGTGACTGAGCAGGGATTAGCTAAATCATGTCTAATGTCTTCTTGACATAGTAGTAGTAGGAGCTAAGGACTGTCATGATGGATAGAGTGGCCTGGAGGGGATATGTTCATGGTGACTGAGCAGGCATTGGCTAAATCACGCCTAATGTCTTCTTGACATAGTAGTAGTAGTAGTAGTAGTAGTAGTAGTAGTAGTAGTAGTAGGAACTAAGGACTGTCATGTTGGATAGAGTGGCCTGGAGGGGATACGTTCATGGTGACTGAGCAGGCATTGGCTAAATCATGCCTAATGTCTTCTTGACAAAGTAGTAGTAGTAGGAGCTAAGAACTGTCATGTTGGATAGAGTGGCCTGGAGGGGATATGTTCATGGTGACTGAGCAGGCATTGGCTAAATCATGCCTAATGTCTTCTTGACATAGTAGTAGTAGTAGTAGTAGTAGTAGTAGTAGTAGTAGTAGTAGTAGTAGTAGTAGAAGCTAAGGACTGTCATGTTGGATAGAGTGGCCTGGATGGGATATGTTCATGGTGACTTAGCAGGCATTGGCTAAATCATGCCTAATGTCTTCTTGACATAGTAGTAGTAGTAGTAGTAGGAGCTAAGGACTGTCATGTTGGATAGAGTGGCCTGGAGGGGATATGTTCATGGTGACTTAGCAGGCATTGGCTAAATCATGCCTAATGTCTTCTTGACATAGTAGTAGTAGTAGTAGTAGTAGTAGTAGTAGTAGTAGTAGTAGGAGCTAAGGACTGTCATGTTAGATAGAGTGGCCTGGAGGGGATATGTTCATGGTGACTTAGCAGGCATTGGCTAAATCATGCCTAATGTCTTCTTGACATAGTAGTAGTAGTAGTAGTAGTAGTAGTAGTAGTAGTAGTAGTAGGAGCTAAGGACTGTCATGTTAGATAGAGTGGCCTGGAGGGGATATGTTCATAGTGACTGAGCAGGGATTGGCTAAATCATGCCAGAATGTCTTCTTGACATAGTAGTAGTAGTAGTAGTAGTAGTAGTAGTAGTAGTAGTAGTAGTAGTAGTAGTAGTAGGAGCTAAGGACTGTCATGTTGGATAGAGTGGCCTGGAGGGGATATGTTCATGGTGACTTAGCAGGCATTGGCTAAATCATGCCTAATGTCTTCTTGACATAGTAGTAGTAGTAGGAGCTAAGAACTGTCATGTTGGATAGAGTGGCCTGGAGGGGATATGTTCATGGTGACTGAGCAGGGATTAGCTAAATCATGCCTAATGTCTTCTTGACATAGTAGTAGTAGTAGGAGCTAAGAACTGTCATGTTGGATAGAGTGGCCTGGAGGGGATATGTTCATGGTGACTGAGCAGGGATTAGCTAAATCATGCCTAATGTCTTCTTGACATAGTAGTAGTAGTAGGAGCTAAGGACTGTCATGTTGGATAGAGTGGCCTGGAGGGGATATGTTCATGGTGACTTAGCAGGCATTGGCTAAATCATGCCTAATGTCTTCTTGACATAGTAGTAGTAGTAGGAGCTAAGAACTGTCATGTTGGATAGAGTGGCCTGGAGGGGATATGTTCATGGTGACTGAGCAGGGATTAGCTAAATCATGCCAGAATGTCTTCTCAACATAGTAATAGAAGAAGTATTATACATTCATTTCAAATCAAATTCACAGTGCTTCTGCAGTGCAAATATTCGATCTCATTTGATTGATGGAATCTACTGAGGAGGTCTCATTGGTAATAACCCAACCTCAATAGAACTACCCCAGGTAGAATTGAAATAATATACACTGCCAGGAACAGAGTGTACGCATTCAAAAACAGTAAGATATGTACTAGGACCCTCCACCATCCTTGGGGAAACATTGCTAGATGACTGAGATTCTTAAAAAAGAAATCATTTGGGAGGCTTATCATTCTCACTCGCAGCCAGGGTGCTGAATTGCAAAATATGTGGCTAACAACATGATCGAGTTGCCGATATTCTAGATATCGATAGCCTATGGCTGCCAGCCACATCAACCCATATATGATCACAGAGCACAGCCTGAGACCGCAGGAGTTTTTTTGCGGAGGGAGGAAAATCAGAGAACCCAGAGAAAAACCCTCATAGCATAAGAGAGAACCAAAGCACAACTCTACTCACATATGACCCAAGCTGGCATCGAGCCCGGGCCACATTGGTGAGAGGCAAGTGTCAAACCCATGCTACCAGATTCTCATACAATATACCTCCTACGTACCGATTGCTTTGGGATAAGGCAAATTCAGATTCTTCATGATGTTAATGAACTCCTCTTTGGTCTTGGTCAGTCTGGCGTTGTACATTTTCTCTTCGCCGACCGTGGTTGACGTCTGACCTGCGTCCAAACACATTGAAGGGAAAATCACGGCCGTTAATGACATAGATTATCAAATCTTTGAGTGATCTGATTTGTAAAAAAAAGTCCAAACTCTTCCTTCTCTTGTGGATATGACCCAATAAGGTACCGGATAGATGGGAAAATAAACAGAACCTTGTTTCTGATACTGAGTTCACTCATAGTAACAGGTGTACCAGACTCTGTTACTCTCCGTGCACTTGCAGCAATCATTAGCAAAACTTAGGTGCAGTAGGATATTGAATACATGCTGGGGCATGGATGGTTCCACTATCACATCATCTGACACTGTTCAATAGCACTGCCCCAAAACGTTAACCATTATGAAATCGGGTTCAAATTATATTTTTGACAGTCATGAAAAACTAAAAGTATCCATGATCAACAATGATTTTTCATGTGCACCTCATTAACCAAACGGGAGCAGGGCTGGATTTCACAAAGCTTTCAAATTAATCTTAAGAAGACTTGCCAGAATTTGCATAGTGATATCCCACTTTGCCTAGCAATCAAGATCAATTCACATTCAAGATTAATCTTGATGCTAATATCGGCCGCAAGGTTTTTTACAAAAGTAGCCTCATAGCCAACATGCACAGCAAAAAATGAAGCTGCAAATTACCTGTGAATGTGTGAACAGCACTGAGTATAATGAGTAGCACGATCAATGCTTGTATACCAAAGAGACTTATCATGCCTACATGAGCAACATACCTGTGTAGTCGTGTGCTGGGAATAATGGTGTGTCAGGAGGCATTGACAGGATCTTGCAGTGTACTGACTCGTACAGGGTTGATGAAGAACCTGATGCCAAGAAACAAACAAACAAACAATAGATGAATAAGCGAAGGGTACATTGATTGGGAAGGCTATTCCTTTCATTTGAACAAGACTGATGCTCTCTTTATAATACAAATAGCATTGGGCTGTAAAGTATCTCACAGTCCATGGCAAGGCATTAGTTGAAAACTCCAACCCTATGGCAATATGAAACCAGTCTAGCCTGCCATGCTTAGACATGACCGGTGGTCATCCCTCTACCGTACAAATAGGACTGGAAGGGATGCCCAGTCCACAGCAAAGCAAGGTAAATGATTCTATCCCTATCATGTCTTTGGAACAGAGAAACTATTCCCTCATACTGAAACAAGGCTAGTGCTTTCTGCACAAAACTTACGGAAAGGAGACCTTCGATTTATGCTTATGGTATCATATTGGTTTCTGCAGAGTGCAGAGAGTACAAATAGTTAGTATCCAGCAAGGTAACCCCAGCTGTTGAATGTTTTGTCTTTTAAAGACCACTCTTTCTCCTAAGAAAGATTCCTTGATCTTACTGATGCCCGGAATCAATCAAATCTGTTAACATGGTTAAATGCCATGCTAGGAGGAAAGCTAATGTTCAATGGTCTGGAGTGATGATGCATTCTTTTTGTTATGAGTGATCTCACCTTCTTGGAAGTCGGTCCTCCCACAGCCTCTGATGAGTAGAGCATCACCGGTAAGAGCAAGGACTGGCCTGTTGTCATGATGCAATACGTAGGTCACACACCCACTGGTATGGCCGGGAGTAGCTACAACGTCTAGAGCCTTTGAAAAATTGGAAATGAAAGATGCATTTTTAAGAAACCAACAGGTCTTATTTCTGCCAAGTTGTGTTGGAATGTCTAGAAAGTTGGAGAGGTTGGATGGAGAACACAACAGTCTGCAAGAGTTTCAAATCAATCAATCAGTGGGAGCATGCCCCGCAGCAGCGCGTTGCTGCATCATGCATCTACCTTCAAGTGGTACTCATTCGGTCTTCTGATGGCCATCCCCCAGGCAGCCATGCGATCCATCCCATCTCAGCAAAATAACAATCCATCTGACGCAACCACGTGTCATGTGGACGCCCTACCAGGCGAGTCCTACCAGTAGGTTCTCTCATAGAGAGAATTCGCATGGCAGGATCGCTCACAGGGAATCTAGCAACATGACGCATCTGACGCTCACGTATCATGCAGGTATTAGGTCTCATATGACTCTCCCAGAGTAACCTCTTGTTAGACACATGGTCCGACCAGCGGTACCCAATTAGGATCGTCTTCAGAGACCAAGTACCGAAGACTTTCAAAGATTACCATTAGTTAGAAAGAGCAACAGACACTTCTGCCTAGTAAATGGATTTGTAAATGGATGTAAGCAATAATTCAAGGATTTTGAATACAAAGGATGATGGAAGATATTTTGCCTTCCCATCCAGACCAAGTCACTCACCTGAGTTCAATAACATGACCTCTACAGTACAAAATGTAAAGTATGGTCCAAATTCAAACTGATGAAATTGGAAAGATTGTTGCATTTGACATGGTCAAGACAAAGGAAATAATCAAATCTGACAAATTTGTTTGCTGAGAAAAGTTACTCAACTGCAGACTTTATGTTATGTTGTAGTGTTCTAGCGCCCTCTATCTTGTAACAAGGGCTTTGGGATTGTTAAACCCGGTTGCTTGTATACATAATCCAGTAATAAATACATGGAACATTTCTGCGATTAAATCCTTTGCCAATCCTCTCCATCCTGCACTAATACAAACAACACAGTAGCAACATTTCAACTTAGCGGGGAAAGTCACTTGAGAAAGCCTACTCACATAATTGCCAAAGGTGACTTTATCTCCATTGCCTATGTACAAGTCTGCTTTGGCCCCACTGGCCTTGCTGATCATGCTCTTGCATCCTGGGAAACGCTGCTTCAACTCCCCGGTTCCAGTGATGTGGTCGGCATGGCAATGGGTGTTCACTATGACAACCAAAAGAGTAAGGATTATAATTCAAATAAGATAGATCTGCTCAAACCTAACATATGAACATGTTGTAACACACATTATGCTCAGTGATTTACCCCCTGCCCAAGAATCTAAACCTGCTCGAGTGGGATTCACACCCTAGCCTCCCTACTTTCTAGTGCAGGTATCAGGAATCAAATCAAATCAAGTTTGACAAGAAACAAAAGGCACCTTGTTAGGTGTTCGGGTTCAAGCCGAACACCTATTGTTATTGTTCGAGTTTTTTTTTTTTTTTTTTAGGTGTTCGGGTTCAAGCCGAACACCTATTGTAATTGTTCGAGTTTTATTAGGTGTTCGGGTTCAAGCCGAACACCTATTGTTATTGTTCGAGTTTTTTTTTTTTTTTTTTTTTTTTTTTTTATTTGTCTTCTTCCCAAACTTGTCAGCAGGACTTCTATATGACAGTTACAAGATATTGACTTGAAACTTAGTGGGAACTTCGGTCATGATGCCAAGTTGTATTTAGAAGATTGACGTCATGATGACGTCATCGGGTATCAAATTACACCCGTTTTTAGGAAAAACTTTGGTGCTTTATAACTTGAGAACCACATGACCTATGATTTTGATATTGACATATGTTACTCAACACGTGAATGTCAACAATTAATATATTCAGTGTTGTGTACAAATGACCTTCACTTCCGGTGTTACCGGAAGTTGAAGTTTGACTCAAAATAACTCGAAAACGGAAGGATATGGGCACAAAAAACCGAGAGGGCTAAAAGATAGAGTAGGTCTTGGGCTTTCAGAAAATATCAACAATGACGTCATGCGAGCTGTATAGCGCCCTCTACGGTGGCTTAAAGATATACAGTGATTACGTAATCCGAAAGTAAACAACGGATTTCCGCCAAATTTGGTGAGTGTGAAGCACTAGTGCACCTTGACATGTTTGCAAAGTTTAAAATCAGTGACATTATTCAACCGGAAGTTATGCGTTTTTAAAGGGAAAATTATGTCATTATTCAAATACTGTTTACTCGTTAAGTACATGACGTACATCAGTGAAAGTTGCAAATTGTTTACATCCTATGCATTGAATGATTTTTGCAAATTTTCAGTTGTTTGTGATTAACTAACCGGAAGTTATCGTCCGGGCAATTTTACATTATTTAAAGGTGACACCATTTTCTATACGCTATCAGTCAGTGTACATATAATACGAATACACTGCACTCAGCATGATCAGTATTTGCTCAGTCACACAGTTTAAGTGTATTTCATAATGCCACACATGTGTTCCAACAGACATTCTCATAACAGTTCCAGTACAAAATGAGAGCCCGAACACCTAGTGGTTGTTCCCACAACCACAATGTCTAGTTAATTTTTTTTTTCCATTTTTTTTCTTCCCAAACTTGTCAGCAGGACTTCTATATGACAGTTACAAGATATTGACTTGAAACTTGGTGGGAACTTCGGTCATGATGCCAAGTTGTATTTAGAAGATTGACGTCATGATTACGTCATCGGGTATCAAATTACACGCGTTTTTAGGAAAAACTTTGGTGGTCTATAACTTGTAAACCAAATGACCTACGACTTTGATATTGACATATGTTACTCAACACGTAAATTTCAACAATTAATATATTCAGTGTTGTGTACAAATGAACTTCACTTCCGGTGTTACCGGAAGTTGAAGTTTGACTCAAAATAACTAAAAAACGGAAGCATTTGGGGAAAAAAACTCTGAGGCTAAAAGATAGAGAAGGTCTCTGGCTTTCAGAAAATATAAACGATGACGTCATGCGTGCTATATAGCGCCCTCTACGGTTGATTAAAGATATACAGTGATTACGTAATCCAAAAGTAAACAACGGATTTCCGCCAAATTTGGTGACTCTGAAGCACTAATCAATTTCGACATGTGTGTGAAGTTTGAAATTTGTGACGTCATGCAACCGGAAGTTATGCGCTTTTAAAGGAAACATGATGTAATTATTCAAAAACTGTTTATTCATTAATTACATGACGTACATCAGTGAAAATTGCAAATTGTTTACATCGTACGTATTCGATGATTTTTGCAAATGTTCAGTTGTTTGTGATTAACTAACCGGAAGTTATCGTCCGGGCAATTTTACATTATTTAAAGGTGACACCATTTTCTGTACGCTATCAGTCAGTGTACATATAATACGAATACACTGCACTCGGCATGATCAGTATTTGCTCAGTCACACAGTTTAGTGTATTTCAATATGCCACACATGCGTTCCAACAGACATTCTCTTAACAGTTCCAGTACGAAATGAGACCCCGAACACCTAGTGGTTGTTCCCACAACCACAATGTCTAGTTTTTTTTTTTTATTTGTCTTCTTCCCAAACTTGTCAGCAGGACTTCTATATGACAGTTACAAGATATTGACTTGAAACTTGGTGGGAACTTCGGTCATGATGCCAAGTTGTATTTAGAAGATTGACGTCATGATGACGTCATCGGGTATCAAATTACACCCGTTTTTAAGAAAAACTTTGGTGCTTTATAACTTGAGAACCACATGACCTATGATTTTGATATTGACATATGTTACTCAACACGTAAATGTCAACAATTATTATATTCAGTGTTGTGTACAAATGACCTTCACTTCCGGTGTTACCGGAAGTTGAAGTTTGACTCAAAATAACTCGAAAACGGAAGGATTTGGGCACAAAAAACCTCAGGGTAAAAGATAGAGAAGGTCTTGGGCTTTCAGAAAATATAAACAATGACGTCATGCGGGCTATATAGCACCCTCTACGGTTGATTAAAGACATACAGTGATTACGTAATCCGAAAGTAAACAATGAATTTCCGCCAAATTTAGTAGGTGTAAAGCACTAATGTACCTCGACATGTATGTGAAGTTTGAAATCTGTGACGTCATTCAACCGGAAGTTATGCTCTTTTAAAGGGAAAATTACTGAATTATTCCAATACTGTTTACTCAGTAATTGCATGAGTACATCAGTGAAAACTGCTTGTAATGTGATTACAAGAGACTCTGATAAGTACCAGATGGCAGTCATTGCAAGGTGATTGGAATGTGCTTCATTACATTGTCTCAGTGGACACACATGATAGCCTCAACACAGGAGTTCGATACACCTCATACACTTTTTAAACAGTCAATTTTAACCATACAAAGGCCCAGACAAAGTTCTTACAGCGTTGATTTGAAGTGAACATTTACGGCATTTCTTGATTTTATATGAATTTTTTAATATTTCTCACATTGTGTTACGTGAAAATATGGTCATGTAAAAAAAATATGATGATCGATTGACTCTTTTTCCCATACACTATATAATTTTATGTACAAAAATTGTACATAATTCACTGTGTAGAACATGTACATGTAATGTCCAATTGCGTGACTCAAAACTTTGTTAACATCTTGCTATAGATATTTGCACGTAAATCTTATTATATATCATTAAATACCAGCACCAAATCTTAATCGAAATGCTATCGATGTAGGTTGCGGAGTATTGTACATCATTTTGTCAAATGACAATGTGTTCCATAAACACTGCAACTAAATCCATGGGCTAAAAGTAAGTTTTTTAACGTTGAGATATGGTCACTTTTAAACCATATGTCTTAATCAAACAAAATAAAAACCTGCAAGATATTTACATCATATTCAAAATTTAGTGTGTATTTCAATATGCCATTGTATGAGGATGAGCGACAATTGACCACATACGTTCCAACATAACTTTTATGTTCACATAACAGTTCCACCACGTAATGAGACCCCGAACACCTAGTGGTTGTTCACACAACCACAAGTCTAGTTATTAATGGTTTTGTAAATTAGGCTTGACCTTCACTGACTTGGATGAGCATTGCTTTTTGAGTGCACATGAAAAAAAATAAAACGCTGGCTCAGGTGGGATCACTCTCACTCCCTTTAAAAATCAAGGCCTGCGGCATCATCCAACTCCTCCACGACTTACGTGCAAACTTGAGGTTGAGCTGCAGGTCCTCCAGTAGATGAGCATCACGGTTGACCAGCTCCAGGACAGGGTCCACCAGGATGGCATCCCTGGTCTGTCTATCAGCTAGCAAGTAAGTGTAGGTGTAGGACTGATAGTCAAACAGCTGTACCAAGGAGAGAGAGAAATAGTGATCCGGTGATTGGTGTGAAGTGAATCCCTTCTGATTACTCTACCATTTACACATTTTCCCGAGAGCAGTTCACGTTCCCAAGCTCTTCACTTTAACTAAAATCATCATCATCATCATGTTTTCAGTCTCACCTCCAGGCTGACATTCTTACTGTACCTTTTGGTAAATTCATTGAAAAGTAAACAAAGAAAAACTGCATGGAGCGGGGTTCGAACCTGCGACCCCCGAATACCGTATCGGTCCTCTACCAACTGAGCTATCCAGCCCTATGTTGGCGGTATCCCTAATAGTCAATTATCTTTGTTCGTATCAAGTAAACTCATCAGTTGTGGAAATTTGCATGTTTTCATCTTGTTAATAGTAATATGATTTATTTTCCTTTTGGTATCAATGGTTACAAAAATTAACCACAGGCATCGATGAAGAAGCTGTGCCTGTAAAAGTCAAACTAAAGAAATAACTTTGTTAGTGGTTTAAAATAAATCGTCCAGACATGCCAAAGTGGCTGATTGTTGTGAGTACTTTAGGGTCGGCAAGAGACCAAATCTGCAACCATCAAGAGCAGTAGGTGTTTTGTACAGCTCTCCGAGTATCCAGCAGTATAATGTGTTGGATCTTAGCTAGCAGGTACAAGAGTGGAAGCATCTCACTGCATCCTCATCACAGTCTACTGAATCAAGGAGTGAGAGACATTCTCTTCACTGACATCAGAACGCGGAAGTGGGTTGACGGGAGAGGGAAAGTGCCATACCTGTCGAAAAAGTAAATTGGATGGGATTTGAACAGTGGCTGATGACATACACCTTGCCCCGGCCGGCCCGGCCAATGGTGTTATGAGAGGTTGCAGAAACAGGCTGTGGCTAGGCTGCTCCCGTGAGAGCTGGGGAGAAAGCTTGCTGAGCGCCGACAGGGAGGAAACGGTGCTCCGCCTAGACAGTGTAGTCAACCTCGGTGCGAGACGTTTGATGGCATTCATATTTCCAATCTGTGTAGTCACAAAAAGCAACAATGATATTAACCACACATTGATACCTGTCTCACTACTCAAACCGTCACACTCTTAAACCTCAATTTTGATTCTTAATTTAAAAGTGCACACGTCATTGACATCCAGACAATTGCAACAGGTTAAAGCTGCAGTCTGTGAACAGGTGCCCAGGCAAACAAGATAAAGTGAGATGCAGACTGATGACCATGAGTAGAACTTGTTGCAAAAGGGGATCAAACTTTTCCTGGTGCTAGCATCAATATTGACTCTGGATTTAGCTGTGTAAATATATGCACCTGGATACATAGGATAAGACAAAACAATGATTAGAGCATTGACATAATTTACACAAGAATGTTCTTAAAATTGATGGCAAAGAAAAGATAGGTCTATGCCCTGCATGAGTCATGAGATTCTATTCCATTCAATAGCTGAGTAATGGGATGCATATTTGCAAAACTAGATCAAACTACATTTACAGGCTTTTCTTGTTCCTTTGAAAGTTTGGGTTCTTGCTTATTCCTTCAAACGCCCTATTCTACATACAGAACATGGACATTTGTTTGAGTGGTGCAGTTTCGAACATTCTTTTCTAAAGTTGTCTGGGTGACAAATGCTTGCCCTGAATCACATACAGGACATACAGATATGTAGTGCAGAATTAGTTCAGAGAATCCAAATTCCAACTGCTCTTCAGATTGTCACCTGATTCTTGGTGAAATCCAGACAGCCTAAGCTAGACAAATAATGAATAATAAAGGTAAACCAGTATTTGAAACACTCAGTAAACTAAATCATAGAGCATGAAAATAGCATCCCTGGTCATTGGGGCCCCATTTACATTCCTGGAACAATTTCAGCTCCCTGGGGAATATACAGAACTTTGCATTATTTGATCAAACTACACAATATCAGTGTTGACAATCCAGTACCTCAGTTATCCAAACCATGTGTACTTTACACTTTGTCACATCAAACTCAGTGTATACAGTAAACTATCATTGTACCATTGCAAGTCCCATCATGATAAGAACTGATGGGCAAAATCCTCACACAGCTATTTGTTCAATTGTGTATTATGGTGTCTTGTGGGATACGTTAACAATGGGAACAATCCTTTTCCACAAGTCGGCTTTTGTTGACTTGGTGCCCAACGATTTTTGAGCACTAATAAGTCTATGGACTTTTGGTGAACAATAGAAAAAAGGTAAGAACAATGGAGGAACCCCATACATGTAAGTGTTCATCTGTAAAATGACAGGAGTGGATCCAGGATTTTCCAAAAGGGGGAAGTGGAAATAAAATGTGCCGATTCAAAGCTAGCTAATTTTGTCTCCCCCACCCCCTTTATCTTCTCTTTTTGAGTCTTTCTGCCTCCCTAGGCCTATATATTGTTCTTTTTATTTTATTTTATTTTTTTGGCTGGAAGAAAAGGGGGTGTGTGTGCGCCCACTAGGCTTCTGAAAGAAACTGTGATTACAAAATCATTTAACATACAACTGCGGTAGTTTTCATTAAGTAGGCCTACAGGTTGTTCATGTAGCTCTAGTTTTATAATAACTAAATAGTTTTTATATAGCGCAAATTCCGCCAAATTTTGACGCTCAGTGCGCTTTTTACAAATTCATCTTGAATACATGCCCCAAACCAAAAGTTTAACAAAAATCTTACGCATTCTTTGAACTTGCATTTTTGGAAATGATCGATAAAAACATACACATTCAAGTTTTATTAATAAAAAAACAAAGACACGAAGACCCTATTATAGATAATGGCAGTATTTCTACCTGAGTGGTCAAATGTCGCCTTCAACGTAACCACACCATCAGAGCTCCTCGAACATCCAACTCACAAAATAAAAGGCTAACGTACTTTGTTGTTTGTTTGTTTGTTTTAACCCCAAAAGGCAACTTGTGATTCTCAATGGAGCCAGAATGATCTGGTTTGGACTGGATTCAAAATTTCATTGACACATTGATAAGGATGTAAGATAACTTGCATTGATCTAGGCCAAACTCATCATGTGCTGCAACAGGTGAACCACATTCACAGTGATATTCAAGGACTACCTTGAACATGTAAGCCTACCAGGAGCACTCCTACATATATGAAGATAATGGGCTTACAGGCAAAATACCTCAATATTAACAGTGATTACTTTACTTCGCTAGACCAAGCCACCAAAAACAATTATCGGGCCACCGATTTGAGGAACAATGCCAGTGCAGTGCACTGTTCACTGGTCCTATGGACCACCAAGAGACTGCAAAATTAATTTCCACCCCTGAATAATGGGGAGATTTATGATGCAATACAGTTTTTAACTACACTTTTGCACTTGAAGTACAGTGTGACACAATTTTTTTACACAAGTATCGAAGTACTGTACATAGATAAATACATAGGCCTACTGTATACATGTACATAAATATGTTGAAAGGGAGGATCTAGTTTTCTATCTTGAGACAAGGAAGTGTCAGACATGTTACATAAGCACAATATTACATAATACCATGGAGCTATCTCCATGCATATACCGAGACCAAAAACAAGTATTCAAAGTATGTTGCTATTCATAATACTTGAACCATTTTTGCAAATAATATGTATGAGGTTAATATCGTAGTGAATAAAGGCACTGAACAGCATGACTGGAATGGGCGTCGCCGCAGGTTGCCCAGCAGACATGCATACACTAAGCAGTCTTGTGAATCAGCTCATCCAACGTGTCAACATTGAGTGGTCATTTCGTGTGTGTGCTCGCTGGGACCCCAAGGCTCACATCAGCCCCTTGTCAGAATCCCAGCAAGAAAGCCAAATACTGGTACAACAATTTACTAACCTTCACTGCTAACTCCAGGTCTATCACAATTTTAACTAGGAAAATAATGAAGTCTGGTGCTATGCAGCGTTCTTAGGCGTACTAGCATGACTAGGATTCCAAATATTCCTGTTAATGTTAATGAAGACTACAGGCCTTCACAAAATGAGACTTGAGGCCAGGCAGCTTGGGATTTATTTCTTTACCGCCATTTTTTGTCCTAAATAGATGAGGGGCTTGAGATAGTATATGGCATAACACGGTAACAATACGTGCAGAACCCAGAACCTATTACTATTATTACGACAATTACCGGTAAGTGGTCTGTTTTTTTACAGTTCAAAAATTCTATAATGACTGAGCAACCCTTCTTCTGTTCCTGGGGCCGATTTCACGAAACTCTTCTTATGTTAGGATCGATCTCATGACTTAGGACGAGTCCTGGCTGTAAGATCGATCTTAGCTATGACGCGTCCTAGGATCGATTTCACCAAACGCGTCTTAGCCAAGATCAATCTGCAATGCTGATAAATAAATTGTAATTTATTGGACGAGGATGGCCTTTCCAAATTACAACGGCTGTTTACTTGATTCAATTGGAGCGAGTGCAAGCAACAGTCGTAGTTTTATGCTTGCGGTATGCGCGCGCAGCATGAATGAAGTGCGTAAACTATCTGAAATAACCATTGATCTCCAATGGAGATCAATGGAAATAACGTACTCACATGGGCGACGAGGTCAAATTCATATGCCAATCTTGAAATAATCCCTGTCAAACAATAGACAAATCATCTACGTTTTCCTCGTCATTTTAAACTATCGAGTCGATTTCTCCGGTCACGGAATATTACCTCGCCTATATATAGTCTAGGCCTACCTCGGGCTCCCCGCCCGGCGAGTCGCTATCACTCAGCAAGAAGCGTAAGCGCCATTGGCATTGTTGCTGATATGTACGTGTTCGTGCAGATAAGACGACCCTCAGACCCGTCCTAAGTTAAGACGAGTTCAGCCGCGTTGCTATGGAAGTTGAGATGCATTGAACGCGTCCTAACTTTTGTGAAATCGATCCTAGGACGCGTCCTGACATAGGACGAGTTACCCATCCTAAGACGCGTCTTAGCGTTTAGTGAAATCGGCCGCTGGAGTTCTTCTAGTTTTTGTAGTCCCACTTACTGGGCCATAGAAGACAAAAACCGTTAAAAAGGGGTTCTAAAACCTAAAGCGGCTAAAGCCCAGTACACTGTACTGTAAGTGGAACTATAGGCCTATGCGTGTTTTGAGTCATTCTTCATGTTACTGATTAAGATTCCCCTCCTTTTACTCAATGTTTCCCTAAAAAACTCAAAACTCTACCAACTTTCCAAAACTTTAGCTTGCTGACATCAGAACCAACTGTTTGTCTTTGTGTGAGTTTGATAACTGTGAAGTGTAAATTTCTCTTCCCCTATATAGGGACATGTAGTTGTACTATGCTGAATGCTATTGTAAACCAATGCCCTGATAAGATTAGCACTACTCCCCATAGAAGCTTAGGCCTCTTACTACTAAGTACTATGTACACTGTACTGTACTCTCTGTTTATAGCTCTATGATTGTAAATACATGTACTAATAACTAATCCAGGCCTACAATCAAGCAGTGCGTAAGGGCCTTTTTAGAAGTAAAACACAAGTTACATGTACATCATGATACAATTAGGCCTAACTTCGAACATGACAAAACTTGTTTAAGTTAAACGTTATCTTTCATATTCGTCAACATTGTCTAAGTTCAGCTTTACATCTATCTATATGTCAGCTTTTACCAGTAATTTCTCGACACCGCTTCAGCTCCAGTTCGACAACTCCGTGCTGATGTTATGATAATATGATGTTGTCGGCCGACGTGTAAAAACTGCACGTGAAAACACTAAACAAACCCTACATACAGCTAAGCTGCAGGTCACAGTATTGCAGGTCGCATGATTTAGTGCGCCCTCTATCTTGTGTCCCTGAAATTATAATACTTTGGTTTTTGTGAAAGAAAATAATGAAAATTCATGGGCAACAACACAGTCCCACTTTTATGGTCAGTGCCCACTTTTTGAGAAAACATTCTTTTTTTTTTTACTTTTAAACATCAAAATTATTTGTGGTCATCTCTTTTCTTTATATAATCCAGGATGTTTCTACCACATTGTATTAAAGGTAGTATCATACTTTGGTAAGAAACCAAAACAGTTAATGTTCACAGATTTACTTACGTTTAATTTACAGGGTATGAAGATGGTGGTGGTAGAAACATAGTACGGTTACAATTGTTCTGCCTGAAATGCTGTATTTATGAAGAAAAGAGTAAAACCAGTGACCAAAATTATTTTTGATCTTTTAAATGTCAAAGCCAAGAATTGGGCATGCTGTGGGCGTAACTACGGTGGCTCTCAAGGAACATCATTAATCGTTAATAAAGACGTCCTCAATTCAAGACACCCCCCCCCCCCATTACGTCCACAACATTCACAACATTCAGAACATTAACCTTTTGACGTAGATTCTCTGGTTTGAAAAAGAAAACGAAGCTTCACGGCTTCAATGAAAACCCACAACCTATTATACAATGATAACAGATAGAGCCTGACTTGAACGTAGTGTCACGTCTCTCGAATAGGAGAGATTTCAGATCGTAAACGGCTTGTTTTGAGGCAGGAATTGGAGGCAGATTGTACATGCATAAGTGGAAACAAACATCATGTACAATAATATAAAGAGCTCTATATACGTGTCTTCAGAGATGGAGTTATAGTTATCATCTGGGGCTGACGACAAAAGGAGAGGAAGTCACCCAAATAAGTGACCTTTTATAATTAGTTCAAGGTAGGATGTGTTATACACAATACGTACAATATTGACATCAAGTCCACAGGACTATGGCTGTTGATAATCAAATTACTCCCTGTTATTTTTATTCACGTCAACGCTTCCCTTCCAAAGAACTCACGTATAATTTGGTATCATGATAGCAAAACCAAGTAATTTATTAAGCAAGCCTCTGTAGATTAAGAAACACAATAATTTCATGGTACACCATCCATAAAACAGGGCGTGGTAATATGTGACGTGAACTGGCAAGCACGTCTTTCCAGCTTGGCAACAACATGAACCACTATTGGTGTGGGTTCTTCGGCCACATCATATGAAGTCCCGCTTTGGATGTTACGAACAACCATTTCTTGCAGGTAAAATTGCTGGATTCATCAGATGATCTACTGAACTGTGCCTCGGATATACGACGAACGTGTCGCTATAATATTCATCATGGGATCAGGCATTTCATCAGAGGAGTGCACTGCACAAAACATCAGTGAGGAGGACGCCAGCCTTTGGTTGTATTCTGAAACAGACCCGTTTTTCATCACCATAGTGTTACCAACTATTCTGGGCTGTGCCATTCTATTAAACCTGAGCTTTCTGTTTGTCTTCGCTCGTATTCCCAGCATGAGAACGGATCTTAACATCTATCTGGTGAACCTGGCATTGGCTGACCTGCTGTATATAACTACGAACTCAATATTTACTATTGCGAAGTACATAGTATCACCACTGATATATCACATATCGTTACGGAATTTGACTGACTGTGCATTTCTGTTCATAAGCCTGAATACAGGATTATACACAGGTATAGCCCTGGTACTGATGGTGTCAACTGAGAGATACCTTGCACTGTGTCATCCCTTCAAACATCTTAAAATCCGAGGCAGGCGACGAACCTGGAAACTGATAGCCATCTGCTGGCTGGTGGGGCTCATGTTTGCATCTGTCTCGGGTTTTAGAAAAGCCAGATTCTATTGTCTTACATGGCCTGAAAATGAAGTCTATAATGATTTGCCAAAAACGTCAACAATGTGTCACCACGCAACCTCATGGTACAAGTACTATGCTCGTCCTCTTTTGAATCTCCCATGGCTTATCACAGTGACCGTGAGCATTTACATGTACGCCCGTATCATACGGGTTTTACACAGGCGAAGGGGAATCGAAGGAAGTGATCAAGTTCGAAATCAAGTGGCCAAAATGCTGGTCGTTAACGGTATGGTCTTCTTTCTGTGTCAGACCCCAGAGCGTGTGGTAAGCATCTCCAGCTACATCAGTCTTGTAGCTCAAGTTCCTGATCCGATAGAGGCAGCACTAGGAAGTGGAGGAGGGTTATGGTTTGAACTTATTCCCCAGTTCATTAATTCATCGATCAATCCGTTGATTTACGGTGCCATTAGTGCCCAGTATCGAGCTGCATACCGTCAGGCATTCCGGTTCAAGATTAGACGAAGACTGCGAGGGAATCCCAATCCTCAACTGTCCATACATTTACCAGAACACAATGTGGTGTCGGGCAGTTCGAACACCAACGACACCAGTGAAACCCGGCTTTGAGATGGAAAATACTGCATATAGGTCTATACCTATCTATAATACATTTGTTGGTGCGAGTCAATTCGATATTATTTAGGCCTACACGATCAATCACTTGAACGTAAGATTGATTATCTTCATTGTAAATATGCGTCATCTCCAAATTGAATATTATGATGATTTTGTGCCTCATTGAGACATGTACTTTTAAACACATGTGCATGCTCCACCTTGACATGGATATAAACTGTTAATATAGGACCTACTTTTGGTGTTATTAGCGGTAATCGACTTGGCGTGATATCAAGAAAGGGTTTGTTTTGAGACAATGAGAGGCATTTGGGAGTATAAATTGGTAGCAAGTTGATGTAACCTTACTAAGTTGTCTCTTGAAAATATCCCCAAATTGGCTAACAATACCCCATTTTAGAAAAAAAAAAGATTACTTCTAAATACCGATTGTGCCTATAATTAGGTGTCCTGAATTTTCAAAACGGCCGATATCAAGTTGAAGATTGAGGTTAGATGAGTCAATTTGACAAAATAATCCCCACTGGCTTAACGAAATCCTTATAGTTTCAATATTTCAAGCATAAAACTATGCACCTTTGAATAGAATCTGGTAACATATTTAAATAGATGGGCATTTTCCGACCAAGCGGACGGACGAGGTGACATCGACTATAATGTCCGTCCGATATTCAGGAAACTGTCTGGGTGGGTTCAACCATACACGGGTTTACTCCATGGCGGCCATCTTAGATTTTGATCGCAACTTCAAAACGAGGCACTTCCACGCGTGCGCACTTTTCTAAGTGTAAGCCCGTCCATTGTCGAAGACAATACACGGGTTTACACTTCGGCGGTTTTGATCGCGACTTTTAAACGAGGCACTATCACACATGCGCTTTTTTCGAAGTGTGAACCCGTGTATTGTGTGCATGCATTGTTTACGCCAAGCTCCCTGCACGCGTGGCCCGGCTAGATGACTGATAATGAGGCTGGTAAAAACAAAACTCAATTGAACAAAACAAAACCCGGGTTGAAGGGGTAAAGTAGAACAACCGATTTAATTTGCTCATGCGCAGAGATGACTCAATTGGGAACCTTAATTCACAATACACGGGTTTACACCATGGCGGCCATCTTGGATTTTGATCGCAACTTCAAAACGAGGCACTTCCACGCGTGCGCACTTTTCTAAGTGTAAGCCCGTCCATTGTCGAAGACAATACACGGGTTTACACTTCGGCAGTTTTGATCGCGACTTCAAAACGAGGCACTATCACGCATGCGCTTTTTTGGAAGTGTAAACCCGTGTATAGAACTGAGTGCGCATGCGTGATAGTGCCTCGTTTTGAAGTTGCGATCAAAATCTAAGATGGCCTCCAAGCTCTAAACCCGTGTATTGCCACGCAGCACTGACCTGTTCCTATTGTGACAGGGACCAGTCTATAGGCCAGGTATACCCAAAGATATATCTATGGGTATACCTGTATTAACTGAAGTGTGATTGGTGTGTGTGTTGTGTATTTTAGACGCATATACTGACGTCAAGACTGTTTCCCGACGCCTCGCCCAATTTGATATGATTCAAGGATGACGTCACAGGACAGGATTGGTATGGATAATAATATAGAACACTCAATATAAAGCAGCTTTGTTATTTTAAATCCCAGTTACCTTTTTATTTCAATACTAAATCATAAAATCATTTATTCGAATAATAGGCCCATACATAATTATTCATTATGAGGTTACATTTCGTTTGATAATACGAGGAATATAAAACAAAAGGTCAAACTATATTTCATTCATTTCATATAATGCAGTCAACTAAAGTGATAAAAACAGTTTCATGACAAATCCCAGCACCTTCAAAAACTTAAAACTCATATTTCACTCAGTATCTGTAGCTATACATGTATTCAGAATATAGCATTAGCTTTTACTCTGCTTCAAAGTATCCTTATTATATAATTCGGTTTTTTTTTCATTTATAGTTTATTTCAGTTACATGATCACTCATAAATCGTTTATTTACATCACTTACTTATCCATATCAGGCCTTGCTGTTATTTATCCTACGGGAATAATTTTTAAAATCAATATCATGTTCACGTCTTAAAGGTATAGTATCATACTTTGGTAAGACACCAAAACAGAATGTTCACAGATTTACGTACAACTTTCATGGTATGAAGATGATGCTGGTAGAAACCTATACCGTTAATTTTTTTCCCGCCTGAAATGGTGTGTATATCCAGAAATTAGTAAAACAGCGACCGAAAATCTTTTTGATCTTTTAAAAGATCAAAAATAAAAGAGAAAAGACTTAAGAAATACTGTGGCTGTTTTCTCAAAAAGTGGGCACCGTATGGAACTAAAATTTTCATTGATATTTTTGCCCATTAATCTGCATTTCTTTGATAAAAACCAAAGTATGATATTACCTTTAATTAAAGCAGGTATCTTGTTAGTCTAATAATGCATGTTAAAGATGTCAGTCAACTAAAGTGATAAAAACAGTTTTATGAAAAATCCCAGCACCTTCAAAAAACGTAAAACCCATATCCCTCTGGTATTTTCTAACTTATATATACATGTATTTCAGCCTGACATTTCTTCAAAGTATCCTTATTTTGTATGTTCTTTTTTTATTAGTTTATTTTATTTACATGATCACTCTTTCGTTTCATATAATCGTGTGTTCACATCATGCACCTACTTATCCGTTCCATGCAGGTCTGGTTATTAGTTATCTTATTGAAGACAATGTAGTACCTCGGCCACCCACTGTATCTTACAGAATTGAAAAATCTATACAAACCTATTGGTTTTTCAAGTGCGTTGGTTTAAGCCTATTTCAGGTATTAATAGAATCTGGACAGAATTACCCAGATGACGCACCATAAACAAAATGTCACTTTGAACTTTGTTGAAGAATTAGAAATTAGTTTTACTGAGTTTCATGGTAATGATTATGTTATTAAAGTCGTTACTTAAGCAAATATAATTTAGTGGATATATACATGTAAAATTATGATTATGAATTATGAAAATATAATTGTAAGATTCTTGGTTAATTATTGGTGTCAGAATTAGTGTATCATTTAACGCTAATCTATAGAACAAAGCAAACCCTAACTGGAAGCTTGGAGGCAAAGCAAATCAGGATATTTTACAATGAGAGCAAAATTTGAACAAATTAAAAAATATTCACAATTATAGGCAACACAAAATCAGATCCATTAGCTTTCCATGCGCAGTATTCGTAAACAGTATAATTGCATTGAACAGTCAATTAAGAACGAATCAGTAAAGCATATTTTCAAAAAGAAAACCTCCCACCGACTAATAACAACATTATGACCACTGTGAATATTTGTCGAGTTTATTTTAAGGTGTGCATACAGCTCCGCATATACTGACTCACTCTCCTGAGGACGAGCACACTGTTCAGAACGTCCAGATAATACCACCGGTTCTTCTCAGAACCACACACTCTCACAGAAGAGATTACATATGGTGTCACCGTCACAAAACCTACCTTCCATTTTAGCTACGCATACGTTGCCGAAAAGCCCTTCTTTTACATGGGATTCCTCTTCTAGAAATTGCTTGGTAATATTCTGTTTAATATACCATTTATCGAGTTTAGGCCAACAGTTTTTCAATTAACTTTAAAGTGAAGACATTAAACATTCATATCCGAGGAAACTGGAGCTCAGACTACGTCTTACTCTCTGGGTTCCGCCTGGAGTCGGAATTGGGGAGGATTCACGAAGAGCCATTCTGCCGCCAACTTGGGTTTAGGGTCACCGTCTGGAAGCTTGAACTTGTACTTCTGGATCAGGCTGACGTAGAAGAGGAAGAACTGCTTTTGACAATGGTACTCGCCGACGCAGCTTCTGCGTCCTGCAGGAAATGGATATGATGTAAGAGGAAATTTAGAATTGAAATTTGTAAACGAGGAGCTTTATATAATGTGAAAATGCTAGGCCAAGTAGATTATAAGGAGAAAAATACGAACCAGCTGAGAATGGTATGAAGTACTCTGGACGTACGATGCGACCCTGCTCGTTGATGAACCTCTCAGGCTTGAAGCTTTCTGGATCATCCCAGAGATCTGGGTCAAAGTGGGCGGCGTAGATGTTCGAGATGACCGTTGTACCTTTAGGAATCCTGTACCCGAATATCTCGGCATCCTGTGCAGTACAATGCGGAGTCAACAACCATAGGGCGGTGTCCATGCGAAGGGATTCCAGAATGACGGCCTCTGTGTACGGCATCTTCTCTTTGTCCTTTAACTTCGGTGGCCGGTCTCCGATGACCTCTTGGATCTCGTCGAAGACTTTCTGCTGCACCTCTGGGTGTAGCACAGTGGCCATCATCATGAAGTTGAAAACACCGACAGCCGTGTCGCCTTGATCAGGCAAAAAGAAGAAGATCATCCACAACAACTTCTCCTCGTTGAAATCCCTCAAGTCGCTGTTAGGGTCGTTTTTAGCCATGTCAATCAAGCATGCGTCTACCATGTCACGGGGGTGGTCGGGATCCAAGGTGGCTCTGTGATAGTCTATATGCTTCTGTGTGAATCCCAAAAGGTCTGCTGTCATCTTTTTCCCTCGTTGGAGACGGGCATTGACCCCAAGCTTGTCGAAGAGGGGCAGGAATGGCTCCACGTCCATCAAGTCAAAGATGGCAAGGTACCAATGCAACATAACATCCACAATTTTAAGGTATTCTTTTTCGTCTATATCGTAAGTGGTAGAGAAGACCAAAGAAAAGGTCACATTCAGGAAGCAGAGACTCACAGGCATACTGATATCAAACGGCTTGCCATCCTTCTTCTTGAAGATATCAACGAGGTGATTGGCTTCTTGGATGATAGCTGCCTCAGCACCTGAAGTCCCGTATCCAAACTGACGAACGGTTCGCAGCATGTACTTCTTCTCTCTTTTCCACGATTCGGTGTATGACTCCAAAAAAACTCCTAAAATACCACAATGAAACCAACAACATCAGCATATAATATGCAACTTTGGAAATTTTGCGTCTGCAACCCAAGTGTTTTGTATATTGGAAACATTGTTTTCCCATGCAGCTTATTTTAGTAATAGTTGTTTTAGTAATTTAGTTTAACAATTAAGTTTTGCTTTATGGCAAAGACATGTAAACCTGGAACGAAGAAGAATGTGAAACTTATTTGTTGTGGATGTGATCATGCTAATCCCAGTCAAAAGGTGGATCAGATCCACCAATTAGTGGATCTAGTGGGAACCGGGACTTACCAACTGCTCTAGGAGTTTCGTTAATGAAGACAAAAGGCCAAGCTGGAGGGCGGTCCGACACGGCGGCAGACTGCCTCACAAATGCTTCCTTTATAGATTCATAGCTGTTCAGAATAAGCAGTTTCCTGCAGGGGGAAAACAGACGTACTTTGTGAAGATCTGTGAAATCTTCTTGCACTTGTTTTCAATTCAGTTCATTAAGAATGAAAAGATAACGTTCAGACTAGTGAAACCTTTGTGCACGGAAGTCATCTTCTATTGTCTTTTTAGCTGTGGGTATTAAACACTTTTTGAAGGTTTTCGTGAAAGAAAATCAGAAATATGTCGTGTAATTAAGGTTAATTAACGAAAAAACAAAATAAGGTCAAAGGTTAGCATAATTATACGCATTTCCATCCTCAGCAAAATTAATGTTAGAAGGATGTGGCACACCAATGATTTTAGACTGGTGCTCGTAGCTGTGACTAAATAATGTGGCAGCTGCCATATGAGAATTACAGGAACTCGATACAAGTTCGTTTTAGCCGTCGTACACGATAGAGAAAGAAAAAAATCAGGATGGCAGAACATAAACAATTACTGAATTGAAAAGGAAACGTACGAGTGCTGGTATTTCATGGCTTTTCCGAATTATTCATGAAATGTTTCCTAGTTCGCGAAATGTTTCCGAGTTAACGAAATATTTTCAAGTTCACAAAATGTTTTCGAGTTCACAAAATGATTTAAACAAAAGGATTTCGAAAGCACAAAATGATTTTGCAAAAACTTGACTCAGAAAAGTCACGTGAGGTACGATTTTTTTTAATTATCATAAAACGGCTCAATTGTATCGTTTATTATTGTGTGGAATGAACTTTTGAAAGACCTTTCCGGTCATGATAAAAGCATCAATTGGCGCCAAAAAATCGCCCAGCAAGGCCGGCGCGTATCTTTAAAACGGTCCACTAAAGGCTATTGTGGAAGCACACAAAGGCCTATAGCTACTCAATAAAGTATCCTTGTGGAGACTGTGCTTTGTTGTGGTGTACCTGTTGAAATTTCTAGCGAAAGTCCCGTAAAATACATCTCTTTCCGACAAACAGGTATACCATAGAAATTCCTTTCTGTTGGGTTAATTCCAAATATCAGTTTTGTGAAAGCCTTGTGGAGACAAAAATTCACCTTTAAAATGTCCCAAAATGTCCCATATATAAAAACATATTCAACCTATTGTCCGAGCTCCTAGGTCTATACACTGTACAAGGAAACAGATAATGCGTTCACATATAAAGCAGTGAGTGTGTACACTGTCAACATTTTTGGTAACAATCTCGGTAATATTGTATGCCTGAGGTATGCCTGAAAAAGTAACTATAGTCGAGGACCTTACTTTGATAGCATACCGAAACAGAACTCTTCACATATTTGCCTATAACTTGATATTTTTGACCACGAATCTGTACTCAAGTTCTTTGACAAAATCCAAAGTATGCCTTGAAATAAAATAGCCTACAAATACTGTTTCACCCCAATACGCATACATTGTATTCAAGTCACTTACTTTCCGAAGAACCCAGTCAGAGTGAACACATGAGGGTGGTGTTGCTTTCCGATTTTAGTCATGTTGACATTTGTCTGTCCTGAGCTTGGTCCGTACAGCAGCATATTACCGATCAGAGGCCAGCCCCTCGGCCCAGGAGGAAAGCTGTATTTCAGCCGATACGCGATCAATCGGTACACCAGCACCGTCACTAGGAAAACCACGCCCAACAGGAGAATACTGGACAAATTTAAGCCCATGCTCGCCAAAAGTGAAACAACTTTCTCGATGAGCGCCATGTTGAACCTTGTGGTTGAGCGAGTCAAATGAATGCCTATACAATTTATGTTATTATAATGTGTCGCTGACGTGTTGTATGACCCCGAGTACATACACAAAGGTGCAATATCACAAAGTAACCAATGCATATCATCCAGGCGAACTTTGACCTTCATGGCCTTGGAAATACATGTATAGCTATAATACAGAAGTTGACTGTCCATAGGGTGCAATACTGATTACTGATCATTGTCAATGTTCCTAGCTTAGTTTTTCAGAAGTACTGGCGCATAGGGCGCAGCGCGTCGGGGTGTTGCTAATTTTGCGCCCAAACATTATAGCTCGTCAAGCTCCACTCCACTGGACGGCAGAGTAGGCCTGTACCGTATATAATAGGTCACAGATGGCACAGCACGTACGCTTTAGTTGTTTTCTTATTTAATAACCTATAGCTTAGATTTTATTGACTTGAATTTCAATGCAGTACAATTCCCAGCGTTATAGATAAATTAATGATTTCACAGGGTGGAAAAAGGCGCTGCAGTATACGTGCCCATCTACATCCAAGTTGCTTGAATTCAAGTTACCTGACGTGCTATCATTCGTGAAGCAGTCTGCTGCAATGGCAATATTATACGAGCCTTTTTCTCTCTTTTTTTTCCAAATTGTTTTTATACCATGAGAAATCAATAATATGAAATCAAATGAAGCTAACTAAATCCGAGAAAATTATGCTTGCGTTTTGAATTTATTAAACGGTTTAGAGCTCGAAACTGTTATATTAGAATCCTTTTCGTAATTAAGGCAGATATCGCGTGTCTAATAATAATAAGTCCATTACAAATGCAGTATTAAGTGATAAAAAAAAAGTATCATGACAAATCCAAGCGCCTTCAAAAATTTCAAAACTCATATCGCTCAGTACTTATTTTAACTTTTATACATGTATTTCAGAATTAAGCCTTACACTTCTCCAAAGTATCCTTATTTTATCTGTTCTGTTTATTTTTTAAAATTAGTTTATTTAAGTTACATGATGATCACTCATTGTGTAGTATCGTGTATTTGCCTTATACTTATCCATTCCATGTAGGTCTGGTTGTTGAGTCTGAAAGAAGATACGATGGTAAAATAATGTTAACGCTGTAGTGCCTATAGTAGGTTATACCCTCCTATCTTATACGGAATTGGAAAATCTACAAGCTAATTGGTTTTGGGGCGAAGTCTATCTTAGTTGTTAATATTGGAATATGTTGAGAGAATTATGCACATGACGCGCCCTAAACAAATCGCATGTTTTTGTTTCATGGTAATGGTTTTGTTATTACATGCTTATATGCAAAGATATATTTTAGTGCATAGGCCTATGTACATCAGCAGCCGTTGTAAACTGTGATTTGAAAATATAATTGTAAGATTCTTATAGTATTAGTTTATAGTAAGAATTAAGTGTTAGCTAAACAAAGCAAGGCCCATAACTAACGGCAATCTTGGAAGCAAAGCAAATCAGGATAATATATTTTTACAACGAGAAAAAATTTGAACAAATTAGAAAAAAATATCCACAATTATATAGGCAACATAAAATCAGATGTTAGCTTTCCATGCTGATTTTTCGTAATAATTATAATTACATTAATTCAACAGTAAGATAAAAACGAATCAGTGAAGCATAATTATTTTTTTAATGGAAACCTCTCATGCACCGACTAGGAGAAAAAAACACATTTTGATCACTGTGAATGAATTGTGAATTTTTGATGGGTTTATTTTTATGGTGCACAAAGAGCTATGTTGGTGAGAAGCCCTTCTTTTATTTGGGATTCCTCTTCAAGAAATTGTTCGCTATGTATTCTGTTAAAATTTGTATCTTGTCATTGAGTTTACGCCAACAGCCTTTCAATATTGACTTGAATGTGAAGACATTAAACATTCATATTCGAGGGAATGGGCTTAGACCACCAGTTACTCCCTGAGTTCCGCCTGGAGTCGGAATTTAGGAGGGTTCACGAAGAGCCATTCTGCCGCCAACTTGGGTTTAGGGTCACCGTCTGGAAGCTTGAACTTGTATTTCTGGATCAGGGTGGCGTAGAAGAGGAAGAACTGCTTTTGACAATGGTACTCGCCGACGCAGCTTCTGCGTCCTGGATATGATGTAAGAGGGAATGTACAATTGAAATTATGAAAGTTGCAATCGAGAAGCTTCATATCATTTGAAAATGTTATCATTCTTCTGAAACGTTTAGCATTTATATAAGGCTAAGTATATAGATTAGAGGGATCGGAAGAGAAATACGAACCAGCTGAGAATGGTATAAAGCACTCTGGACGTACGATGCGACCCTGCTCGTTGATGAACCTCTCAGGCTTGAAGCTTTCTGGATCATCCCAGAGATCAGGATCGAAGTGCGCAGCGTAGATGTTCGAGATGACAGTTGTACCTTTAGGAATCTTGTATCCGAAAATGTCGACATCCTGTGCAGTGCAGTGCGGTGTCAAAAACCAGAAGGCGGTGTCCATGCGAAGGGATTCCAGAACGACGGCCTCCGTGTACGGCAACTTCTCTTTATCCTTTAACTTCGGTGACCGGTCTCCGATGACCTCTTGGATCTCGTCGAAGACTTTCTGCTGAACCTCTGGATGTAGCACAGTGGCCATCATCATGAAGTTGAAAACACCGACAGCCGTGTCGCCTTGATCAGGCAAAAAGAAGAAGATCATCCACAACAACTTCTCCGCGTTGAAATCCCTCAAGTCGCTGTTAGGGTCGTTTTTAGCCATGTCGATCAAGCATGCGTCCACCAAATCACGGGGGTGGTCGGGATCCAAGGTGGCTCTGTGATAGTCTATATGCTTCTGTGTGAATCCCAGAAGATCCGCTGTTATCTTTTTCCCTAGTTGGAGACGGGCATTGACCCCAAGCTTGTCGAAGAGGGGCAGGAATGGCTCCACGTCCATCAAGTCGAAGATGGCAAGGTACCAATGCAACATAATGTCCACAATTTTCAGGTAATCTTTGTCGTCCATCTCGTAGGTGGTTGAGAAGATCAAAGTAAAGGTCACATTCAGGAAGCAGAGACTCACAGGCATACTGATATCAAACGGCTTGCCATCCTTCTTCTTGAAGATATCAACGAGGTGATTGGCTTCTTGGATGATAGCTGCCTCAGCACCTGAAGTCCCGTATCCAAACTGACGAACGGTTCGCAGCATGTACTTCTTCTCTCTTTTCCATGATTCGGTGTATGACTCCAAGAAAACGCCTGAAATACCACAGTGATACCAACACCATTGTCGCACCAATTGGACAAAATGACACCAGTTAAAATGAAAATGAAAAATATCAGCCATAATAATATGCAACTTGGATTTGTTTTCTTTTTATACATGTAATTGGGTGACGGGCATTTGGCAACGGCACCCTGTTTATACATTTACTTGAAACTTTTTTTTCTCCTGCAGCTCATTTTGAACTGCCATTTTATCAACTTCGCATAACGCTCAATGGCAAGGTCAATAACTGACCTGAAACGAAAAAGTATGTCTGTAGCTTATTTGTTGTGGATGCGATCACAATGACACTTACCAACTGCTCTGGGAGTTTCGTTAATGAAGACAAAAGGCCAAGCTTGTGGGCGATCAGACATGATGGCAGACTGCCTCACAAATCCTTCCTTTATAGATTCATAGCTGTTCAGAATAAACAGCTTCCTACAGGAGAAAAACAGACGTTGTGAAGATCGTGTTCGAGGAGTTATACATTGATTTTAATTCTTTTTTTTTATGAAAAGATCCCAAATTTATCTTTAATTGTCTTTTAATAGTTTGGGGTATTACAGGATTCACTAAAACAGTATACATTTGTACTCACAGGAAAAACACGTTTGCAATTGTATACCGCTGGGTATACACTGTTCAAGGGCGTGTACAGCATTGGTAAAATTAATGTGTGTCAAAGCAATTGCAGGCTTATCATAATTTGCCCTACATGGAAGAAAAACAAATCTGCGAAATTTTCAGCTCAATTCATTGGAAACAGTAGAAGACGATAACAAACTGCATATGTTGCAATTGTTGTTGCAATTGCCAACATCTGTGGGAATAGCTGTCTCATTTTTTTATATTTAAGATCAAAAATGTTTGGTGTTTGGTTTGACTCTTTTCTTGATAAATACAGCATTTCCGGTAGAAACATTTTCCCAGTAACTTAAACTGTAAGTAAAACGCAAATCTGTGAACATTTCTGTTTTTGTTTGTTACCACGCGCTGTACATGCCCTTTAAGTTGTATGTTGAATATACCAGTAGCCTTTTGAAGAAAGTCAATGGGAACATAGACGAATGGGAGACTTTGGAGCTGGGTGTTCAAGTTGATAGTGCACGCGCACGCATGCGTACAACAATGCGCGCATGCTCACTATTGCGCGCGCATGCTCAGATATTGCAAAAAATACCTGTCTGATTCAGTCTGCTGCCGCCAACGTATCAAAAGTCTCCAATAGGCGTGGTTGGCGCCCTCTTTTCATTTAAAAGAAAGACTGCGGTGGTGTAAGTACGTATAGGCCCCTATATTGTTTTGTACCCCACCAATCATTATTTTATTGAAATCTGGGAAGCCGGAGGGCTAATCATGAGCAAGCAAAAGACCTGTGAGGAAATCCGGGAGACGTTGTCCATGCCGAATATTCTTCTAACTCCGTGTTCCATTCAGGAATAAATCGAGGCACCCCCTACCAAGCCAGAGTTGTAGTGCATTACATTGATCAACACCACCGCAGTTTCTTGTCCTAATCAAAAGAGGGCGCCATTTAAAACAATGTGCTCGGATTACTGTGTCGTCTTATGTGGCTTTTCTGTATAGCCCTGTATTTGTGATCAGTGTGTGAGCCTGGAGCCATAAAACAGAGATGGGAGCCAACATTCTCGAGAAACTATAGTCCTGTTTAATACAAAAGTCATGTTACGCCCTAGTCCGGCCAATAATGAAACCTTTGAATAACATCATACATCTAGGCTTAAATCCAGATTATACATGTAGTGCTATGCAGCTATAGAGAGACACCACACCTCCCACGGTAAACAAGCTTCCCGGGGGGTCAAATTGGATAATGGTGAATGTGATAAAGGTCAAGTTGAAACATTTAACGTGAAAGGGAGAAATGCAAAGACCATGTTTCATTTTTTTCATTGATGATTGGTCTGGCGAGGCGCAACTTTAATACAAGCCAGGTTTTTTCTTTCCATCCTCCCATATTCCTGCAAACTGCTTCATCCCATAGCAAGCGTACACAGTTAATACTCACCTTCCGAAGAACCCAGTCAGAGTGAAGACATGAGGGTGGTACTGCCTGCCGATTCTAGTAATGTTGGCATTTGTCTGCCCTGAACTTGGTCCGTAGAGTCCAATATTACCAATCAGAGGCCAGCCCCTCGGCCCAGGAGGAAAGTTGTATTTCAGCCGGTGCGCGATCCACCGGCACACCAGCACCGTCACTAGGAACACCACGCCCAACAGGAGAATACTGGACAAATTTAAGTCCATACTCGCCAAAAGTGAGACAACTTTATCAATGAGCGCCATGTTGAACCTGGTGGTTGAACGAGTCAAAAGAATGCCTATACACTGTATACAATGCCAAGTTGTCGATGACGTATTTTATGATCCCCGATAAACAATATGGTACGATATCACAAACGTACGTATGCATGCAGGCGAACTTTAACCTGTGGCCCTTGAACATAAAGCCCGACACACACAGTGCATGCAAGTGGTTGTTTCCATCGGTTTTGGGCATTTTATCTGCATTGGAAGCAATAACAGCAATCTCGACCCTTAGTAAAAATGAATTGCAAGTTAAATAATCATTATCGAGTAAACTAGATCTGAACGCACCCAAACCAGTTAAAACTGATTTCAATTGTAGCAATCGAAATTAAGCAAAATAATGAAAATATCATTGTAGGAATTCAATGTAAATGAACAATGGTCATCCTATAAATAATAGCCCACGTAATGTATAAGAGCTGCGAGCGTTTTTTTTTTCAAATGAGTAAGTTCCTATCGATTTGCACTTTCATACAAATCACAAAGGTGTACAATCACCCTATACGAAGGAGGGATACTAACTGTATTTTGCGTACAGGACTACAGGTTTATAGACGTCGAACCTCAAGTTGAGGATTCTCTAATTACTGTTGGTTTATTCTTCCAGATCGTGATACATGCATGTATTTACTGAACCCTCGATGGTAGTGTTATGGCAACCTGTACCCTGCCAGTACAGTACGTGTATAGTACGTGTGAATATCCTAGCTAGTCTTGTTCAAGACGTTACGTCGTTGTGTTTGGCCAACAGATCGCACGTGTTAACACAGCAAACGACCCGAAATAGCGTCTACGCCACACACACATGCCCGTTATAACGTCTTGTCACTTTACTCCAAATTGCCCGGAAAACTCCGGGCATTTACCCACCGCGTTTATGGAAATCTCCATAAAAATAACTTTCATAGTTTTTAATAATTCAGCCATTTTCGGTAAAAGATATTCTGCGCAAAACACGGTTACTTTAAGGAAAAAAACCCATTGTTTGAGTTTTCTGTTGGTCATTTGAAATTGTCTACTTTTTTTAAGCTCTAATTCTCAGATTGTGAGATGGAAATCGAACATTTCTGTCCGCAGTGAAACATGGTTGCCTTGGTTACATTTAAATCAAAATAATAATATCAACCTCAACATTATTTTGTGGAGTGGAGTTCTTTTATAAAAAAAACTTAATTTATTACACCAATATTAATTACTAGTAAACTTATTATTAATTATTAAACAGTTACCTTGAATACATATAAATTTGCTTGAAAAACACTTAATCCCACATTAATTTTGTTTCATACTTTTGTTTATTTTTCGATATCTAGGGTTAGACTGGTTCCCGTTCCCTACAGTAGTCTCCTGACGTCTATCGTCACCTATATATTTTATGTATTGGGACGGGAACCAGTCTAATCTAGGGTTTGCCCATAGTTTTTTTTTAAAGATGGCGTCCGTTTACAAAAATATTACGCGCTCGCGCCCTCTGCTGTCGGTCTGTAGGTTATTTATGTCTGTGAATTGCCCCGACCCCATATTGCTGCAATGACAACAAAATAGTGTAGATTTATTTCAATAAAAAAAATAATCTTTTGCTCATAATAGATTTTGTATCATGATACACAATATCGACAGGAACCAGGAGATTACGAGGTTTATTCTTTAAAAACCCACAATCAGATCTATCATTAAATTTAAACAAAACTTCATTCATTTAAAAAATAAAAGCCATACATCTGAAACACAAGCTGCCTTATTGTACAAATCCATTAAAATTTAAATACTTATCTAAGATTTTGGTTGATATTCCATTCATCTCATTGTACAATTTTTGTTTTTGTTTAGTTTTTTTTTAATTTAGATTTAAATTTGTTGATGACAATTCATTTCACAACAATTCTTGCCACATTGCCGGGAAGGTACATCTATGATGTTGTTGGCTCAACAAAGTCTTTTCATAAATTCTGATATGCCAATAATATTACAAAACTGAGATTAAACTTAGTCCGTGTTCTCGAAACAGTTCTATCTAAAATCTTATGTCTGTAGCTTCGGGTGAACTGATTTGTGTACTTCCACTTCTTTCTCGGCCTGCGGTAATCAGGCGCGGATCCAGGATTTCTCAAGACGGGGGGCACACTCAAAGTGAATCATCTGAATGTCAATCTTTCCTACCTACATGGTAGATGGACGAAGATCCAATGTAGGCCTATACATACATGTATTGTATTGTCACAAAATTTAATTGGTATCCTATCGGGCGAAGTTTGACGATATATCCTTTGAAGCATTAATAACTGTCATGACATAATATTTGTTATGCGTGTCATACTGGGGAGCAGTGGCGTACACAGGATTTTTCCAAGGGTGTGTTTATAAAAAAAACCTTGCGAAGCCACGGCGTGGGGTGCGGGGCCCGCTGAAGGGCCCCGGAAATTTTTTTGGATATTAGATGTTCTCTGATGAATTCTAGAGTATTTCCGGGCCCTTTTTGATACCTTTTTGCCATGGAAATAGGATGGAATTTGTTCGTTTTATTTTTAATTTAGGATTTTAGAGACAAAGGATTTTTATATTTTGGGATGGCAAATTTGTTTTCATACAGTTTTCAGTTTGACGAAGGATCAAAAGGAAATAATCATTCAGCCACAAAATTCCTTTTAACAATATTAAGAAATATGAAATATGATTATTAAACCATTTGCACCCGTTTTGAAGAAACACGGCCAATTATTTTGTACCAGTTATCTGGCGGCCGATACAAAAAACATTCACACCCCAGGAAAAGAAATGTTTGTATACGCAACCGCGAAACTTTATAATATTCACACCCGTCAAAATGTCAAATAAATATATTCATCTGGCACTAATGGGCTTCCGTACAAAGCTGTGTAGTCGACATTTTGAAAATGTTTCATTTCTAATAATTCAAATGAATTGCTTTTCAATAAACATGGAATTTCAACAAAAATCTAAATGAAATCCAGACAGAACGAAGTCTCGGACTTCCTTTCAAAAGTAAGAACAGTGTCCATTTATTTAGTGGAGTAGCGTTACCATGGATTAGAGGAAGGAAATACAAGTACATGTAATGTTGGGATCACTGCTTATAAAGTGATCGACAAGATTAGGAGGATCGGACTGTGCCGCCCATCCGTACCGTACTCTGCTTCGTGGCTACGTCAGCTGTGTACAGTGCAAATGAGTTTTTGTTACCGTGCGCACTAGTAAAAAGGCGAGCCGAGACATTTGCCTGTTGTCAGTTTTTCTTTGTGTGGCCGATAGAATGAACTGAAGAATTATGATTTTCTGCTCCTCTTCCTTCTTTCTCTTTTTATTTTTTATTTCGTCAAATTTTACCGGGGCACAATTTTTTTTCACCTCGTCAAATTTGACCGGGGGGCACGTGCCCCCGCGGCCCACCCCTGGATCCGCGCGTGGTAATACACACAATCAAGTCGTTTCCGTCACTCAACTGCAGCAACTCAGGCTGAAAGTGAACAACTCAAGCCAAATAAAATTATTACTACTCGTGATCAACCGCAACTTGATTGAGGGCGCTATTGTTTATTTACAGCCCTGCACGCTAAACATGTTCATCACAACACGTCGTGAATATAAATGTCGTGACTAGTTGGAAAAGCCAACATCTGGAGCAGGAACTTCCGTTACTGGCACTATGATTGCTCATTAAAGACTGCTTTGTTTTTGGTAGTTGTCAAAACTGTCTGTACTGTCGCACTAGTAGTACTGGTGCTAACTACACTCAGGACAACATCGAATCTGGACCAAGAACGAGTGGGCCCTAACGTTAGGCTATGCAAACTACGGACCCCGAGTGACTAGTTGATCGCATCGGACGTTCGACCGTGCTAGGCAGGGAGGCCTACGGGTAAGCTACGCAGCTCAGTTAAAATGGAAGGTCGGTCAGCAGCGCCTTGTTGTGGATATCGACTTGTGGTGCTGACTCTACTACTGTCATCAGCTTCCTTGTGTGCCGGACAGGCGTGCCAGTTAGTGGTAAGAACTGCAAATTCGTTGATATGTGATCGTGTTGTAATCTGATTCCTCAAACATTACATTGGCCCAGCCCTAATACTACTAGTATTACTAATACTAATTTAGTAATACTAGTATTAATAATACTACCATGGAGGAAGGGTTACTAATCCTTACAAAACATGCTAAATAACAGAACACTGTGGTTTATTGCCTGCATAATCCTACGGGAAGAATTCCAGATGTAACGCGATTTTATTAAGTAATTCGTATTTTAATGTTAATTTTAATTTGAACGTATTATTTTTTAGTGATTGTGTTCTTTTTACAATTATAGTTTTAATGTTATTTTATTGTTTGATTGTTTGTATCTCGGGGCCCTGTGGGAAACCACATTATATGTGAACAGGTTACCCTGATAAAAGATGAGAAATAAATAAATAAATAAATAAAAACAATTCCACTGACAGCCATCACTTGTACACAAACCTATGTGACTGACAGAGGGCGTTATGAGAAAATGGCTACCGCTGCATAGAGACCAAAACAGAAATGTTCACAGATTTACGTATAACTTTCAGGGTATGAAGATGATGCTTGTAGAAACCTACCGTTAAAATGTTTCCATCTGAAATGGTGTATTTATCTAGAAATGAGTAAAACAACGACCAAAAATCTTTTTGATCTTTTAAAAGATCAAAAATAAAAGAGGAAAGACTAAGTAAGAAAAACTGTGGCCGTTTTTCATGATTTTCTCAAAAAGTGGGCACCGTATGGAATTAAAATTTTCACAGATGACTGTGACTGTATCTTCCTTGATATTTTTTCCCATGAATGTGTACTTCTTTAACAAAAGCCAAAGTATTATACTACCTTTAAAGGTACATGTATAGTATCATACTTTGGTAAGAAACCAAAACTGAAACAGAAATGTTCACAGATGTACGTATAACTTACAAGGTATGAAGATGGTGGTGGTAGAAACACACCGTTAACATTCCGCCTGAAATGGTGTATTTATCCAGAAATTAGTATTTAAACAACGACCAAAAATCTTTTTGATCTTTCAAAAGATCCCCCAAAAAAGAGAATTAAGACTTAAGAAATACTACATATATACATTGTAGCTGTTTTTCACTGTTTTCTCAAAAAGTTTGCACAAGTGTAACACATGTCTGTTACTGTCTGTCTTGATGTTTTGCCCATGAATCTGCATTTCTTTGATGAAAACCAAAGTATGATACTACCTTTAAGTGTGTCATTGTAGGTCAAAAAGCACTGAAAATCTCACTTTTTAGATATGTAACACCAGTGTACACACCTGAGATTGAAGTTCATCATGACTTGCATCTAATTAGTTATCTCTTGGAGGAAATAACCCTGTTTCTGTAATGGCCGTCAGTGGAATTCTTTCCTACCCTGCATAGGACGTGGATCTCCAAATCTGGGATCCTGCACGTTAAAGTAACAAACAGGCACCTATGCCTAACTTGTAATGTTGAAGGTCCGGCTAGACCGACTGTCAACCCCAAAATTAAAAAAAAAAGGGAGTTCAACGGAATCAGCACCCAAATAACTGGGTCTACTCAGCACCCCAGTTACAGTTGCAGAGCAATTTACCATTGAAGGTAGCATCTGGGACTATAGTTTACATAAAGTAAACCCAGGACATTTGCTGAAAATGAAAGTACCAGGGCCGTACGACTATAACACAAAGTATGCCTTAAAGTTAATACAAACATTTGGAAACTTGTATATCTACAGGCCTATTTTTCCCAAGTTGTTACACGTATTACAAAAAAAATTGAATATTTTGAGTGGTAATCACATATATTCATTGATATTTTCGAGACAGCCCTACTATCCTGATACAGTTGAGCTTGATCATCAATGTGTACCATGGTCATGTATGTATACTGAGCCACGCCCACAATATTGTTTGTTTTTGCACTAGTCATTTACATGTATGAGGTGTCATGTCCGTTGCGCAAAATGTCATGTCCGTTACGCCATTTGTTAGAAAAATACTAGAAATGGTAAGGAAAACAGTTGCTGCACATGTAAGGGTATTTTGTTCTAACAGGAAATTAATTTGCAGTACCTATATCCAAATTTCCTGTTGGCAGTGGAAACTTTCAGTGAAAAACACAACGGACATGACACTTTATAATGTTAGAGAAATTGCGCAACTTTGATCTCAGTGGCTTGAAACATAAGTTAACAATTCATGTAAAAATTTGTGATTATTTGTCATTGATTTAAATACACTCTGAGTCCTCTGCTGTTTTAAAGTTGAATGATACCTCCTAGAGCATTTCTGGTTTCTTAAAGGCCTAAAGACAGAAAAAAACAGGTTCAAAAATTGCCATATTTCCATTTCTGTAATTTACAATATACATGGTGTCCCAAAAAACGCAACACTTGTGTCGAGAACTAAATATTATAGGAAAATTATACTGTTTATCACTTCAAAATTCAGATATGTGATACAGCTATGTCTTGGCTATCATCATGTAGAATTTGAGCAAAATTGGACTAAAATTGAGTGAAAAAAACTAAGACTGAACTACCCAACCTCAAAACCCGATTTTCATCTTTCTTTCATATAATTATACACATATACATGTGTGTGTTGATCACTATGCGTGTTATCCTTGCAAATTTGTTTTTAAGGAGTACTCTTTCAATTGATCATATTTTCGCCAATTTCAGCCCCAATTATGCTTAAATTCTACATGGTGATAGCCAAGACATGGTTGCATCACATATCTGAATCTTGAAGTGATAAACAGTTTAATGTTAACATGATGGGTCCCGACACAGTGTTGCGTTTTTTCTGGGACACCCTGTACAACATTTTCAATTGCGAAAAAAATGTATACCAAATTTTGTCATAAAAATGATGTCTATTGGAAAATGAAAATTCAAGCATTTAATGTAATACTTTTTAAGAATACTTGAGAGCTAAAGTGCAATTTCAAACTTAACTTTTTCTCTTGAGGGCAAAGACAATGAAAAAAGGAACCATTTCCACCACCAACAACAACACAAAGTTATAGGGAAGAAACTCTTCTCAAAATGTCACGTTTGTGCCTGTGATTATTATTGCACAGCTTTATTAGTTCAGTAAAGTTCATGTTCAGTGATGTTTGAACAGCAGACTCGCAGTAATTTCCGAGAGAGAGAGAGCAAAATACACAAAATTAGAGAACAAAAGCGACAGGGCTGTCCAGAAATAAAAGACTGAATGAGTCTACGGATGACGATATCAAATTTGGTGTCTCGGTAAACTTCTCAAAAAGCAATAGATCTCCATTTCTCAAATGTTATGACGATTTTAATAAGGAACTGAATATGTACCCTCAATGAAATTTTGTTCTCTTAAAGGGTTCCTGCAGTGCTCTTTTCAGTAAGGTTATTTTATTGCCTTTATACAGAGAACATACTGACAGATTATGAATGGCAAGTCTTATTTTGGTCAGGTGTCAAACCAGCATTTGGTTTTCCTTTGAACGGCTTTGCAAAATGGGGGATTTGCATGCATACTCATGTGGGGAACCAACAGCCAATTGATGAAAAATCATTATATGAACAAACATAAACATTTAAAAGGCAAACTGGACCCACAGAAATGGTTTGGCAAAACATATTACACCACCAGTTGAGTGAAAGGAACAAATGTATTTGCCAAATTGTATAAAACCTATTGAGGAGGATTGTCACAGCAATCCTGAGCAGCAGTCTGTGTGGTATACGGCTGAATGCTAAGCCTTTAGATAGCCCTAATGAAAAATACATTCATAGCCTGAAGGTCACAGAGTGAAGGTCACCTTATTATACACAGTGTTTGGCTATATGCCCTCCCACACAAACCACAGAGCATTGAACCATGATTGAACAGGCACAGATATGAATTGTTGTAGGTCCTGTGTGGATAGCTGGGGATTGATAGGGGAATTCCCCCAACTTGCTTTCTGGGAATGAGGGTAAGGGGGAGGAAGTATGTGCCTGACCAGTGACTGTACCACTGCACTGCCTGTATCAATACCATGGAGGGTATTATATGCACAGTTTATCAGTGTGTCTGATGAATTAACAAATCAAAGCTACATTTAGCTACAGTTTCCTCCTGTGGTTTTCGGGTCAAAGGCTTTCAGTATACATGTTTCCTGAAACCAATGCTCATGTCATGTCTGTTGGTTAAATTTCAGTCAATGGAATAAGTACACGTATGTCACGTCTCACGTATGTCACGTCTCACGTTTGCCTTTCAACAAAATTTATTTTTACAGTGTGAAAGTTCAAATCTGTCATGTCTGTGATTTCTAAATTAAACAGATTTTATATGGCATCACTCAATACGGATTATGTTCAGACTAGTTGTACACTCTTAGTACTTTCAAACCTTCTAGTTTTTCTCTGGTCCCATATGTTACAATATTAGAATTAAGGATTATACATGTATATAGCATTATATATTTTAACTTGTTGATTATGTAACCGGATATTTGTGGCGGATGTGCTCTTATACATGTACCTCAACGGTTAAAGGTACTATCATACTTTGGTTTTTATCAAAGAAATACAGATTCACCATGGGCAGAAATACAGTAACAGTCATATGTGGTAATTTCAGTCCCATACGGTGCCCACTTTTTGAGAAAACAGTAAAAACAGCCACAGTATTTCTTAAGTCTTTTCTCTTTTATTTTGGATCTTTTAAAAGATCAAAAATATTCTCGATCGTTGTTTTACTAATTTCTGGATAAATACACAATTTCAGGTGTGTTTCTACCACCACCATCTTTATACCCTGTAAGTTATACGTAAATCTGTGAACATCTCTAGCTGTTTTGGTTTCTTACCAAAGTACCTTAAAGCAAAACAGACTCAAATATTAAAATTCCAAGTATAGGCCCTACAAAGTACATAATTTGTCTATTATACAGTACTGTACTATACATGTCTCACATTATAACAAGTTGCAGTTTATTTTTCATGCAAACAGTAACACTGCATGGACAAACATGTTCATTCACTGTACATCTGTACATGTACACATGTATACTGTGCACATGTACATGTACATGTACATCAATCTTAATCTGTACTATCAGATCAGACATGTTAGAATATAACCAACAAATTTCAAGTGGTCGTGGCAGCAATTAAATGCAAAGTGTATGGTCACAACAGTGCGTGGAAAATTACTTTTCATGACGGGATGGAAGAAGTTGAAGAATTTGGAATACATGTATTTCTTTTTCCCACACAGACGTACACTAACTTAACACATTACATTTATTTCCATTACCGGTAATCCATTATTGATTGTTAGAACGGCTTTTGAAGGATTTGATGTTTTTGGAATGCATTCCATGCTTCAGGGCCCAGGGTGTTTGGCTTAAAAATTAGGCTTAACATGTGACAGTCATTAATTGTTATGCCTACCTTTTGCCAATTGTTTCAGGAAACCGTTTCTGGAACGAACAGACCTCCGACCATCTACAGTGGATACCGTAAGAGCAGTCATTATTGCAAATTTTTACGATTAATCACTTGTGCAAATTAACAATTGTATTTATTGAAACTTTTTGTTTTTCAAGTTAAAACTTAATGAAACTCATCATTTCAACTAAGCAAGTTGTTTTCAAACAAGATTCTTGCTTTGAATAGTTTTTTAACTTTAACATATTTTATAACCACAGCCATGCAATTCAAATGGAAATTTGAAGGGTATTTAGATCAGTCACTGTCCTGATTTTACACTGAATTTATTTTATCATTGTTGTAGGAATATAGTCCATGGCATTGGGTCCTTTCTGTAGGGGGTAGATAGAGGTGGCACTTCTGTAGGAATTGAGTCCCTTTTCACCCTTTCGGCATTTTTGTATGGATGATGTAAGGTATAAAGTACATTTGGGTTGACATTTCCAATCTTTGGTGTATAATATGATACAGACTATAGATATCTTGGTGTGTTTTTCTTAAGCACTAGCCGATCACATCCATTCAGGATCTTGCAAGACTGTATTTTGAAGATTGACCAACCTCGTATTTTGTTACGTATTAAACATAATGCATAATATCCGCTATTTTATCTGTTAGACACAGAATGTGGTCACGTTCCCGAAGATGCTGAAATTCCTACAGCACCATGGAATCTCCAGTTTATGGATTATCCTTACCCTGTCCGAGAATCAAAAACGCTGGCTGTGAATATTACGTGGAAATCTCCAGGTAGGGTATGACAGCTAGAACCTCGCTTCAGATGAAGATTGGAAGCTAACCTCCTTGGCATCAGTTAAACATCAAGATATCAATGTTTCATCAAGGCAACATTTTGTTGATCATCCTGTTAAAAATTAAATATTAAAATCTTAAAATCATTGACAAGTGAACAAAGAAAAATTTACTTGAGCGGAATTCACACCGGCGACCTCCTGAATACCTCACAGGCGTTGGGTGTGTGCGTTGTTTCATGGCTTCTGACTGCCAAACGAACAAAGATAAATAACTATTGGGAACATAACACCACCAATGTAGGGCTGGATGGCTCAGTTTGTAGAGCGCCTGTACGGTATTCAGGAGGTCACCGGTTCGAATCCCACTCCAGTCAATTTTTCTTTGTTCACTTTCCAATGACTTTTATAAATTGAGTCAGTTTCACTTGTGGTTATTTGATGATTAAAATCTTAAATTATTAAAACATTGTTTCCAGGTTTCAACCAATAGCACTGACCCATCCAGTGCCCTTAGCCATTCAAAGCTCTTTACCCAATTCCTACCTCATTTCATTGGATGATATCTTGTTTTTTGGGATCTTAGTTAACTTTCACGGGACAGGTATGAACAATTTGTCAGTTCAGTTTGACATATGTTTGACCAACATTTGGGGATGCTGGTTGTGGGTACGATAAAAACATTTCCAAAAAACTGTTAATCACATTTCCTAAACATTGCGAGTGATGTAGGGCTGGCTTATTGTAAGTAATAGTTGTTTTTATGGTTGTAGAGATGCTTCAGCAACATTTACTGTGTTTCCATCAGACATTTGGGAAAACAAATTGTTTAAGGTTGACCTGAGCAATAAACTCACCATCAGCCACTGAGGTTGTGACTGATGTCATTTGGCTCAAGGCCCATAAATTCAACTCATTAAGCAAGTTATATTTTACCATCTGTTATTGTTGCAGTAAATTCTACCGGACTGCAAGGTTTCATCGTGGAAATTTTGAAAACTAGTTACCCAGTTGGCTTCCAGCAGTGCCTGGGATTTACCCTATCTGAGCCATCTACGTCCATGGTAAGACATGTCGGTGTGCTGTCTGCATTTTTGTCAAATTCCACTTTGGATCATGCCTAAGACTGAACTGCTGCTTTATCTGCAGCTACCACGCAAGACAAGAGCTGCTTACTACACATTACCACAGTCTCCACATGGAGACCATAAACCACGCATTACCACACAAACCGCACTGTGATGTATTGTGGTATTCAGGATACCACGCTAACCATAGGAAAAAGCATAAATGTGGTAAACTGTGGTAAGTGAAAAGTAGTAAGAATTGCCAATTTTGAAAACTTTCAAATGATAATCACTCAGACGAAATTAATCAACGGGCTGCTCATGAATGCAAACAATCCTTAATGTTATCTTAAATATTGTTGCCATGATTACTCATGGCCATAACTTGTGTGTTGGTGCTAGATGCCAACAGTGGAAGAGGATGATAACACTCGGCACTTATTATGGTATACAGTAATACCGTAGCCTGATGTTTGGTAGCAACTAACGTATACTTAATTTTGCCGACAAAAAACAATTCATCCCTCAAGCAGCTTATCAGACTAATGTACCAAGTCTAAGCTTTATGGCAGATTTTGTTTTGAGATCCTCGAGATTCGGTTAAAACCAACTTTAGGGTATTCATAGATTAGTTTAACCATGAAAAGAACCAACCAAGAAGAAGCAACAACGCTTTAACGTCCTACGGTCGTAATAACCAATGGAATGTAACAAAACCACTCACCCTCACAGGACAAAACTAAGGTAAACTACATAAGATTTGGTAACTAGTAACAACTACTTTATCTGTTTGTGTATTTGGACCCTCATCAAACTGAATAGAATGTACTTTGTGGAATAATTAATTTTGTGGTGGTTTAATTAAACCCTTGCAGGAGTATACTCTTGATTGTTTCCATAGCCTGGAGGTTGATGAAAAGTATCAGGTAACTGTGAGATCTTTGTCATCTGGACAGTCAATCACAAGAAAATACCACACTGCAAGTAAGTCTGCATTATTTTAGTCTTCAGAAAATCTTAGAGATTAACTCAGCAACCACAACAGGCCTGGAGCCAATTTCATAGAGCTGCTTAAGCACCGATATTGGCTTAAGCACCAAAAACCTTGGCAAATAAAATTAGTATGCCAGCCAAAACTCCTTGTGAATGTTATGCTCAGCAAACAATGGCCAAATACAAGTCAAAAGCAGGAAACATCACATGAAAATTTGGTTTGTATTTCTGTTTGATCAAGGAAGACTTTTTATGCTTAAGTAAATTTTGTGCTTAAGCAGCTCTATGAAATCGGCCCTTGTTTGTTTCAGGCACTTCTGTGATCTTGTAAATCCACGTCCCATGCAGGATACACTGGATCACTGATCGAGTGCCTGAAACAATCAGGCCCCACTAACATTCCACTCGTTTCTTATCCTTTTCCCCAAATGTGCATATTGTGCACAAGTGTCATCTTCAAATAGATTATTCCACAGCGTTTGGGACAGAAATTCCGAGGGCATACAATATATTGATTTACATATATTGTCCCCAATTTTGACTGGCAATCATTATTTAAACAATAATTGCTTTGGTCCTTCAACTGTACTCTAGCACCAAAGAACAATTCCACACCTCGTAAAAAATGTGTAGACTGCTGACAAAAATCTAAATTCATAATTTCAACGAAATGGTTTTTTACTTCTAAACTACTTAAGCACACAATTTGATTTTGCTTTGTACTACAGATTGCGTCACATTTCCAGAGGTTGGAACCTGTCTCATTGGTAAGTCGTTCTCTTTGCCAGTTTTGTCATGCAAATCCTTGCCAACTTTGTAAATTGAATTATCACATGGCGCAATGCCATGACTTTCTGTTGTGAGGTTTATACATAAATTGTAACCCATTCAGGAGGCATATAAGGCCAAAAAAAAATGGTTGTGTTGCCCTCAAGTAGAAAAATTTAAATTTTGAGGAGACACACTTTTTTACTGCTAAATCTGACATTTTCTGTCAAAAATGGTGAGTTCTTTCACTTTAAAAAAGTTTTGGCATTTTACGGTCGGTCGTTGCGGGCAACACAACAATTTTTTTTCTGCCTAATATTCTCAGATTGTTCTTCAGCCTGACTGAATCAATGACTTCTGTTCGTGAATTAGGGCCAACAAATATTTCATTAAGAGCATTTTTTCAAAGAAGCACATTTTAAGAAACAGTTACCTGTGTTCTATTCAGTGGCATATCTAGGGGGAGGGGGCGCGTGCCCCGGGCGCCTCTTTTTAGGGGGCGCAAAAAACGCAAAGGGGAAAAAAAGGTGCTGTTGAAGTTATTGGAAATCTAATCAAATGAACAAAGAAAGAAAGATTCCCATTTCAAATTGTCAGATTTTGTTTAGTCATTGGCATCAGAAGTTTGAATTACGGGCATTATTTTAGTGCTTGCCCCGGGTGCCATTTTTCTCTAGAAAGGTCACGGGTTCTTCTTCTATTTCATGAATTTGTGTTAAAGTATTCAAAATTAATCCATTTGCCCATCCTCTGGAACGTGTCCCATTCATCCTTTCTTACCAATAATTACAATTTTTTTCTTGTATTGACAATTTTTTCCTCAGATTGTAAAGGTTGTCAAGGTGGCATACGTAAGTCAAAATTCAGTTCATATTATTAGATTCCACAGGGTGTCCGCGGGTCTTTAAAAAGTATTAAAAAGTCTTAAATGAAATTTTCCAAATTTAAGGCCTTAAAAAGCATTAAAAGGTATTAAATTGAATTCTCAAAGGTATTAAACAATTCTGGAAGCGAGTTATTTTTACATTATCTGATTATGTTATATTATGTTGTAATCAGATCCTAAAAATCGGCAACAGGGAAAAAAATAATTTGGAAAATTGCAGCATGCATAGTATAGGTGATTTCTGAACGCACGTGGCAAACTCGGTCAGGGGTCGTCAAACCAATACGCGTACGAGATATCGTCTGGCTCCATGTTTTGTGTACACGTGTTTATATGATGCTAAATGGGGCAGGAAACAGACCCTACTTCAGTGATTGTGCATCCTACATTGATCGAAATGGCCACCGCACATGCAGATTTTCTACCTCCATGCTCCGACACTCTCCGGCGCTTCACGCTTAAAAAAAAAATCATGCTGCCACATTTACATATATTTACTATTAAAATGATCTGGAAACAATAAAAACCATTTCATTTATTCTATTAACTTCATGACTTTCCGATGATTTCGCGGGAACTGTCAAGTTTGCTACACGAGGCGACTCGAATCGACATACATAAACGATGTACTAAACTGGATCGAGCAGTGGGTCACCCCGCCCTTGCATGCATACTCGTACACGTGCATGGCAAGAGACCTACTTTTGCTGCATATGATCTGCGCACGTGTACACAAATCTGGTTACGCGTCTCCCCATCGACTCGACCCATAAATCAGTTTATCCATCGATTTTGCACTCAAACTCGTTCGGCGTCGAACTTTCGCAAAACTTTGACGAAATTCTTCATAAAATACGATGTTTTGAATGAGGTTGCTTTTATTCAAACTACATTTTTGAAGAATTCTGGTACATCCACATAAAATAAGATGCCATTTTTGGAAATTATGAGGCACAAATTCTTACATAAAGTTGAGTTTGCGAATGGAACTGTCGACTCCAATCTTGCCACAATGCGTTTTTACCGTGACTGACGGCAGTGGGGCTAATTGCTTCGTGTGGCCAGTCAACATTCCTCTCGGGCACGCTACCAACGTTGCGTTGTGTACCGCTGTGCACGGAAACCTTTGTTTAATATCTCTATGTAAGGATGTTTCATGTTCATCTGTTTTTGATTGGTTTTCATTCTCAAGATAAGACTCACTTGTTTTATTTTGTCAGATCTGTCATCTACATTTTATAAATGTTTCTTTTGATTTTTCTGTGAAATTTAGAATGTCTAGCAAGAGGTCCTTAAAATGCTGGGCCTATGTGGTCTACCCTATTTATTTTACTATGTCATGAAAGAATTGTAAATACAGTGGCCCACTGTGAGCTGCCTTATACATTATGTTGAATTTTATATGGTCTTAAATTCCTCTAAAGGTGGCATTAAAAGGGTCTTAAAAAGACTTAAATTTGACTTGCTGAAACCTGCAGATACCCTGTTCCATAAAGTGTGGAACACTGCTACATATTGAACACTACTACTATAGGCCCCCTACAGTACACGTTCACAGTACCGTGTTCAGCGTACCGTGGATGGGTCACTCTGCAGTTAGCTGGGGTGGTTCCATCCGTTATGTAGTGGTGGTCTTGGTTCAGGATGGTTGGAAGCCAAATCCAGGGATGTTGAAGAGGTGTTACTTCAAACTCATTTTTTAACTGTTAAATTATCAGGTTTCAATCCTCTGTAATGTGGAGGGGAAATTAGAAGCCACTCTGGTGGGATTTGAACCCATTTTTATTCCAGTTGAATTTGTTATCATACTGCCTTTGTTTCGGAACTTGGAAGGCCTTTAAAGTGAAATACAGTGTAGTGAGTCAGATTGAAACATGAAATAATTAAGCAGCTATCCTCCTTTTAATACCATTTATCATAGAGAGAGTAAGGCTTGCGGTAACACCATGTATCTACATGGTGTTACCGCAAGCCTTACTCTCTCAAGTGTCTCCACCATGCAAAACTTCAAACCTTACTTACCATTTATCATGTTTATATTATTGATAATAAGATAGTCCATTTTGAATGTCTTTACATACATGCAGATCTATATGAACGGAATTGGACATTCTCGTAAAATGTTTCCACTCAATTTATTATAGTTATTTATCCCCTCCATTCTCTCTCTCACAGCACCAATTAATGAGTGGCGTTCACCAAACAGGCCAAGTGTTGAAGTCTGGGGTGACCGGGTAATGGTGATGTTTGACATATATCCAGGGGATCACTGGTTGGATTACAAAGTCAACCTTCACTCCTATGAACTGCATGATACTCCAGATGAACTATCACATCGGTTGAACACAAATGGATCAGTGAGTTGAACCATTCGGATTGATCTATTTGCTCCTTGCTGCTTATCAGCAGTTGGCCGTAATGACTCAGTAGTGCATGTTGTGTCAGCGGGGCTCCTGGCAGAGGTTTGAAAGGGCAGAAAGTTATACAACATTGGTAACAAACCGAAACAGAAACGTTCACAGATTTACATAATTAAACTTACAGGGTATAAAGACAGTAATGGTAGAAACATACTGTAAAAATGTTTTTACCGGAAATCCAGAAAAGAGAAAAACCAGACACCAAAACATCTTTGATCTTGGAAAGATAAAAAATGAGACAGCTATTCTTACACAAGTTGGCATCAATTGCATCTTGTTGTTTTTTTTTGGTTTTTTTTTTTTTGGGGGGGGGTGCTCTTTTCTAATGTTTTCAATTACACGTGTATCAATTGAGTTGAACATTTCACAGGTTTGTTTTTATTCCATGACAATTGAATTATGAGCAGCCTGCAGCTGCTCTGTCACCTTTACCAATGTTGCACATACCCTGTAATATAATGATACCTGGAGTCATACTTTGGAAGCATTTGCACACATGACATATAATGTGGACTGGAAATCCTGTTAATTTATCTTCTTTCTTTTTCTCCCGCTTATTTTGCGTTCTTTGTTGTGCAGTCGGGAAGATTTACAGACACATTTGAAGGTGTGAAACCTGGGCGTTACAGAGCAGATGTGAGTAATTATAGCTTTCTTTATTATTTTAATCCAGTCCAGTTTTGAAAAAACCTTTTTATATTCCTCACCCTCGCTGTAAAAAACAAAGAACTGGAATTGTGCTAAGTAATTGCTTGTGGCTTATTCTCAATAAAGTTGGGTCCTGCCTAATCAGAAACAAATTTCTGCTTACAAGGAAAGTATGGGCCTTTTCGAAATGGAGGCTCTGACTGCTGCTCCATTTCATGAATTTGTTCTAAAATAATGGGTTCCAAAATAGAGGCTTTTGGCCACAATTCAGAAGTAGATTCCCTGGTTTGAAAAGGAAAACAGAGCTTCAGCTTCAATGAAAAACCACACCCTATATTTTCAGCATATGGATGACGAACTGGAGCCTGAGCCCGAGCCTCCGTTTCGAAAAGCCCCTATGTATGTTGAGGATACCTGTTATGCATATCATGCCATCTTTCAGTGGTAATGTTCATGTTGTTGATTGCAATCAATTACGTTTCCATTTTGGTTCAGGTTAAAATCATTCAAGGAGACGCTATTCGAGCTTCCTCTGAGGACTTTTCTGTGGTGATACCACCCACAAGGGCAGTTGTCACGGAAATGAGAGGTTTGTAATTTTGTGCATTTTCACTCAAGATGCTGGTGCTGAAAATAAACCATAATGCTTAACCAGATATACAAGATGGAGAAGTAGACCTTCGATCAGTTTAAGTATTGATCATGTAGATTCTGCCTGTGACTATGTGCAGTATTTAATGGTAAAATTTCTTTACTTTGAACAAATTTCATAGCAATTTCTGACAAGCAACCAAAGGTATCTAGCTAGAATGCCTGGTTTGAGATCTTGGGCTGATTTCACTAGCATTTTGCGATCATCGTTAAGCCCAAATCCATCCCCAAACGGAAAATCGATCGCTACTTTACGTAACAATTTTCCGTTCATCGATGGATTTTTGCTTAGCGATGACCGCAAAGCATCAGCGAAATCGGCTCCTTATAACTTAATGAATCTTTCATTGCTGGTTAGCACGTTAACATGGAATCTATTTTTGTAATCCTAGAATTAACCACAAGTACAGATGATTCGGACCTAGAGGATAGCAACGCATTTTCCAGGGAGGACCTGATCAAGATGGGAATTGGCATCGGCAGTACCATACTTGCAGTCATTCTCCTGGCTGCCATGGTGATTTGGAAGCGGCAGAAACGGACCGGTTCACTGTCCCAATGTGGTGTGGGAGCGAGTGCCAGCCCCTTCAGAGGTTCTATGACTCAATCCGAAGACACGTCTGATTTAGTGAAGAACATGCAGCACAATGATCGTAAGTACAGCACTATGTGTACATCAACATGTGGCCTGATTTGGCAAAATGGGGAATATGTCCTTTCTTTCCGAGACTGACAATTTTTTTTTTTTTAATAACTGGTATCCTGATTTTCTTTTTTCCTTGTTCCCTTTCGGACTTTGAAAAACTCTAAGAAAGTCAACTCAGTTTTTGGCAGTAAGCTATTCATGCCTGATGAAAAGTGGTAAAAAAATAACGCCCATCCTTAGCTTCATTTGTATGTAATGTCTGTCTATAATACTGTGGCGAATATATCTTCAGTAGCAATTGACATTCCTCAGTGACATAGAGCAGGCCATGTTTAGTGTATGTATCATCTCCAATGCTTGAGGCTTGAATCTGTTAAACTGAATCTTGAATCTGTAGCAGAACCCGTAAGCACAAAAATAGGCCATAACAGATTCCATAAAATTGAGCCCCCAGATGTTTAACTCATGCTTCTGGTTCAATGTCACAGCTTGCATAAGTTGTAATGCTTCTCCATTTCCCTCCTTCGTATTGTCCATAACCGACCTCCCCTTCCCCCTCCCACCCCCCCCCCCCCTATGTTAACCCTGCAGTCACCGCTGCAAGTGAACAGTGCGTGCAGAACAACGTCAACATCCACAAAGACAAGTGGGAGGAGATTTACCAGACTGAGGGGCAGGGCTGTGGAGACTCTTACCTGCAGGGTAGCATATGGACAGATATGAGCGATGGACCGTACGTGCATACTGTAGACATCACCAACCGCAGCATGCTCGGTGATCAATTTTCTCTGGGTGGTGAATCTGGAATCCCCGTCTAAGAAGCAGTCAGGTCTCAGACGGCACCTGTCTGTTTATTTCATGAACCTGTGTTAAAGGTTTACGTGATTGGTAACACACCCAAACAGAAATGTTCACAGATTTACGTATAACTTTCAGGGTATGAAGATGGTGCTGGACAAATAAACCGTTAAAATATATCCCGCCGAAATGGTGTATTTAACCAGAAATGAGTAAAACAAAGACCGAAAACAGTTTTGAATATTGGGGTAAGATCAAAACTATTCTTTATGTTTCATAATAAAAATTGAGTTGGATATTCGCTGTTTTCTCATGACTCAGATGTCCGATTGATCTCAAATGTTCACAGGTGTCGTATTTTAGGTACATGTTGGATTCTGTGAGTGCTGTTCTGTGACCAATCATGTAATATACTTTTAATGCAGCACAGACAGCCTGTGCAGAATAAAACAGATTGCATTTCCATTGGTAATCTGACATAGTCTTTAACTGTGGTTCATGTAATCTTAAATATTTGGGCAATTCAACGGTAACCATAGTAACATAAGTTACCTGTTAAGTGACCTTTTCCTTGATCAATCATTCTTGAAAGACTCCAATTTAATCAATGTTTTAAAGGAATTAATTAATGATTAATTATTACATTTATTACGCGCCTTTTCTTTAAGTTACAAAGTGCTGGATACAACGTAATCGGATTGCCAGTATTCATCGGCGCCCTCGGCTGCCAACAATACCAGCAATCCATTATGATTACGGAGGCTGAGATCAAATGTGCTTGGTTTTGCGGAGGGAGAAAACCCCTCGTAGCATAGGAGAGAACCAATGCACAATTCTACTCATTTATGACCCAAGCCAGGATCGAACCCGGGCCACATTGGTGAGAGGCGAGTGCCTAAAGCAAATTAAGCAATCAGCAAGTATACCACTTATGATTCCTTGAAAAGCATGCAAATATGCAAAAAAAAAGAGGTAACTTAAGTTACAAATTTTCCCCAAACCGTAGAAATGCCCATTTGCATGTTTATGACTCAAAATTACAGCATTGCTTTTTTATAACAGTATGTACTTAACATTAAATGATAAGTGATTTTTATTCTTGCTTAGGATTATTGTGCAGTAAAGCTAACAGAACTATAAAGCTATTTTTATAATTATATGCATTTATTTTTATTGTGTATAGTGTGATAAAAAAAAACCCCGAAGAATGTCGACATTAAACTATCCAAAACTTATTGTGAAAATCATGTCATGTGAAAGGCTAGACAATGGCGTTGATGTTATGTAGTAAATGGCATTGTGAATACAGCAAAACAGACAGACTTCTGTCGGTGCTGGAGCCTCCCCTATAGGCCTACATAATAATGACTTGTGCTCCGTTTTTACTTTTAAGTTTGATTGTGTTGCTCTGATGTAGACAGTAGTACTTAAGATTTATCCCTCAAGAAACTTAGGCAATGAATAATGTGCACTTTCTACCGGCTTTTCTTCTTTTTTTTTTTTTTTAGCCTTTGAGAAAGATCGTGCTAGGATGGCCCTCCCAACTTCAAGCATTTGATATATTTCAGGTCGTTTTGGCTGTTGAGCAGTTTGCAACAGTTTTGTACTTGTATTGGCTTTTAAATTTTCATCTCATCAGTAATTATTAAAATTGCTGTAATGATTGATACCAATCACATTAATACAATTTAATAAAACTGTGGGGTACTGTGGCCTATTGGTCTGGCATGTTAAATTCAAAGTCTTGTGGTCAATCTACACATTGTGGGTTTGAATCCAGCCATAGGTCAATGGTGCTTGCGTCCTTGGGCAAGACGCTTTGTCGCATATTGCTTCTCTTCACCCAGGTGTAAATGGGTACCTGCAAGGGTAGAGATGGCTTTGTGGTTTGATTAGTATCTGTGCACCTTACAGTAGCCAGGGCTGTATACTCCCCAGGGAGTTGAGATAGTTTCAGGAATGTAGTTACTGCCCAATGACGAGGGATAATAATTTGTAATGTGCAGTGGAGTATATTCATAATACGCTGCGCAATATCAATGTCCTATTATTATTATAATAATTAGACATGGTGTATTAGGGAGACACGTTAGCATCTAAAAGTGGACATTAGGGAAACATCGGGACTTGGGGAGACTTTTCGATGTCTCCCTAATGTACCAGCTACGTACCTTTTAAAGACATCTTTTTACCATCCAATATTTTAGGAGAAGATAGTGAATGCTCTCAATATGAATATAATTTATGTTAATTTCAAGTTCATTGGTTTGGAGGATGTTTAGAAATAGGAAAGAAATGTTTGTGCCCAACTCTATGGGAAAGTCTTCCTAAGGTCCCATCCTCGGTTATCATTATTATTACATGTACACTGTACTCTTAAAGCCTACATTGGGGGTGTGGGAAAGCACAGAATGGTTTGGCCTTACAAGTTAACTTGTAACTGCACATGACATGCAGTACATGCATAAGGAGTTAAGGACCAATTCATTGTGTGTTGCTGTATGCTACCACATCCAGAATCTTCAGTGCCCTATATGTATTATTCATCAGAACTGTTGAATTTATTATTAAGTAGCCATTATTATTCCGAGTTACAAGTAAAGTACGATAACACAGAATTTTATATTGTGAGCATATCTGGGTGCCCAAATTGCATCAAACATTTTGTCTTGTTATTTTGCAGTGAACGTGATGTGAACTGAGAAGAATTTACGGGATAAAAGCATTGTTTTTATTGAAAATATATACTGTATTTATATATATTATTATAGAGAAAAACTTTGCATTTAAATTTATACTATCTTTCTGTTCAACTTCCTCATGTAGTACTTCCTTATTTGATCGCATATTTGACAAAATGTAACATGCTAAAGTCAATTTGAAGCAGATCCAATCCAAGATTCATTGTGTATTACATACATAATGTTCCTTCTATGTCTTTCACATGGGATGAACTTCCCATGCTATATTGTAGGATGAATACCGATTGCCTTAATGTTTGACTGTTATTTCTTCTTTGTATCATTTTTGACGATGTCTCGAGTATTGTTTGAACTTTGACGCGTGTCTGAGTTTAAAGCATCCATTAACCCTATAGGGGCCGTCCATAAAGTACGTACGCACGAAATGCCGACTTTTTTGACCCCCCCCCCCCCCCCCTCCCCCTCTGTACGCATGGCGTACGCAGTGGTCCCAATCCCCTATATCATGCACAGTAGGTTGTCTTGTGTCTTTTTGGGAAAAATTCTAAATCCTATTGATACAAGTGGTTTGTGACCTTTTCACTAGAAGCAATTATTTTGATTGGACCGTACGATGAGCACTAGTCTTGTTTGATTACGAGTTACCATTAATATTCCCAACATGTTCAATTACTTTGCGAGTCACTGTCCACGAACAGAAAACATTATGTTCAATCGGAACCTGTTCACATTTGTTATGTTACTGCCTCATTTCTTCTGCTCAGAATTTGTTTGTAATTATTTACTGTACACAGATTACACAGAGATTGTATTAAATAAATATACTGAAATGCTTTGTTCTCTGTTGTTGTTGTTGTTGTTGTTCACAGGGTATTATTATTATTATTATTTATTCGACCTCAACAACAAATACAATACAGAACAAGAACAAGAAAAATGATGTTGAAACAAAGCCTATAATATGCCGCCTAACATTATTATGAACTTCCATTTTTCCAATGAGTATGCTCTACATTGACATGTATAATTAAACTATGCAAATTAACCTTGCCATTTATTTATTTAATCTAATTCAGGTTGCTGTGGAAACTTTATAAGACTCCAACAGAACCTAACATTGTCTGAAAAATGTCTGATTTTTTTTGTGGTTTTCCGAACCTACTTTTGCAAGTACTGCACACATCGCTGACATCATGCCATCGAAACTCTATGGTATTCCATACCTCCCGTCGCCCATCGCCCGTCGCCTCTTGCTTTTTGTTTCCAAAAAAAGGAAACACCTCAGGAGATAGAATCGACTGTCACCCTCAAACCATGTGATATTTGTATAATATTACGGGTGGAGCTATTGTCTGTTAAAAAAAGGTCCTGGCAGACCACATATCCATATTAATGCACCTAAAAGTGCCGTGCTGGATATGGGAAGAAAACATTAATGAGTGGGAACACAATCCTGACAAGTCTGGATCGGGGGGGGGGGGGGGGGGGGGGTTGCGGGGACGTAGTCCAGGCAGTACAAATACATGTACTACCGTTATAAAATATAAGACACTGGATTAACAATTAATAATACACTTAAAAAGCAAAAAAAAAAAAAAATTCTTCAATTAATTGTCCATTATGCACAATATTGTCAAACCTCCAAGATATCAACATAGTCCTATACATCATAATCACCAAAACTGCAGAAAGGTTGCTGTATGCTCACCGTTACAGGACATTAGACCAGAATGCTATTCAGGCACTAGTTGAGACCCCATTAAATAAAAACTAAGCAATCCACCTGTAATTATTAATTTTAACTAGTAAATATTCCGTAATATAAACATGGAGTATTAAATAAAAAGTAACAGGACATGTGAGTACGAATCTCGAAAACACGCAGCAAATATCTTTGTCCTATAGGGAAGGGGCTTAGCTGACCACCAGTTACTCTCTGGACTCCGCTTGCAGTTGGAATTTAGGAGGGTTCACTAATAGCCAATCTGCCGCTAACTTGGGTTTAGGGTCACCGTCTGGGAGCTTGAACTTGTACTTCTGGATCAGGGTGACGTAGAAGAGGAAGAACTCCTTCTGAGTGTGGTGCTCACTGACGCAACTTCTGCGTCCTGCAGAAAATGGATATCATTTTAATTCAGAAAATGCAATACATGTAGGCCTACAACGTTTGAGTAAGTCGTCATAATGAATTTATACAGATGAAGGTGAATAAAATACCCACCAATCGAGTATGGCATGAAGTAATCTGGACGAACGATGCGACCCTGCTCGTTGATGAACCTCTCTGGCCTAAAATTTTCGGGATCACCCCACAAATCAGGATCAAAGTGCGCAGCGTAGATGTTCGCGATGACCGTTGTACCTTTAGGAATCCTGTACCCGAATATCTCGACATCCTGTGCAGTGCAATGCTGTGCAAAAAGCCAGAAGACGGCATTCATGCGGAGGGATTCCAGAACGACGCCCTCTGTGTACGGCATCTTCTCTTTGTCCTGTAACTTTGGCGGCCGGTCTCCGATGACCTCTTGAATCTCGTTGAAGACTTTCTGCTGCACCTCTGGATGAAGCACCGTGGCCAACATCATGAAGAGGAATATACCGACAGCCGCGTCTCCTTGATCGGGAAGAAGCATGAAGATCATCCACAAAAACTTCTCCTCGTTAAAATCCCTCAAGTCGCTGTTAGAGTCGTTTTTACCAATTTCGATCAAGCATGCGTCTACAACATCACGGGGGTGATCGGGATCCAGGGTGGCCCTGTGCTCGTCTATATACTTGAGGACAAACGCAAACAGTTCCGCTGTTTTCTTTTTTGCGATCCGCTGATGAGAGCTGAGATTAAACTTGTCAAAAAGGGGCAAGAACGGTTCCACAGCGAACAGTTCGAGGAACGCCAAATCCCGCTCCGCCATTACTTCCATTAATTTGGCGTATTCTTTGTCACCTACTTCATAGGTGGTGGAGAAGATCATAGAAAAGGTCACATTCATAAAGCAGAGGACAAGATGTTCAGAGATGTCGAACGGTTTGCCATCCTTCTTCTTGATGAAATCAACGAGCCTACTAGCTTCTTGGAAGATAGGTGCCTCAGAACCTGAAGTCCCGTATCCAAACTGACGGAGTGTTCGCATCATGTATTTCTTCTCTCTTTTCCACGATTCGGTGTATGACTCCAAGAAAACGCCTGAAATGAAACCACATGATAAAACGCTGCCCAAAGGTGAAGTACAGAATTGGTAAGGAAGAGACAACACTTTCATTTAGTTCCGATCTAAAAGATTGCTACTATTTAACTAAAGTTCACGCTATGTACAAACAATGCTTTTCTTCGACGCGTAGCGAAATTTCGCGAGATCTCAACACAAGGAATATGGAATATCCTCGCCGGTTACCATTTTGTATTATTACTTTGTGTTAATTTTCCATCCATTATTTCCAATTGTAAGTGATTTCGTCATAATACATCCTAATGATGATTATTGAAATTGAAAGATTCCCTCGTTTTCATTGTGTATACGACCAAGCTAACATTTACCAATTGCTCTGGAATGTGGAGCGATAAACCTAAAATTCCAGGAGTCTGGGCGGTCAGACACGACAGCATGCTGCTTCACGAATGCCTCCTTTATGGCGTTAGCGCTGTTTAGAATAAGTTGTTTCCTGCAAGGGGGAGGAAAAACTAGTTATTTCACTATTTCTCTTTCACTCTGAGAATTTGGAGAACATCTTATGCTTCGTTTTGAATCAGGAAAAGGGCACAATAGGCCTATGAATGTTACAAAAACGAATACAAACTAAAGTCACTTTTTCTCCTAAATACAATGTTGTCTTTTAAGCGTTTATATCAATAAACGTGTATCAGATTTATGGGTGTAGATCACGGGGAACTGGGGGAAGGTGGCTGTTTACACCCCTCCCCAAGAATTTCATCATATGTATTTTTACACAAACGTATGGAATACGACCCAGCTACAGGATCATTCCCCAGGTGTATAAGGACTTGTATACACTACTTATCAGATTGTGCAATTTCATTTTAAAGTGGTATTTTTTTGTTTGAGATAAAGTCAGAATCATAAGCCAGTTCAGGACATTAAAGGTAATTTTATACTTTGGTTTTTGTCAAAGAAATGTAGATTCATTTATAAGTGGAGTGGTCAACTGCACCACTACGAGATAAATCTCAGTGGTCAAATGCAGCTCTACTTATAGCTTCTAGGTAAACCTCAAAGGTCAACTGCAGCACTACCTAAAAGCTATAAGTAGTGTTGCTGATGACTACGAGGTTTACATATAGAAGCTATAAGAAGTGCTACGTTGACCTCTGAGGTTTACCTATAGAAGCTATAAGTAGTGGTGCAGTTGACCACCGAGGTTTATCTAGAAGGTATAAGTAGTGGTGCAGTTGACCACCGAGGTTTACCTAGAAGGTATAAGTAGTGGTGCAGTTGACCACTGAGGTTTACCTATAGAAGCTATAAGTAGTGGTGCAGTTGACCACTGAGGTTTACCTAGGAGCTATAAGTAGTGGTGCAGTTGACCACTGAGGTTTATCTATAGAAGCTATACGTGGTGGTGCAGTTCGGACCACTGAGGTTTACCTATAGAAGCTATAAGTAGTGGTGCAGTTGACCACTGAGGTTTATCTATAGAAGCTATAAGTAGTGGTGCAGTTGACCACTGAGGTTTACCTATAGAAGCTATACGTGGTGGTGCAGTTGACCACTGAGGTTTACCTATAGAAGCTATAAGTAGTGGTGCAGTTGACCACTGAGGTTTACCTATAGAAGCTATAAGTAGTGGTGCAGTTGACCACTGAGGTTTACCTATAGAAGCTATACGTGGTGGTGCAGTTCGGACCACTGAGGTTAATCTAGAAGCTTTAAGTAGTGGTGCAGTTGACCACCGAGGTTTATCTAGAAGGTATAAGTAGTGGTGCAGTTGACCACTGAGGTTTATCTAGAAGGTATAAGTAGTGGTGCAGTTGACCACTGAGGTTTATCTAGAAGCTATAAGTAGTGGTGCAGTTGACCACTGAGGTTTACCTATAGAAGCTTTTAGTAGTGCTGAAGTTGACCACTGAGGATTATCTAGAAGCTATATGTAGTGGTGCAGTTGACCACTGAGGTTTACCTATAGAAGCTACTAGTAGTGGTGCAGTTGACCACCGAGGTTTATCTAGAAGGTATAAGCAGTGGTGCAGTTGACCACTGAGGTTTATCTAGAAGGTTTAAGTAGTGGTGCAGTTGACCACTGAGGTTTATCTAGAAGGTATAAGTAGTGGTGCAGTTGACAACTGAGGTTTACCTATAGAAGCTATAAGTAGTGATGCAGTTGACCACTGAGGTTTACCTAGAAGGTATAAGTAGTGGTGCAGTTGACAACTGAGGTTTACCTATAGAAGCTATAAGTAGTGGTGCAGTTGACCACTGAGGTTTACCTAGAAGCTTTAAGTAGTGATGCAGTTGACCACCGAGGTTTATCTAGAAGGTATAAGTAGTGGTGCAGTTGACCACTGAGGTTTATCTAGAAACTTTAAGTAGTGATGCAGTTGACCACCGAGGTTTATCTAGAAGGTATAAGAAGTGGTGCAGTTGACCACTGAGGTTTACCTAGAAGCTATAAGTAGTGATGCAGTTGACCACCGAGGTTTATCTAGAAGGTATAAGTAGTGCTACAGTTGACCACTGAGGTTTATCTAGAAACTTTAAGTAGTGGTGCAGTTGACCACTGAGGTTTACCTATAGAAGCTATACGTGGTGGTGCAGTTCGGACCACTGAGGTTTACCTATAGAAGCTATAGGTAGTGATGCAGTTGACCACTGAGGTTTACCTAGAAGCTTTAAGTAGTGGCAGTCGACCACTGTGGTTTACCCATAGGATATAAATTTTGGAATTTAAATTGGCTTGTCTCATGAGATGCATTCCTTAATGTTTCCACTTACTTTCCGAATAACCCAGTCAAAGTAAACACGTCAGGGTGGTACTGCTTTCCGATTCTGGTAATGTTGGCGCATGTCTGTTCCGGCGAACCTGGTCCGTACAGCGGGAAATCACCGATCAGAGGCCAGACCCTCGGCCCGGGAGGCCAGCTGTATTTCAGCCGGTACGCGATCCACCTGTACACTACCACCGTCACTAGGAAAACCACACTCAGCAGGAGAATGCTGAACAAATTCAAGTCCATACTCGCCAAAAGGGAAACAACTTTATCCGTGAGCGCCATGATGTAGTTCACAGGCCAACTAGTTATACAAACTGAAAATCTACCTGCAACGTCTACGTATTATTGTTGTTCAATAAATGGCGACATGTTGAATTTTACATTTATATTTGTGCACTGGTGCCTGACCGGCATGGGGCATTTGAGGGTGAATTATTAAGTTTGGAGGATTAGGCCTACTGGAATATACTGAATATCGTGTAATTTGTTTATGGTTCAGTAATGTAGGCAATTGAAAGCTTAGAATATAGCTCTCGTACCGTATGCGCTCACATTTTTCGTATCATTCTCGGTAACATATGTTGACCATGTATATTATAGCTAAAAATGTTGTCATTGTACACAGAGCAAAGCGAGTTAGGTAACATGTCCAACTGTCGCTGAGATGCTGAGATGAAAAGCATTTATTTCGCCGACGTTAACCAACCAGGGATTGGCTCTATGTATAACTTGAGACCTAGTGTGATCATGTGAATTGGACCAAATAGTGTTACAATGGAGGGGTCTAAAGACAACGAGAAGATGGTAATCAAGTTTATGGGTAGCTTGTACCCCTCCGAGAGATGTCATATGCAAACATTATAAAGGACAAAATCAAAAAGAAAGCTGAAATGCAAGATATTGCTACGAAGTTAGCAAAAATTAGCCATCCAGATGTTCATTCCCGCTCATTGTTTCAACAATTTCTCATCAAGATCTCGTCCCAAAGTCATGTTGACCAGATGTGTTGCCCTCACTCTTGGGCAACATGTCACCGTGATATTACCGATAATGGTGACAGTGCATGTACATTGTGCACTCTTCTTTACGCAGAAGGCCTTGTGTGGGACCTTGTGCGGAATCATACAATGTGCTCCAAATTCTCAGACTAAAAGAGAAATAGTGGGTGGAAAATTAACATGAAATATATACAAAATAATAAGCGGCGAGAAGATATTTATTGTGTTGAGATCTCGGTAGAGTTCATGGTATCATTGGGCAAGATAACTTGTTAAACTGACACTCATTATGTGACACCATGTCGTCACTCAGGTATTCATTATACATGCATCGGTTTGGAAAAAAGTAACTTGTTACAAATCTTCCAGTGCCGTTATCAGATAACAGTTTCAATCCACGAGAATTGTTTTACTGAGTCAATGAGAAGATGAAACCCGTTCCAGATCTCCTTCGTCGAAAAAATGAAAAGGAATTTCTCGACGTGTCGAAGAAAGCATTGTTTGTATTATGAATTAGCTTGATAAATATCATGCGTTTAGATCGGAACTAATTTATAATGTTGTTTTATTCTTAACAATCCTGTACGGTACTTTATCTTTAAGGCCAACGTTTTGTCTTTTCGTTTTATTTCCGAGGCTTTTTAATGGAGTCATACACTGAATATCGTGGGAAAAGAGAGAAAAAGTACATGATGCGAACCGTTCGTCAGTTTTGACACGGGACTTCAGGTGCTGAGGCAGCTATCGCCCTAGAAGCTAGTAACCAGTGTTGTAGTCAAGTCCTCAAATCCGAGTACAGAGTACTCCGAGTACTTCAGTGTCCGAGTACTGGGCCGAGTCCGAGTACATTGTTGTCGAGTCCAAGTCCTAAGTATCGAGTCCGAGTACATTCAAGGTCGAGTACAGGGGGGAGACAGAGTACCAAAGTTAGAGTCCCGGGCCGAGTACATGCACAAAACCAATGCGCAGTACCAAAAAATGCTGTTCATGGCAGTCGTGTTTAATACATCTCTTCTTTACACAACAAAGTCAGCAGGTAATTTTGGAAACAAAAACAACTGCCCTTTATTCTAAAGCATATAATAAATATTTCATACTGAACACACTGATACAACAAGCCTGAATGTTACTCTCTGGACTTAACAAAATAGTCAAAATGCATTGTATTGTGCTTTTTATCAAAGTTACAGGGTATAAAGATGGCGATGGTACAAATGTAATGGTAAAACCTTTTCTGCTGAAAATCTTGTTTTTAAAAAGGAAAGAAAAAAATAATAAATCACAAGCCAAAAACACTTTGGATTTTAGGGTGAGATCAAAACTCCTATGTTTTCTAAAAACAAAAGTGGGCACTGTAAGGGACTGGATATTTATAAGGGACTGGATTATCTTCCTTGATATTTTTGCTCATAAATCTGTACTTCCTTGACAAAAACAAAGTATATGGAGTAAACACAATTATGTACCGATTGAGAATGTATCATGGACTGTACATGTATATATAGCGCATCGTTTTGACCCAACCATATATAATTGGGCATTGGGTCTGACATCCCAATTCGGGCCATGCTAATCACTAACTCCACTACATGTATCTCCGCGCTCCTTGCACGTGCAATCACGCATACCGTACCCAGGGCAAGGGAGGCCTTCTACACGTTTTAATTATGGATATCATGCTACCGCGCTTACGATATGTTCGAGGTTGAGCAATGTCATCGAAGAAAAGGTGAATTTATTCGATTTTTTTTTATCGGAAATTCATTGTCGAGTACTGGGATTGAGTACCGAGTACTTAACGTCGAGTCCGTCCAAAATTCAAGTACATCAGATCGAGTACGGGCCAAGTACATTTTTTTCTCGAGTACTTTTAATCGAGTACGGGCCAAGTACTTTGGTGGACTCGAGTTGTACTCGAGTACGAGTACGAGTACTACAACACTGCTAGTAACCTCGTTGATTTTATCAAGAAGAAAGGATGGCAAGCCGTTCGACATCTCTGACCATCTTGTCCTCTGCTTTATGAATGTGACTTTCTCTATCTTTTTCTCTACCTTCTATGAGGAAGGTGACAAAGAATACGCCAAATTTATGGATGTCATGGCGAACTGGGGTATGGCGCTCTTCTTCGAACTATTATCTGTGGAGCCGTTATTGACCCTGATTGACAAGTTTGAACACCTGCAGGGACTTTATATTGTTTTGTGGATCGTGGTGATCCGTGCAGGTATAATCATCCTACTTTGAAGTTTGTGATTTATTTTGTTTACGAGCCCGAACTCGGGGCATAGAGAAGGCATAGAGAAGAAATCTTAGTTCCACGAAAGCAAAACCCGGACAGCATGTTTATTAACTTCGAAATCTATATAAAACAAAAATAAAAGAAAAGTAAAAAATTCAAACGTTAACAAACTTGAAACCCAAAAGTTCATTTAATGACTAAGAAATCGCTTTAGCATTTCTAAACCAGGCAATGGAAGACTAAGCTAAGGGCCCGTGGATGTACATCTGAACCAATTGTCTTTAACAACTCGACCCATAAACAAGTCTATAGTCTAGTTAACACTACTAACACCAAAACACAATAATCGGGAATTGTAATAAAGTGTTCTACAATCTAGAATAAAGTACTGTTGAAAGGAATACAAAAACAAAGAAAATATTGACTAAATGTAGGTTATAGTGAAATTATTATTAAAAAAAATGGAGAAAACATTATCACATGAAACTGCAGCTCATTGAGCTCAACCAATTTGAAAGTGAATATCTAATGAATAATCTAGTGAATATTTGTATATGTCACAATTCATAGACTAAACCAAGTCACTTCACAGTTTATGTACATTAAGCCTTCACACAGACAATAACAATCAAGGTAACACTCACTGTATCAAACAAGTTGTCAGTGCAAGTTCTAGGTTACAATAGGCAGTAAGACGTAATCAAATACGCTGTTAAAAAGAGGGTGGGGATGGTGGAGTAGGTATAGCCATGTGTATAGTCAGGAAGAGATGGGGACTGACCATGGGGTATAGGCAAGATCAGGCAAGGTGGACAACGACTAAGGCATGGAAAAGATTGGGGCTGGGGAACAGGGATAAGAAAGGTAATTATGAGGGGCATGAAGAGAGGATTCGGGAAGATCTAAAGGTGTGCAAAATTGCACCTGTAGATGAATGAAAATGAAACAAAAATCAACCATGTTAATAATTTCATTCCTGGATGTTTTGGCCATGAGGTTGAATGGTCTCTGCGGTGGCCAAGTGATTCAAAACGGAGACCCACTGTGTTGTCAACTTTCTGAGTTTTGTCTGTGGACCAGTGACCATAGAATCGTTTCTTAGAATTGTTCTTGTTCCCCACATAATATTATACACTGCAAGAAAGAAATTAGATGTATGTCAGGTAATATTCCCTTTATATGGTGGAGCCATTGCCCGTGAAAGAATCAGATTCATGGGTGTAGTCCTCAGTGGCGTCGCCAAGGGGGGGGGGGGGGGGCAGGGGGGGCACGTGCCCCCCCCCCCCCCCCCCTGGAAAACCTTGTGCCCCCCCGCGTGCCCCCCCCCCCCCCCCCATTTGAGATTTGGGTTGGTGAAAAAAATATAATATATATTGTAATGGTGCCCCCCTAACAATTGCTAGTGCCCCCCTTGTGCCCCCCCAGACTCAAAAGTCTGGTGACGCCACTGGTAGTCCTAGCAGACCACATATCTCACAATGCACCTAAAAGTGCCATGCGAGATAGGGGAAGAAATATTAATGAGTGGGAACACAACCGACCCTGACAATTAAGTCTCGGAGGTTCATTGGTGATTCTGCGTAATGGGGGAGAGGGATGGAGACTTAATTATTTTGTTATCAGTACGCTTATTATCAACGTATCAACATTATACGGGCTGTCTGAGAACTGCAGATCTGGAAAGAGCACGAGTTCCCTCGATGGCACTCCGCGCCATGCGAGAGCTGATAATTATGTTGTCGCTAGTAACCAAATGTTTCCTAAGTTTCTGAGCAGGCCTGGAGATATCTGACTAATTAGCTCTTAACAAAAAAAAATGACCGAAAAATGGCGGGAAAAATAAGTAAGCCATTTCAAACTTAGGTATTAAGGTATTAAGTATTCTGAATCTCAGTCGACACTAATGCTAATCAATTAAACTTTAACTTACATGTACTACCGTTATATAATACACTAAACTAACCATTAATAATACAGTTCAAAAGCAAAGAACCACTCTCTTCAATTAATTGTCCGTTTGCGCTCCAAGTTATTAAAATTATAGTCCTCAATCATGTAATCACAATCATAACAAAAATTGCTGGATGCTCAAACAAGACACACGAGAAACTTACTATAAATTCAGCCATGAAGTTGGGAACTATATATCAAATATTGATTAACTAAAACTCAATAAAACAAATATCAAACCATTACATAACCTAAAACATGGAGTATTAAGTAAAAAAGTAAAACAGGACAATGAAGCAAAATATTACCCAGCTGCCACTGATGGAAAGTAAAATGAAGAGAGCTGTGTTGATGAGGTGTTAACTCTTTAGTGGTATAAAAGCTAACTATAAAACAGTCACTGTTTATTGCTATGAAAGGATGTGGGTTACCAGGCACTGGCACGTCACTGACTAAGAAAATATAAAGAGCATATGTAAAATAGTGCTACCTTTGGGTATTATTGGGTATTTAATTGGATATTGGGTATTTGTAGGTCGGTTGTTTTGTTTAATTATTGGTTTGCTGAGGTGTGGTGGTGTTTGTTTATTTGTTTGTTTGTTTATATATTTTTTGTAAATTTTGTAAACGAATAATGAATTTTTAAAAAAAGAAGTAATTTTTCATGTTGCCTGAAACTGGGAGATCTCCCTGTTGCTTGTACTTAACAATTGTGCACTCTTTAAAGAAGAGTAAAGTCGCATGACTTAATGGCATATTAAGGATTATACACTGATTTGGAATAGGAATAGCATACAATTCCAAGCTAAGCGATCAATACATGTATAGCCCTATCAACTAAACAACGAATAAAACAACTTCACAGCGACGTGCAACCCGATATCAATATTCATTTCTATACCATTGTGTAGAATACACATCTACAACTACGTATAGGATGGAATATCTGCCTAAGTCCTATTATCTAATTCTTATCAAAGAAAATATTAAACAGAAGAAAAACCTCGTAGGGCTCCAATGCGAGTACATAATACGAACTAACACGCAGAAAAGTCTCTTTGTCCAAGGGAAGGGGCTTAGCTTACCAACAGTTACTCCCTGGGTTCCGCTTGCAGTCGAAATTTTGGAGGGTACAAGTAGAGCCATTCTGACTCCAACTTGGGTTTAGGGTCACCGTCTGGGAGCTTGAACTTGTACTTCTGGATCAGGGTAACGTAGAAGAGGAAGAACTCCTTTTGAGTCTGTTGCTCACCAACGCAACTTCTGCGTCCTGTAGAAAATAATTGTGATTTTAACTGAGATAATGCTATATACAACATTTTCATAATCTTATTAGCATAATTTTACAAATAAAGAAGAAGACATGAATACCCACCAATCGAGTAAGGCATAAAGCTCTCGGGACGTACGATGCGACCCTGCTCGTTGATGAATCTCTCAGGCTTGAAGCTTTCGGGGTCATCCCAGAGATCAGGATCAAAGTGGGCGGCGGAGATGTTCGGGATGACCGTTGTACCTTTAGGAATCCTGTACCCGAATATCTCGGCATCCTGTGCAGTACAATGCTGAGCCAAAAGCAAGAAGAGTGTGTCCATGCGAAGAGATTCCAGAACGACGCCCTCTGTGTACGGCATCTTCTCTTTGTCCTGTAACTTTGGTGGCCGGTCTCCGATGACCTCTTGGATCTCGTCGAAGACTTTCTGCTGCACCTCTGGATGAAGCACAGTGGCCAACATCATGAAGAGGAATATACCGATAGCGGCGTCTCCTTGATCGGGAAGGAGCATGAAGATCATCCACAACATCTTGTCCTCGTTGAAATCCCTCAAGTCGCTGTTAGAGTCGTTTTTACCAATTTCGATCAAGCATGCGTCTACAATATCACGGGGGTGGTCGGGATCCAGGGTGGCCCTGTGCTCGTCTATGTGCTTTTGGGCAAATGTCATAAGTTCCGCTGTGCTCTTTTTAGCGACCCGCAAACTGGAGCTGAGATTAAACTTGTCAAAAAGAGGCAAGAACGGTTCCATAGCGAACAGTTCGAGGGCCGCCATACCCCACTTCGTCAGGAAATCTAAAAAGTTGGTGTATTCTTTGTCACCTTCCTCATAGGTGGTAGACAAGATCATAGAAAAACTCACATTCATAAAGCAGAGGACAAGATGTTCAGAGATGTCGAACGGCTTGCCGTCCTTCTTCTTGATGATATCAACGAGGTTACTGACTTCTTGTGCGATAGCTGCCTCAGCACCATAAGTACCGTATCCAAACTGACGGAGGGTTCGCATCATGTAATTCTTCTGTCTTTTCCAAGATTCAGTGTTTGACTCCAAGAAAACGCCTGAAATAAAACGACATGACAAACGTTGAACTTAAAGGTAAAATATACTGTTGCTTTTTAAATTCCTCCTACGCATCGACTTTATTCATACTACAAGAAAAATATTGGAGTATATTATTTGCTTTTGATTTTTTCGATAAAGGACATCTAGAACGATTTTACCTTCTCATCGACGCAGTAAAAAAATTCTCGTGGATTAAAACAAATTCAGACAAAATAACGCCACTGAATGATTTTTACAATTAGTTTGATTCTGATTGTTCAAAAGGATGCATGTAATGATTAGCTCAACTTGGAGTCACATCGGCCTAATTATTAGTGTCAGCTTAACAGGTTGTCTTGCATGATACCATCAACTCCCCGAGATCCCATCATAATGGAATATGGAATATATCCGCCGCTTTGAGGTATGTGGGTGGGTGGGTTTGTTAATTTTCCGCCCACTGTATTTTATATAATAAGTCGGGTTTCGTCATAATTGATAATTATTGAAAAAAATGAATCCTTCGTTATTATTGTGTATACGACTAAGTTTACATTTACCAACAGGTCTTGAATGTTGAGTGACATACACAAAAGGCCATGACTCTGGGCGGTCTGAGAAGGCAACATGCTGCTTCACGAATGCTTCCTTTATGGAGTTAGTGCTGTTTAGAATCAGCAGTTTCCTGCAAGGGGGAGAAGAGCTGTTTATTTCAATCTTTGAAACTTTTGAGCACATTTTAGTATTCCAATATTAAATGGAAGTCAACACAAGGCCAGCAGCGCTATGAATATTAAAATAAAACACCCTTTCTTAAATCAAAATAAAATGTTTCCATTTCAGCATGCATATCAATAATACGAATCAAATTTTATTATGTTGTGCAATTTTATGTCGTGTGTTTTCTAACAATAATTACCGGGCACTTGTCGAGAAAACAGCCCCTTGGTGGTGTATTTGCGAATGTATTTACACTGCTCATAGTCATACAACTACTGACCTGACCTCGGATGGTCGTGAATGCTGCTCACAAAAAAGTGAGAGTGGGGGCGACGTTGACTCCCCGTCGACTCACGAGGACGCTAAACGAACCCAGACAGCTGTGTGTAAGTACCATGCATAATTAACCTACAAAACAGTGCGTGGACACACCGCGGTGTGTGCGTGGTTCGAATTCCGCTGCAGTCAATGTTTCTTTGTTCATTTTTCAAAATATGAAATAATTATAATAGTCCCACGAGATGCGTATCGTTTATAGTCCCCATCAGCCTGTAAATGCTGTCACTTACTTTCCGAAGAACCCAGTCAGAGTGAACACATCAGGGTGGTACTGCTTTCCCATTCTGGTAATTTTTGCATTTGTCTGTCCCGGCGAGCCTGGTTTGTACATCGGGAAATTACCGATCAGAGGCCATCCCCTCGGCCCAGGAGGAAAGCTGTATTTCAGCCGGTACGCGATCCACCTGTACACTACCACCGTCACTAGGAAAACCACGCACAACAGGAGAATGCTGGACAGATTTAAGTCCATCATACTCGCCAAAAGTGAGACAATTTTATCGGTGAACGCCATGATGAAGGTCACAGTGCGACTGAGCAGTTATGCATTGGGCCTATACATGCTATAATAATAATATTCCCCTGCATGCGTGATAAGGTGTTTAATATAGGGGAAAGACTGACCTTGTGCGCTGGCGCTTAAAGGTAGTATCATACTTTGGTAAGATACCAAAACAGAAATGTTCACAGATTTACGTATTACTTTCAGGGTATGAAGATGATGCTAGTATAGAAACCTACCGTAACAAATTTTCCGCCTGAAATGATGTATTTATCCAGAAATGAGTAACGACCGAAAATCTTTTTAATCTTTTAAAAGATCAAAAAGAGAAAAGACTTAAGAAATACTGTAGCTGTTTTTCACTGTTTTCTAAAAAAGGTGGGCACCGTATGGGACTGAAATTTTCACAGATGACTGTTACTGTATCTGTCTTGATATTTTTGCCCATGAATCCGTATTTCTTTGATAAAAACCAAAGTGTGATACCTTTAAAGGCCTCTGCAATAGGAATGTTATGGCTTGACTGTGCCAAAAAGCAAATGTTTTATGGGATCACTTCCTCCCACTAGCTGTTTCAGGGTTAACAACAGGTTTTTGCTTTGCATGCTAAATAGAATTTCCATATTTATGAGCAAGACTGTGATTATCTGGGTAACTGAGAGCAGTAACCAAATTGATTTGTGCACGAAAAGTCGGGTTTGTTTTTTCTGACAGACATTTTCTTCCTCAGTGGGTTTTATTGTGCCGAATATGGTCCTTTCACTCAACTAGTGGTTTATTTTTTTTTTGCCAAACCATATTTCTGTGGGGCATCTTCGCCCCTTCATGTTTTATGTTCTTCTTTTTTTCTTTTTTCATTATACTTTTGCTGTTGGTTCCCCACATGAGCATGCACGAAAATCCCCCCTTTTTCAAAGCCATTCAAATGAAAACCAATTGAAACCAAAATAAGACTTGCCATTCATGATCAGTATATTCTTTGTACGAATGCAATAATATAGCCGGACTGAATAAGGCACCGCATGAACCCTTTAAATAATATAAGTAACCTGGGGAATTCATTAAGTTAGAGGCCTACTGAAAGTGCGAAATATTGTGTAGTATAAGGTCGGTAGGGAAGCATTGTCATGTAAAATATATAGGCGCGCGGCCGGGATTAGGGTCCGGCTTGGGCGGACTCATGCAAGATGGCTGCATGAACAAACATTATAATTATAACTGGTAATAAATACTATATTAGAGGATAGTAAATGTTTTTGGTTTTTTTGCTTTTTACGTGTATTATTAATTGAAAGGTGAACTAAACGGTTGACTGGAGCGGGATTCGAACCAGCAACCTCCTGAATACCGTACAGGCGCTCTACCAACTGAGCTATCCAGCCCTACGTTGATGGTGTTCCTGATAATTATTGTCTTTGTTCGTTTGGTAGTCAGAAGCCATGAAGCCACGCACATAGTGCTATATCGCAGGGATAATTTTACCGATACTCGCAACATTTCTGCTACCTGAGAAACAGTACATGGAGGATCACTCAAAAAGGATACGGCTTTTTAATTAGTATGTAATATTAATGTAATATTCAATTAATATTATATTATTAATTGTCCGTCTAGTGTCTTATTTTGTTATAACTGTAGTAGGCCTACCTTTATTTTAAAGATGAAATGATTAAATAGCATTTTATATTCTTTAACTTTCGAATGAGATTCAGAATCATTAATACATTATGCTCTAAGTTTTGAAAATGGCTTAGAAATGGTTTGAAATGGCTTAGTGATTTTTCCCACCATTGTGTCAGCTCGGTGTAATTTAGACGTTTCTTCCGGTCAAGTTATTTTAAAAGTTAGACTTGATTCAGTCTTACTACCTATAGTAACCTTGACCTTGCACTGACCACACTTTGGTACAGTGTAACCTTGATTATGGTAGCAGCAGGCCTACTTTTGTTCCTTCAATATTTTTCACCTCTACTAGTAAGTCTGTACCGATGACAAGAGTAATCTTGTAGAGTAGCTCGATCTATAATCCCACACTGACCGAGTATACGGGCAATTTTCTACATGGGTTAGGCCTACTTTTTACTTCTTTGGAAAGGTTTTTAAAGGACGTTTTGGAGTGTAATTACAACCATGTTTGTTCCCTTAAAAATCATCAATCGTTTATCATCAATCGTTTATTGAGTTATATCATCACAATGATAGAGCGTGATCTCTATTACATGATGAAATATATACAAATACGCTGTAAATGCTGCACTACCATTTACTGCAGCAATATAGGCCCTAGGCGTTATCAAAATAATGTTGAAAAATTTACTTTGTACAAATTTTGTCGGCTCTTCTCGATTTTGTTTTAAAAAAGGTCAAAAAAGATGCTAAAACAATTTACCTACAATGGACAGTTTTGAGTGTAACCACACATCCGATTTGTCTTTTTCCGTAACCGACGTGCTACCCAAAAAACAACATATAGGGCCAGATTTTAAGCCAATATCAAGTCTCAAATCTCCACAAAAGGCTAAGGCACTGAACCCCAGGTTGTCATAACCCATCATAATAACATAATATATTAATTGCATGATCCCCATGTAATGGCCTGATATTATCAGTTTCCAAGACTTGTGGGAGCTTGCTCATACCCATTGAGGCGGAGCTCTTGCAGAGACGATGGAGGTGGTTGGCCATACCCTACAAAAACCAATGCCTAATATAACTAGACAGACATTGGCTTGGAATCCTCAAGGGAAAAGGAAGAGGGGGAAGGTCTCGAAACTCATGGCGCAGAGACATGGAGGCAGATGCTAAAAGGATGGTCCGCACATGGAAAGATCTGGAGACGCTGGCTCAGGACCGCTCTGCCTGGAGGAACTTTGTTGACGGCCTATGTCCCGGGAGGGATGATAGGCGTAAGTATAAGTAAGTAAGTATCCCCATCAATGCATTTGAAAAAGATTGATTTGGAAGTTTTTAGTGTGGTGCACCCATTAAGACGTACCATTGGTGACATATGCATTCTGGAATTCTTAAAGAAGTTAGAGCACTGTGAAGACATCGGCGCCTGTCTATAGGCCTATGTATTATCCACGTGATACCAATTCACTACACCTTCGTCATTTTAAGATATATACACGTGCATTTGCGTGTTTATTAACTTCCAAACAATTATAAAATAAAAGAAATACAAACTTTTCAAACTAACACAAAATTCAAAACGTAAAGAAATATTAAACCAAAACCAACACATCAAAAAATGGATATCTCAAATGGGCAGCAGACAAGACCTGTGAATCAACAAAAGAAATAAAAAGCTAACTGAAATAAGTTTAAGTAATAATAATAATAGTGATCATGAATAAGTCGACAAGAAATCAGTTTAAACCTTTCTGAACCAAATATCTTTAACTACTCAATGCTTACACAAGTCTATAACCGTTAAGAAGTACCAATTACAAGTACTGTCTCGAAAGTAATTCAAAACAAACAAAGCCATGACTAAATATCCATATTGGTTATAAAAAAACACGCGTCAGCGATCGCACATTGGATCCCCATACTCTCCGGTGAGCACTAATCACAGAGCCCTTTCACACAACTGATCCTCCACAGGACAGGATTCTCAACAATTAATGACCTCACATCCCTCATTTCAATATTGTCTCCTAAACGAAAATTACACGATGTTTTCGCAAACCGATACACAAGCTGTCAGAAATTGTGTGGTTGAAGGAATTGAAGTGGAGACTCACAGGGATGTCAATAAAATAATGTAGTGCACGGTAATATACCATTTGGTCTTATGGGTGGAGCCATTGCCTGTGAAAGAATCAAATTCCTGGATGTAGTCCAGGCAAACCACACATCTCGAACTACACTTAAAAGTGCCATGCTAGATATAGGAAGAAACATTATTGGTGGGTGGGACACTCAAGTCTCGGAGGCTGGGGGACGTCTATGGGCCAATATGGGGTTTTATGGGATGGCCCGCAGGAGACGGTCCGTGGTGTGGAGAATGTGTTGGCTATCAATGGAGATTCTGTGTAACGGGAAGGGTGGAAACTTAATTTGTTATTATAAGTGCGTTAAAATCAACGTTATGCGGGCTTTCTCCTTGAGAACTTCCAATCTGGGAAGAGCGCGAATTATCTTGATTGCACTCTTGAGAGCTGTGGCCTCTATCATGCCTCTAGCAACCAACGGTTTCTTCAGTTCCTGTACATGTTTGGATAAATCCGACTAATGACCGGAAGAAATGTAGTTTTTAAAAGTTACCCTTTAAAGGTTACTCTTGGCTAACACAATGGAGGGAAAAATAAACTTAAGGCAAATCGTGGAGCATAAGGTATTAAGGATTATGAATCTCAGTCGAAACTTAAAGATTATTAAAGACTAATCAATAAATCACCAAAACTGCAGAAAAGATGCTGGCTACTCAAAGCGCGTATTCAAACCGAAAGATTATAAATTCATCCATGAAGTTAGGACCCTAAGCATAATTCAACAAAAAAAAAACAATCCACGTATAACTATTCACTTTTGCTCTATAGAAATAAAAAAAAATATCAGTCCATTTGTTATAATCAACTTAGTACCCCTACGTCGCAGTGAGGCTCATCTTATGCTGTGTTTTTGTACAAACTATGAAGAAGAGTAAAGCCACGTGGCTAGTTAATATTCGGTCCTACTGATATATAGATTTGAAACTAGGCTAGGATACAATTTCAAACTAAGCGATCAATATACATTGATACGTTACCCTTAAAACTAGTCGCGATTAAAGACGTTTCTCAGTCGATAGTTGTTCACGGTTTGGGTACGAAATGAGTGGAGACTGTCATACCATGAACGCTGTCGCTTCAATGAAGTCTTAACGGAGACTATCGTTTAAGGCACGGATTTATTTTCACCGTCAGCAGTATAACTCACCACTAATAAAGAAAAAGGTAATTTTAGCAGAGAGTGCTGAAGAAAGTGGTAGACAGAAGAAACGCCTTATAGGGCTTGAATGTGAGTACGAATTACGAAAAACACAGGGAAAATCTCTTCGTCCAAGGGAAGGGGCTTAGCTGACCAGTTACTCCCTAGGTTCGGCTTGGAGTCGGAATTGAGGTGGGAACACGTTGAGCCATTCTGTCTCCAACTTTGGTTTAGGGTCACCGTCTGGGAGCTTGAACTTGTACTTCTGGATCAGGGTGACATAGAAGAGGAAGAACTCCTTCTGAGTCTGGTGCTCACCGATGCAACTTCTGCGACCTGCCGGGGAAATGAATACGATTAAAACTGAGATAATGATATACACCGTTTTAGCAGTTTGGCATTCACATACATTTTACAGACAAAGAAGAAAGATAGTACCCACCAATCGAGTATGGCATGAAGTAATCTGGACGTGCGATACGACCCTCATTGATGAACCTCTCTGGTCTGAAGTTTTCGGGATCACCCCACAAATCAGGATCAAAGTGGGCACCATAGATGTTCGCGATGACCGTTGTACCTTTAGGAATCTTGTACCCGAATATCTCGGCATCCTTTGCAGTGCAATGCTGTGCCAAAAGCCAGAAGACGGTATTCATGCGAAGGGATTCCAGAATGACGCCCTCCGTGTACGGCATCTTCTCTTTGTCCTGTAACTTCGGTGGCCGGTCTCCGATAACTTCTTGAATCTCGTCGAAGACTTTCTGCTGCACCTCTGGATGTAGCACCGTTGCCAACATCATGAAGAGGAATATACCGACAGCCGTGTCTCCTTGATCGGGAAGTAGTGAGAAGATCATCCACAACAACTTCTCCTCGTTGAAATCCCTCAAGTCGCCGTTAGGGTCGTTTCTAGCCATTTCGATCAAGCATGCGTCTACCATATCACGGGGTTGGTCGGGATCCAGGGTGGCCCTGTGCTCCTCTATATGATTTTGGGCAAATGCAAAAAGTTCCGCTGTTTTCTTTTTCGCGACCCGGGTACGGGAGCTGAGCTTGAACTTGTCAAAAAGTGGCAAGAGGGGTTCCACAGCGAAAAGTTCGAGGATCGCCAAACTCCACTTTGCCAGGACATCTACAAATTTGACGTATTCCTTGTCACCTTCCTCATAGGTGGTAGAGAACATCATAGAAAAAGTCACATTCATAAAGCAGAGGACAAGCTGTTCAAAGATGTCGAACGGCTTGCCATTCTTCTTCTTGATGATATCAGCGAGGGTAGTAGCCTCTTGGATAATAGCTGCCTCAGCGCCTGAAGCCCCGTATCCAAACTGACGGATTGTTCGCATCATGTACTTCTTCTCTCTTTTCCACGATTCGGTGTTTGACTCCAAGAAAACGCCTGAAATAAAACGCCATGACAAAACGTTAAACCTTAAAGGTAAAGTATATGATCGGTAAACACAAATTTAAAAAAGTTCTGGTAAAAAGTCTTGCTATTTATCGCGTTCATTCATACTACAAACAATATTCTAGTATATATTTTCTTTTGATTTTTCCGATAAAGGAGATCTGGGGCCGATTTCACTAACGCTTTGCGATCATCGTAAAGCCAAAATCCATCGCTAAACAGAAAATCGATCGCTATTTTGCATAGCAATTTTCCGTTTAGCGATGAATTTGGGCTTTACGATGATCGCAAAGCGTTAGTGAAATCGACCCCTGGAACGGGTTTTATCTTCTCATTGAAAAAAGTAAAACAATTCTCGTGGATTAAACCAAATTCAGACAAAACAACGCCTCTGAATGATTTGTAACAATTTTTAGTCTGATCGATTGTTCAAACCGATGCCTGTATAAAATTAATGATTAGCTCTATAGCACGACATGGACTCACATGGGCGTATATCTCCATGGTTTAACAAGTTACATGTATCTTTCCCATAATAAATTTAAATCTTCCGAGATCTGAACACAAGGAATATGTAATATCCCCGCCGCTTATGTCTGGGTGGGCGTGTGTGTGGTATCCTCTATTCTTAATTTGCTAAGTGATTTCGTCATAATACAACCAACAAAAGTATTCCCTCGTTATTAATGTGTAAATGACCAACATGACATTGAACAACATGACATTTACCAATAGGTCTGGAATGTTGAGTGACATACACAAAAGGCCATGACTCTGGGCGGTCTGAGAAGACAACATGCTGCTTCACGAATGCTTCCTTCATGGCGTTAGCGCTGTTTAGAATGAGTAGTTTCCTGCAAAGGTGGGAGAACAGCTATTTATTTCACTATTTCAGAATTATGAGCACATGATTCGTTTGAAGTCAACGCAAGGCCAATATGGCTATAAAACAATGCCTCAAAGTTCCTTACACAGTGAATTTTGCCGTTATGTAAGAGCATAAGTATACCGTCGGCTCTATGGGCGTATGGGGTATATGTAGATTAAGGGATTTAATCACATAAACCAGGATTCCCTGGATGGCGCACATATTGGCCTGTTCACCTGACAAACTTTTTGGTGGAGAAGAACGTTTATTGGAGTGATCTTCCGCTTGCATTAGCAAGGGGGTGATATGCCTCTTTTTCCTCTAGCACCCCACTTTTGTAATGGGAGTTGGGAGACATAATTTAATCGTGTATATATGTATATATGTTTTTTAAACTTTAGAAATCAATTAAAATAAGACGTTTTCATTTCGGCGTACATAATTCGGCCAATCAATATACGAATCAAATAATATAATTATGTTGACGGTGTAATTTTGCCATCTCTCCTAACAATATTTACCCGGCACTCAAAGAGAAGCCACCCCCGGCTCCATTTAGTATGGTGTATTTGCACGGCTTATACACCCAACCATATGAGAGAAGGCCTTTATGGGTTGTGTAAAGCCCAGTGCATAATTAAAACGGCGTGGATGTACTTTACTGCGATGTGTAGGCCTACCCTCTATTATAATTAAGTTCAAGTCAGCCTTTAGAAAGTGAAATCTTAGAATATGAAATATCTTAACAAGAAGTGTATCATTCATATTCCCCGTCAGCCTGTAAATAATGTCACTTACTTTCCGAAGAACCCAGTCAGAGTGAACACATCAGGGTGGTACTGCCTTCCGATTCTTGTTACGTTCGCGTATGTCTGTCCAGGCGAGCCTAGTCTGTACATCGGGAAATTACCGATCAGAGGCCATCCCCTCGGCCCAGGAGGAAAGCTGTATTTCAGCCGGTACGCGATCCATCGGTACACTACCACCGTCACTAGGAAAACCACGCATAACAGCAGAATACCGGACAAATTTAAGTTCATGCTAGCCAAAAGTGAGACAAATTTATCGGTGAGCGCCATGTTCACTGTCTGACTGAGCAAATAAACATTGAGCAAGCCTGCATGCAACGTCTATACTACGTTATAATGTGATGTTGAATGAATGGTGGAAGAAATTGACCTTTAATATTGAGCGCTGGCACTTATAGCTCCCCATCGGGCTTGTTGGGGATTTATCCAAAAAGCAAACCTGGCCGGATTTTATGATACAGGCGGGCGGCAGGGATATGGGTTGGGTGGACTGAACAAGACGGATGCATATACAAAAATTGCAATTATTAACACTTAAAGGTAATATTATACTTTGTTTTTGTCAAAGAAATACCATTGGCAAATATATCAAGGAAGATACAGTAACAGTCATGTGTGAACATTTCAGTCCCATACGGTGCCCAATTTTTGAGAAAACAGTTGAAAACAGCCGCAATATTTCTTTAGTTTTTTCTCTTTTATTTTTGATCTTTCAAAAGATCTAAAAGATTTTCGGTCGTTGTTTTACAAATTTCTTGATAAATACAGCATTTCAGGCGGACAAATTTTAACGGTAAGTTTCTACCACCGCCATACCATGTAAGTTATACGTTAATCTGTGAACATTTCTGTTTTGGTTTCTTACCAAAGTATGATACTACCTTTAATATGAAAATTCATGATTTGCGTGGGGATATAGTGATGTGCAAATTAGGCTTGCCTTCACCCTTACCGAGCTGGGGTCAGCGGGGTGAATCGAATTAATATTCATTATTAATATTCATGATTAATTGCGGTATATTCCGCCGCGATATTGGATTCGATTCACCCACTGACCACAGCTATATAGCTCGGTACGTGGCCTCGTGGTATGGCATCTGCACTAGTAAGGTTGTGGGTTCGAATTCTAGCAAGCGCATGATTTGTTTTCATCACGGTGCACTAAACAAGCACTGAGTATGCTATATGCTCACCAACGTCGGTGAAGGGCTAGCCTAATTGAATATAAACGATTATACAGTTAAAATATAGCTGAATTAAGTAAACTACACCAAGTTTGTAAACTATGAGCACAAAATTCAGTGTAGGTTTTGAAAATATTGGTTTTTGAGTATACATGTAGATGAATGATCATTATAGACGGGAATTTCAATTGAGAATAAGCAACAACTTTCATCGAACATTAAGTTGGGTAAACATCTCGATCTCCGGTCGCATATAATAGTTGCAGACCCAGATTTCTTTAAGCTTTGAATTTCACAAAGGTTGAGTAAACATAGCCACAAAGTGGCTTAATCCCAGACCCAGGGAGGGGTATTATATTTTATCACAAATGATAACGTGCTTATAATAATACAGGTTTAAAGGTTGCCTATTTATTGTGTTGCTGAATGAAATCACATTATAGTCATATATAGATTGACCTGGTGAGTTATAAGTGTTACAACTATGTACTATTAAACATAATTCTGTATTGTGAGCATTGCATTACTGAGTGTTTATAAGGAGCCACGATGCTCCCTTTTTTGGTTGCGGTGGTGGTGGTGGTGGTGCATGATGGTGGTGGTGGTGGTGCATGATGGTGGTGGTGGTGATGCATGAAGGTGGTGGTGGTTGTGGTGGATGTGGTGATGCATGAAGGTGGTGGTGGTGGTGGTTGTGGTGGTGGTGGTGCATGATGGTGGTGGTGGTGCTGGTGGTGCTGGTGGATGTGGTGGTGGCGGTGGTGGATGTGGTGGTGGTGGTGGTGGTGCATGGTGCATGGTGGTGGTGCATGGTGCATGGTGGTGGTGCATGGTGCATGGTACGTGGTGGTGGATGTGGTGGTGCATGATGGTGGTGGTGGCGGTGCATGATGATGGTGATGGTGGTGCTGGTGGATGATGTGGTGCATGATGGTGGATGATGTGGTGGTGGTGGTGGTGGTGGATGTGGTAGTGCATGATGGTGGTGGTGGTGGTGGTGGTGTGGTGGAGGTGTTGGTGGTGCATGATTGTGGAGGTGGTGCTAGAGGTGGTTTTTAACAAAAGAGGGCGCCATTCAAAAACCTGTGTTCGAATTACAGTCTCAAAAATTCGAAATCATAATCACTAATGTAAAAAGGTTGCTGAATGCTCAAACAAGACATTACATATACCAGAACAAAAAACTATCAACTCAGCCATGAAGTTGGGACCCTAAGCATATACTTTTATTAGACAAAAACAAATAAATCCACCTGTAATCATTAACTTCAAAATCAAAATCCGCTCCGGGTAGAGCGCGAGATCTATTTATGGCACTCCGCACCCTGCGAGAGCTGTGGCCTTTAGCAACCAAGTGTTTATTTAGTTCCTGTGCAGGTTTGGAGAAATCTGACTCATGAGCCCTAGTTACCCTTGTAAAATTACTCAGGGCTAACACAATGGTGGGAAAAATAACTGAACCATTTCAAACTTAAAGCAAAAAATGCTAATCAATGAATCTTTAAAATACATGTACTACAGTAATTAAAAAAAATAGACTAACAATTAATGATACACTTAAAAAGCAAATGGCCCAATATACTACCTTCCAATAATGGTCTAATTAATGCATTGTCCAAACGTCAAACTTATTAAAATCATAGACCTAAATCAAAACAAGACATTAGACCAGAAAATAATTATCAATTTCAGAAATGAAGTTGGGAGCCCAGGCGCGGTTCTAGAGCCAATATTTGTAGGGACTAGAAGAGCCACAGTTCTTTCTTTTCTTTTCTTTTTTTTGGGGGGGAGGCTTGATCCTTCGTCTAACCCTTCTTCTCGCTTGTGTTCATATGTCTTATTTAAGTTATTGAGCCTCCCCGTAGAACCGCGCCTGTGGGAGACTAAGTATATATATTAAACAAAAGCAAATCAATTCACCAATTAACTTAACCTCCATGAAGAGAAAAATATACATAAAAATATATATAACTATTCCATACATATTCCATATACTATTCCGTAGTATAAGCATTAAGTAGTAAGTAAAAAGTGAAACAGGACCATGAAGCAAAAACTCACCAAGCTGCCACTAATCATGGATGAAGCTTCCTTCCTCCATGCACTAATATAATGGAAATTATAATGAATAGAGCTGTATTGACAATAACACAAAGCAAATTTAGTTCAAGGAAGCATGTCACCCAACATTTGCTCAGATGTTGACGAAAGAATGGAAACGTATTTATTTCGCCGACATGTTGCCGACATTACCAATCAGGAAAAGGCTCTAGGTCCCTTGACCTTTGGGACATAATGGCAGCTAAACACAACTAGTAAAATCTCTTCAAGTTATGGGTAGCATGTACCCCTCTGAGGTTTTCACATCCAAAGAGGACAAAACTGCAATTCAAAATATTGCAACTAGATTGGAAAATCTAAATGCTCATTTCCGCTCATTGTTTCATCGACATCTCTTCAACATCTCGGTAACATTTTGGCCAAATGTTGCCAGTGTACACAGGGCCAAAAGTCATGTCTAGGTGTGTTGCCCGGCTTACTGGGCAACATGTTACCAAAAATAATGTGACGTAATGTTGACAGTAGTTACAGTACACTCGAAAACACTAAGCAAAAACCTCTTTTTCCAAGGGAAGGGACTTAGCTTACCAACAGTTACTCTCTGGGCTCCGCTTGGAGTCGGAATTTGGGAGGGAACTGAACGAGCCATTCTGTCGCCAACTTGGGTTTAGGGCCCCCGTCTGGGAGCTTGAACTTGTACTTCTGGATCAGGGTGACGTAGAAGAGGAAGAACTCCTTTTGTGTATGTTGCTCACCAACGCAACTTCTGCGTCCTGTAGAAAATAATATGGTTATAACTGAGATAATTCTATTTATACACCGTCTTGATAAGCTGTCCACCTTGATAAGCTTGATAAAAGTCCAATTGAATTTACAGATAAAAAAGAAAGACAGTAGGCCTACCCACCAATCGAGTATGGCATGAAGTAATCTGGACGAACGATGCGACCCTGCTCGTTGATGAACCTTTCTGGTCTGAAGTTTTCGGGATCATCCCACAAATCAGGATCAAAGTGGGCGGCATAGATGTTTGCGATGATCGTTGTACCTTTAGGAATACTGTACCCGAATATCTTGACATCCTGCGCAGTGCAATGCTGTGCAAAAAGCCAGAAGACTGTGTTCATGCGAAGGGATTCCAGAACGACGCCCTCCGTGTACGGCATCTTCTCTTTGTCCTGTAATTTCGGTGGCCGGTCTCCGATGACCTCTTGGATCTCGTTGAAGACTTTCTGCTGCACCTCTGGATGAAGCACCGTTGCCAACATCATGAAGAGGAATATACCGATAGCGGCGTCTCCTTGATCAGGAAGGAGCATGAAGATCATCCACAACATCTTCTCCTCGTTGAAATCCCTCAAGTCGCTGTTAGGGTCGTTTTTAGCCATGTCGATCAAGCATGCGTCTACTATATCACGGGGGTGGTCGGGATCCAGGGTGGCTCTGTGTTCCTCTATGTGCTTTTGGACAAATGCCAAAATTTCCGCTGTTTTCGTTTTCGCGACCCCCTGCTGCGAGCTGAGCTTGAACTTGTCCAAAAAGGGCAAGAACGGCTCCACAGATAATAGTTCAATGAAAGCCATACCCCACTTCTCCATGACACCTTTAAATTTGACGTATTCCTTATCACCTTCCTCATAGGTGGTAGACAAGATCATAGAAAAAGTCACATTCATAAAGCAGAGGAAAAGATGTTCAAAGATTTCGAACGGCTTGCCGTCCTTCTTCTTGATGATATCAACGAGGTGATTGACTTCTTGGGTGATAGCTGCCTCTGCACCTGAAGTCCCGTATCCAAACTGACGGAGGGTTCGCATCATGTACTTCTTCTCTCTTTTCCACGATTCAGTGTTTGACTCCAAGAAAACGCCTGAAATAAAACGACATGACAAACGTTGACCTTAAAGGTAAAGTACATCAATAGTACTGAATAAAACAACATTATTAATTACTTCCGATCTAAAAGCATGATATTTATCAAGTTATTTCATACTTCAAACGATGCTTTTGACAGGGGAGAATGTCCTTTGGAATCTTTCGACATAGAAGATCTGGAACGATTTCATCTTCACTAAGAAAAACAATTCTCGTGGATTAAAACCAGTTCAGACAACTGAATAACGGCACTGAATGATTTATAACAATGTTCAAGCTGACATTTACCAACAGGTCTGGATTGTAGAGTGACATACAAAAAAACCCAGGAGTCTGGGCGGTCGGACATGACGGCATGCTGCTTCAAGAATGCTTCCTTTATGGAGTTAGCGCTGTTTAGAATAAGTTGTTTCCTGAAATGGGGGAGAACAACTGTTTATAATATTTCACTCTTTCAGAATTCTGAGCACATTTCATGATTCGATTATTTAGTAAGCCCATGAATGTAATAAATAAAACATTAAATCACAATTTTTCATCAATAAAATTTAATTTCAGAGTGTACATCAATATACGTATATAAAATACATGTAATATAATTATAATGTTGTGCAATTTCATTATTGGAAACAAATTCTTTCTGTCTTTCCTATTTAGCCAGCACTTGCCGAGAAAACATCAACTATAGAAATGAGAATGGGCATGTATAATGTGTGTACGTCCGGTAAATAACCTGCAAAACGGCGTAAACGCATCGCAATATGGTGCATGCCGCACACCGTGAGCGCCAAATGCGTACGCCAAAGTTCCCGAATGAACTTTGACGTACGCACTTGGCGCTCGGTGTGCGGCAGGCTTGAATCTCCGCATCATTAAACATAAATGCAAGCCAGTTTTGACAAAGTCCACTCTTGGGATATGAATTAACTTGTCTCATGAGATGCGTTACGTTCATATTCCCCATCGGCTTGTAAATGATTCCACTTACTTTCCGAAGAACCCAGTCAGAGTGAACACATCAGGGTGGTACTGCCTTCCGATTCTTGTAACGTTAGCGTATGTCTGTCCAGGCGAGCCTAGTCTATACAGCGGGAAATTACCGATCAGAGGCCAGCCCCTCGGCCCAGGAGGAAAGCTGTATTTGAGCCGGTACGCGACCCATTGGTACACTACTACCGTCACCAGGAATGAAACGCACAATAGGAGAATACGGGACAAATTTAAGTCCATACTCGCCAAAAGTGAGAGAACTTTATCGGTGAGCGCCATGATGAAGTTCCCAGGCCGACTAGTTATACATACAGTATGCCCTAGCTGCAACGTTAACTTATTGTGTTGTTTGACTGAAATACTGAACTTCGTGTATTACATTTATATTTGAGCACTGGTGCTTAACCGGCAAAGGCCATTTGGAGGTAAATCATTTATTAAGTTATATGATGGTTTAGGCCTACTGGAAATGCTCAATATTATCATCATGTAGGTCAGAAGGTAGACAACATGAAGACTACCTATAGCTGGCTATGGGCGCGCGGCCGGGATTAGGGGCTTGGCTGACCGAACAAGACGACTGCATGAACGAACTAAAGGGTGCAAAAAAAGTAACTTTCGTTGATTTTGACGCCCGACCCCTCTAAATCTAATCGGTTTGGGGTGATATGAGTAGTCTGAGTTTTTAGAGCACATCTTAAGCTGCATTTTGAGGCCAAGGACTGAACACTGTTAAGTGTTAAATGCACACAGCATTGTTTGTCAAAAGATATAAAACCTAAAGTTGCGCTTTTAGGTATACAGGTTGAACTTACCATGCGCTACATTGCATAGGGCGATATTGTTTGGGACTACAATGGGTTAATATTAACGCACAGCTACTGTACATGTACAATATACCTAAAAGTGCAACTTTTGGTGTTGTCCCTTTTGACAAACAATGCTGTGTGCATTGAACAGTGTCGAGTCCTTGGCATCAAGTAGGGCCAGCGGCATAGCTAGGATTTTTTCAGCAGGGGGGCACTGGGGGGGCCTTGGAATTCTGTGGGGGGGCACCGGGAATTTTGTCAAAACTGGAGATTTGCAAAATATGAGAAATGCGGGGGGGGGGGGGGGGCGGATCCAACGGGCGTGGGGCAACCTTTTCTTCAAGCAAAAAAAAAAAAAAAAAAAAAAAAAAAACAGACCAAAAAACAGAAAAAATAAAATAAAAGGGAAACAGAAAGACTCCAAATGAGCTGAAAAAGAGGGGGAAGACAACATCAGCTAGCTTTGATCGCCCCGAAACGCATCCGTCGCTATTGAATTGGCGTATTTTATTTCCACGCTCCTTGGAAAATCACGGATAAGCGCGAGAGCCTTGCGGCCGGGGTCCAGGGCCCGCTTAAGGGCCCTGGAAGCTCAGGGGTTTTAGATATTCTTTGGTGCAATCTGAGCCTTATTTTGGAAGCAATTGTTCCGATAAATGTATCCATTTATTTATATTATTACTTCATTATTTCTTTTTAATCCAACACTCTTGAGCGAGAGAAATTCAATCTGGGGACCAGACTAACTATAGCCAAACCAGACAAAATGGCAGATGGGCTGTTTTGAAGTTCGCAACCGTAAGCGCGTAAGAAAATTGCATTTTTACACCGAAATGTTGCACAGATTTCTTCACTGTAGGGTTTTAAGGGCTCAGGAACATTTGCTGATAGTAAAAAATATCATTTTGGAACAGTAAAAGATGTTAAGTTGTTTTTATTTCCTTTATAGAAATCTTGCCCTACAGATAACGCTTATTTTTTTTTCTATACCAACGATTTTTTGTGGGGGGGCACCTGGGGGGGCACGCCGAATTTGTGGGGGGGCACGTGCCCCCCCCCAGGCCCCCCCGTAGCTACGCCGCTGAGTAGGGCATCAAACTGCAGCTTAAGATGTGCTCTATTTTGTTTTTTCAGTAATATTTAATGAGGGTAGACTCAAGTCAGTGCACAGCACTGCTTTCCACGGAGGTCCTCAGTACAAATACCAATTAAAAATAGTAAAAATAACAAACATACCCAAAATATCAAAACACCAATTATTACAAACACTAAACTATACGAAGTTTGATTAAGCAAGAAATACTTAAACTAAAGAAATAATGATATTATTATATTACATTAAGCACATGTACAATAACCATGACCAAATTACAGACTATTTGAATTAAGAATGTGCTCCTTAACATGCTTTTTGAAAAGAAAAAAACAACACTCATACTACTCATATGCACCCCAAACCGATTAGAGGGGTCGGGCGTCAAAATCAACGGAAGTTACTTTATGTGCACCCTTTATGATACATGAGCTACAAACGTGGCTATTCATGATATTGATCTTAGAGTATTTGGAGATGAATTTTCATAATTAATTATAGACGGGAGTATCAATGTTTCATTGATTATATTAAGTAAATATCTCGTGATGTTCGCGATGGGAATAAGTCAACCGGGAACGTGACCTATCCGACAATCAACGTTACTATCCGAAATTTGACGAAAATTTGAGTTCGTACTGTTTCCGGATATTCCTGGCCAAAGCAAAAATTTGGCTTTTTGCTTACATACCCCTCCAGTGCATTTAATTAGCCGATACCGGGACCTATAAATTGTCAGACAATAGTCGGAGATTCTTGCTCTGGGAACCAGACTACTGTGAAATGTGTCTACTGTGACGAAACAGTGGAGCGACTAGGTAACTTTAGCAATGCGGGAGGTCCCAGCATAGATATAAATATATAAATATATATATTTATATTATGAATATAATTATGATTTTAACAATCTTTTTGTTTTACTTTTGCGAAGCGAAAAAAGCATAATCATGTACTATTCGGTTTGCAGTTCAGAAACCAGATTTGCTTTGTTCATTTTTTTTTCATTTTTCTTTTTTCTTTTCTTCCGTCAATCGCTGGTATCGTAAGGTATCGAAATAATATAGCACCAGGAACGACAGACATTATCTCTGGAACTGATACAATAATTTACAAGAACGAACAGTAGTATTTTATTAGAAGAAACTTGTTTTGTAATTAATCAATTTTGAATTTATGCCGCTGATGGTACCTCTTTTCACTGATCGAACGTGAAAATACTAATTGTATACACAACTTTATATATGTATAAATCGTATGCCGTATCAATCATATTTCCATCTGAAACAATCACGTGTATTTATCATAAAAAAAATGTGGACAAAATTCACATTTCTTGTAAAAAGTATTATTTTGTTCGATATCTATAATTTATGCTGTTTTTCATCATTCTGTCTGCCACGTTTGTGTGCTTTTATTAATGGCAAATGTTTTCGAAATTCCCTCGTCTTAGCTTGAAAATACAATGAATGGAACACCATCTTTGACCCTAACAAAGACGAGCACTTTGCCTACAACGCCAGCAGCGCTCGCACAATGGCCCATTCAACTCAGCCTGAATGTCAATTCAATGAAAGCCCATTCACGGATCTGGTCTACACAATAGGCTAGATTTAGTCTATTCATGCTCCCAAACAGTGTAATCCCGCAATCGATAGCCTGGCTTGCTCTCTTCATAAGTCTACAACGAAATGGTCTACAACGAAATATGCTAGTCAGTAATTGTATTGGCGAGAGACGACGGTTTGTGCACGTTTGGTTAATGTAACATACGGTGTATGCACTGCACATGACTTGTGTTCGGTTGTTTTTCCAGCCAGCAGGAGCGGAAGACTGCGAGTATATCTGAACCTTTTTCTGCCTTCAACCCGATTCCAAATCATTTTTTTTTAAACAATGACAAAAGCGATATATATGTGGTTCGTTTCCTTGTTTGTCATTGCTAGCATTCATATTGCACGGATGCTCTAATCGAAGCTTGCATGTCTGAAGCAGCTCGGGTCTAGCTGTTTACTGTGTGGAAGTTTGAAGGAAGTCGGGCGCCACCTGATATGACTGAACGGAAGAAGCAGGAAATGGTGATGGAGAAGGGCCACGTTGGACAGTATCAAGGGGGACAAACCAAAATCCTTCAAGTTGGTATCAATCCACCGAGAATGCCTCTGGGATACCTCGTGGAGACGTATCCGGCTCGTCCGTCCGGACTTCCCGCGGTTCCCAGTACCGTGTTTGAGAATAATAGCTTCATCCCAGGAGAGACCTTGCCTGCCCCTGTTGTGGTGAAGCAGACGACACTGAGGGTACAGTCGCCCATTGATCTGAGTTCCGGAAGTGCGGCATCCGCACTGTCTCGTCCCCGTTCAACCCTTTCCCAACCAGCGGACACTCGCCTACAGGACAACGTGATAATGCAATGCGAAGAAATCCGAGATGATGACGATGAAAACGTGGATTGCGAGAGCACTACTCGGTATGAGGAAGTTGATGTCTTGTCAGACGCCTCCTCCTTCGACTCGGAAGATGCCTCCGTCGTGGAGGAATATCACGACACAATGGACGAGGGCACACCCCAAGATGAGACACTCCTGCCTTACACTGAGGTGTGTACTCAGAGGTCCGTGGCATACCTGATCAATGGTTATGCCTACACAAGGAATCGGCAGCAGCAGGGGAAGACGTACCTCAGATGTCGCGAAAGAGGATGCAGCGCCCGAGCCATGGTGATGAGCAATGTGCAACGCGCCACTGTATTCAACAGCACGCATAACCACCCTCTGCCCGATCTCTCCAGGAAAGTCAAGAGGAGGAGGTTATCCCCTTATTATGATGAGGTTGGCAGCGATGGAAGGAGGGAGAGAGCCGTTATTGTTCCTCCTTCACAGGTCACGTCAGAGGGACAGAAGTGGCAACCATTCGTGTCCGCGAACATTCATGGCGGTGTGCAATATTACCAAAGTCACAACATTCAAGATGTCGGTGGTCCAAGAATCATCTACGTCCATTCTCTGAAGGCGAGGTAATCTTTTCTTCTCAATTTGTTTTGTTTTAAATTCAAACATAACAAACAAGCGGAAAAAATCAACGAATTTTCCGTCAATTGTAAGTTCGATGTTTCTTTGTTTTTCTCGCGTTATTTATCGTGTGATTTTACTTTGATGAGAATAGACATAATATGGTTAGAGGTAAAAGTTTCCTCTAGTCATGTACCCTTCAAGAACACCCTGCAATGCAGTCTGAATGCGCCGCTGTAGGAACGCAGCTCTTTTCCCGTTGAAAACACTTTTTGTACAAAACATCAACAGCAGCCTAAGTTCATATACTCAAACAAACGTGTTAGTTGCAGAACATGAATAATAGACCGACTGCGCGACCAATGTTTACATGCCATCACGTGCGGACCTACCCGTGGGTAATTTTTTACGATCTAATTTTGCTCAGAACAGTGGTAAAACATGCAAAGGAGAATGTGAAGGATACAATAGTCTTCTTTGCTTGTTTTCACTGCTGCATGCACGCACGTGATGGAATGTTAACATTGGTCTGCGCGACCATGGCTATTTTGTTTGATTCATCACATTGAAAGATTTACATAATAGATTTATTATTATTTCTAATTGATTGATCGGGCATGGGCATTGATTTGGTCAACATCTCAAAGGCTACAAACGGCCAAAACTACTCAGGAATATCCCCCCCCCCAATATTTGAGGTGGGGGATGGCGTGTAAATTATCATCTCCCGGCCCCAATATTTCGAGGTACGGTTTATTGTATAGAAACATTACATGATACTTGTTGTTTTTTTAGTCTTGGCGCAATTTATTTACTGTTTTATTCTTCTAAATATCGTTTTTAAATGCTCTAAAATGCGACTTTTCGACTCTGTTTTTATTAAAAAGTCCCTGGTTTGGGAGGGGGTATCCCACATCCCACAGCCTCCCCCGCTTAGCTCCCTTGCATAGAACACCAAATCACAAATCATCCCCCCAATCATGAAAAGAAATCGACACCTAGGGTTGTTTTTGTTTTGTTTTTGTACCATCCCAAAACAGAGCAGCCCTCTTTCTATGGAAATCTCCTTATTGTTTTTTGAATATTAATACTTTCTTCGTTTTTACTTTGCATTGCGTGCGTGATATCGTTGTAACGCGCCCTTAACCTAATTTCTCCGAGGAGGAACGGGGTGCTAGGTTTCCACTTACCTAAAACGGCACTATAGGCCAAGGCTCCATGCACTCTTAAGTGGCTCTGTGGTTACATCTGTGGCGAGTCGGTTGCTCTTGCAAGTTTTTATTGAACTAAAGGAAAAGCAAGAATTTATGTTTTAATATACATGTACACTGCAAATATTTTAACTTACTTTACTTTTTATATCATTTTTAATCATTCCGTATTCCTAAGTACGTACTCCGTTGATGTGGCATATTTTGGTCCAATGAGTGCGCTGTTACGACAATTGATTTATTTTTTAACCAAAATAATTTATTCAAACTTGAAATATTTGAATCAATATAATCCGTTGACATTTAATGAAAGTATATTTTCATTTGTCAAGGAAAAGGAAAAAAACAACAATCCCTCCAAAGCGCCCGCATTAGACAATCAAGGAATACCTTTTATAAATTACCCTCTAATTTACACTACAGTTTGGCAGAAGAAACTTCTGGTAAAAAAGGATTTTTACCATTTGGAACATATAATGTAGACCTACAGAAAGAAATACACAGTAGGCCTACATGTTACCAAAAATGAAAGTCGGTATTATTTCAAAATTTAGTGGGGGAAACTTAATTTAATTAAACAAAAAGGTGGTGCAATCTATAAATTATATACATGTACGTATTACCATAGCTGAAACGGTTGTAAAGAAATAATGCTGAACTTGACGTTTAAAAACAAAACCCTGAAAAATACTCTCACCGTACCTATATATACTGATTTCGACTTGAGCAACCGAAATTACAATGCGACGAATGTGAACGAAGTTGTGCTTGAGAAAAGACTACCGGAGTCGTGCGGAATGGTCAAAGGTCAAGTCGATCAGCTGACTAGTGTCAGGTGATGTTGAAACAATAACACAGACAGGAGAGAACATCAAATGAACCACGGAGAACGGAGCCAAAAGCTCATGTGTAACAGTTCATATATCTGATTTGGGTGTTCTGCACCTTTCCCTTGTCCATATTAAATGCAACGTGACCTACGTAACCCACTTTGTCGCCATTTCACTTGAACTGGTAATCGGAATTATAGGTATGTAAAATTGTAACCAAGTTAATGATTTTAATTCGTATCTCTAGTCATAGTCATAGTCATAGAGTCATACTACTGATCGTAACCCTTGGTCTGACATGGGGAAAGGTCCCAGTCCCCATGTCAGACCATATTCAGACCTAGGGTTACGATCATCGCAATTAGTAATTAATGTACTTGATTTTCAAAGTGAACTTTTCATATTACTATTATTAGTTCTGCAGTTGCGATGATCGCAGCGGCGTAGCTAGGATTTTTTCAGTAGGGGGGCACTGGGGGGGGGGGGGGGGGGGGGTGGGCACCAAGAATTTTGTGGGGGGCACCCAGAATTTTTTTTATTCAAAACTTGAGATTGCGCAATATGAGAAATGAGCACAAAGCGCCGTCCTTGCGGCCGGGGTCCAGGGCCCGCTTAAAGGCCCTGGAAGCTCAGGGGTTCTGGATATTCTCTGGTGCAATCTGAGCCATATTTTGGGATCATTATTTTGTTTTATATAACACCTTAGTAGATCATTGTCATTTGATTGGAGGATTGTATGTCACGTGATATTTGATAAATAGACCAATTCATGGCTTACGTCACAACCGTTGAAATTTGTACCATCCACCGTGCATTTTTGGTGCCATCCGATTTGTTCCATTGCACGCCAGGGACTCTAATACGTGATTGGTCAATCGGCGTTCCATTTATCTGTCACTGCGTGCGCGCGTACGCGTTGGTGTGCAACGCGCGTTACTGTAATAAGAGCAATATAGTTTGCCAAGATTTTAAGGTTTTTTTGTCTCGCTAACTCTTAAAATGTTATCCTCCAATCAAAATCAAATGACAAAGATCTACTTAGATGTTATATAAAACAAATAATGAATGTTTCACATTCGTAGAATGGAAAAAATAATTTCATTCGGTGACAGATGGACTGTTCCATTCCACTCGGCTTCGCCTCGTGAAATGGAACAGTCCATCTGTCACCTCATGAAATTATTTTTACCATTCCACTCATAAACATTCATTATTTGTATACCAATAAATTTATTCATTTGTTTATATTCTTACTTCCTTATTTTTTTTTAACCCAACACTCTTGAGCGGGAGAAATTCTAACTCAAGTGGGAGAGTGGAAACATTTGGAAAATTTGGAACTTTGTTCACAAGACATAGGTACACAGGGCGTATACAGGGGAAGGGTACAATAACTATAAAGGTAATGGTGTCCTCAGTTAGCAAGATTGATTGTGTGGAAAGAGGGGAGGGCTTTGAATTGTGAGGGAAATTTTGGGGTAAAAACCGTAACAAATATGCAATTTTTCACGGTTGCACGGACGGCCATAGATGGGAATATAGTCTGATTATCTGAAATGTTGCTCAGATTTCTTCAGGTTTTAAGGACTCGAGAACAATTGCTAAAAGTCAAAAATATCATTTTGGAACAATAGAAGCCATTAAGTTGTTTTTATTTCCTTTATAGCTATCGTACCCTACAGATATACGCTTACCATTTTTTTCCTACCCATGATTTTTGTGGGGGGGGGGGGCACACTCAGATTTGTGGGGGGGCACGTGCCCCCCAGGCCCCCCGTAGCTACACCCCTGGATGATCGTAACCTTTGCACGCTTGGTCATATTGTGGCTTCATTACAACTTACAAGACCAAATTAAAGGGGCATTATGGACAAGTGGTTCCTAAAACTCTAAGGAAAGGAAAGCAACTTTTTATAGCTTACTGTTCCGTTCCAAAATGATATTTTCAACTTTCAGCAAATGTTAGTCCTTAAAAACTCTAGATTGAAGAAATTTCTTCAATGTTTTCAAAGTACAAATTTATACTAACTACTAATACTATCACCCAAACGTGAAATGTTTTTGTTTTGCTTTAAAGGTGATAGGGTCCAAGTGTTGTTCAGGTTCTTTATGAAGTTTATGTACATTATGTACATTAAAAGTTTCTGATTTCAATGTACATGTAATTCAGGCAACAGGGGGGTTAAAGCATTGGCTCTGAAATGTAATTATACCTTAAGTTAAAAGGTTGATTAATAACTACCTTGTTGCATAAAAACAATTTTAGTGCCACGATTTTAATGTTGTCAAAGTTTCCTCATGAATGCACAAAATCTATCATGCTGAAAATAACCTTTTTGCCTCGCCATATTATTTTGTACATAAGCATGACAAGTGAGGATACTGTACATAGAAATGATAACCTTTTTACAATGTTAAATTTGTAGCTCACTGAGCCGACTAAATGTCAAAATGGCTCCCATTGGATTTCCTGCTCATTGCACATTTCCTGTCATTAGTGCCTTGTCAGTTAGTGCTATTGTGTAAAGTGAAAGAGGCACTTTGCATTGATGCCATTAGTCACTGCGTAATAATCCAAAACAATACAAACCTCCTTCTAAATGTCATGTGTCATTGCGCAAGATATGGGCCAATATGCTATGTTCATGTCAAAGCAGATTATATTATAATCTTCCTTTGACCTCTAAGCTGAGGCTGGGTTGCTCACTGAATGAAATGTGCCTTATTCTTAGTTATTCTTCTGCCAAACCATGAAGCTTAATAATTTGCACTTGCAATGTACAATTGTACATTATGATAATGTACAATGTACTGACATCATTCAGCTGCTGTTAGCATGGTTAGTCAACATACAAATGGAAAAAGCACCTAACTTTATGTATTTAACTATCAGCTAATCAGTGATGGTGGCACTAAGGTTTGGCTAATATTAAAAGCTAAAGTTTTCCTTTAAATCAAAGTGGAAGGTTTTAGTGTACACCAAAATAATAAATTCTTTCAAACGGTGCATTATTTTAACAAAGTCCAGAAATTTTTAATCTGGGCTTTCTACTGGCCTCGAATAGTCGTGTAAAGTGGGGAAAAAATTAATTGATTTTCACCATGTTTATTTAAGGTTTTAAGTTCCCTTATTGGAAATAAAGAGCAATTAAATCAAGTCTTCTTTTGTCAAAATAAAAGATGGTGCAAATGTTTTCTCTATAATTGGGTTATTTTGAGGGTATTTTAGGTGTGGTACTGATTGATAATGTTGCATCTCCACCCAAGTATTGCAATTTGCATGCATAGATCAGTGACTAATCTCTGATCCATAATAAGGACTAATCTCTGATCCACCAGGTTGCCATGGCATTGCCATGGCATTGCCATTCTGTTTATGTCACAAACCCTTAACCAGATCAGTGAAGTCACTTATTGGTACAAGTTGCTCTGAATATGTTTTTCAGTTGTCATTGTTGATGGAAATGAAGTCAGCATGACATTTATTGACTTTTGTTTTCGTAACATGGCGCCCATGTCTTAAAACTATAGCTCCCTCAATAATAGCATCTTGCCACAACCATACAGTATGTATTTTTCAGTCTCATTTTGTTAATGTCGCCATTCATAAAAAGAAGTCTGGTCGGGTCTTTTTGTTCGGGCATCTTGATTTCTGTGGCCTTTTGTTGTGCGTATAAAAGGCCAGTTTGTTCTGTTTTGAAAGCAGCGGAGGTCTCCCATTCATTGAGGCTCTCAATGCCCCTTTTATGCAGGCTGAAAATTATATTGTTCGCTGTATAATATAAGAGCACTCTCGATTTGAGTAAAGCATAACATGCACCTGTACGTACAGTGTGTATAGCAATTGCTAAATAAACAGATTGTTGTTCAGTGTGCTGTGCGCAGAGCTGTACTGTGCATAGGATTGCAGCTATATAGTGAAAGATTGTCAGTCTGTACTGTTGTTTTTAATGAAATACACAATTACATACATTTCCACTGGTATAAATTGCAAGCCATTGTATATTAATGCATATATACATGTGTCAGGATACCAGTGTTTTGTTGATAGAAAAACAACAGCCAATTTAAAGTAATCCACCTTGTGGTGAGGTGAGTAGATATTTTTTCTTTTTAGATGCTGGTACACATGTATATATTCATCCTCACTTTTGAATAAGTTTGAATAGAACTTTTCTGTTTAGTTTGGTCATGATACAGTAGTTTAAATTGTGCCCTGCATTGACACAGACTATTAGTGCTCGAGTGGAGTCAAGCCAAAAGTGAGATTGTGTATTGAACAAGTCTATTATTGGTTGGGCTCTGCTGGCAGTGTACATGTGTACGTGTATGTATGTATTGCAGTCTATGTATTAAAAGCTACCGTTAAATTAATGCCCAACCAATGCCACCTGGGCACGTGCATGTACACGTAAACATGACATGTCCACGTATACTACCTTAGTACCTAGTAATACTACATTGTACCATGGATTTAAGATGATTGTGTACGGTAGACATGAATTCCTCTTCAGTTTTGTAGTTAAACAGAACGGAGCTTAGTAATCCTAGTAAGTAGCCTGAGCTAGAACATTCTGTATCAGCATTCAGTATTGTATGAATTCAGGTCAGACAAATTTGCATTATGTTCAACATCACCTGTACTTGTATACAGTTATGTTTAGTATACAGTTATGTTTATATACAGTGTACATAGACACAACAATAGGGAGCTATGATAAATTGTTACTGGCAATTCTGCAGTGTGGAAAGTTTGTTTAATACCCTAAATGTAAGATCTCAGGGAGAATGAAAAAGCATGATCACCTATTTATGGGAAGAGCTATGCTAGAACAGTCAGGTATGCTTACATATGTGCAAGTTGGGCCTTTCTCATATAACTGGATTAGCTATAGGTGTTGATATATAGATCTGGATTTTCACAAACCGCAAAGATTAATCTTAAATCTTAAATTAGACAATTTAAAGCTTAGATTAAGCGTATCGGTGAAATGATATCCTTGGGGTATGGTGGTGTGTGCGTGGTTTCATGCTACTGACTGCCAAACGAACAAAGATAATTTCACTATTATGGGGTCACCACCAATGTAGGGCTGGATGGCTCAGTTGGTAGAGCACCTATACGGTATTCAGGAGGTCGCTGGTTCAAATCCCGCTCCAGTCAGTTTGTTCTTTTTTCAATGATTTTAGTTAAATTCAGTCAGTTTCCCTTGTGGTTATTTGATGATTTTAAGATTAATCTTCTAGATGAGTTGTCAGTATCACCATTGTGATTTGTATTGTGACATCACATATTGCTTAGCATTTGAGATTGTTAGCCCCAGATTCAATTAATTTGCCAAATGTGTGTTTCAAATTACAAATCATTAGCTTGCTGTACTTAATACATGTAGCTTGAAATTCCCATGGATCCCTGTACAGTTTGGCTCTCTATATCATAGTGAATTCTGAGAAGTAACTGAATCGTCACCTCACTGCTATAATTAAGTTCAAGTGCAATCAAATGTTTCATTGAGCAATGAATGAAAATCAACATTGAACAGGAATCCTGTGTCAGTTCAAAAAGTTTATTTATAGCTGTCCTTGGAAGCCTTGAATCTGTATGCATTGATGTTTGCAACAATGAAGGTTCATAGATAACATGACCTCAAGAGAAGGTCCAACTCCAAAGGATTTCAACAATCTATAGTGTTATCTGCTGCACACCCATTTACAATGTGTATGGACCATCTACAGTCTACACTGTTCCAAATTTGAGGTGAACAACAGTTTGCAGACATTTTGTACATTCTCCTTCAACACAGTTGTCATTGGGAGAGTGTTGAGACTTAATTTTATATGTTCACCACCTTTGTAGCAAAATGACGTCGACAGCAAAGGCCAGGCTGCCAGAATTCCTGGAGAAGATGGAATCGGAGCTGACCAGAGTCATGGATTTTTGGATGAAGCACTCTCATGACGTAGTTAATGGGTGAGTAAAGCACCATCCATGCACAGTGGAATACAATTATCCGCTCTCTGAGAAGTTGACTGCAAAAAGTGCAAAATGTGTTGAAATTGATTAGTTAACTGATGGTTAGAGAATCATTCAAGATTTTTGAGGTATTCATTTTAATGATCTAAAAGATGTTTTTAAGTGGAATTGGGGGGTTTGAGACCACGTATAGATCAACTCCAGATGCTTGACTCCTCATCTGACAAATGCAACCTGATAACAAAATATATAATTTTTTATAGAGATTTTATTGTGCACTTCTTACTTAAATATATTTTCTATGTAACTTCAGTGTTCCTTTTTGTTCTCAGGACTCTGTGGGAGACCATATTTTATGTGAACAGGTTACCTTGATAAAAAAAGGAATACATTTGAAGGAAATTAGTTTTCTAGCCATTTGATGCACACTTGAATTTTCTCCACATCTTTTTGATCTTTGATTTTGTTGTAGTGGCTTCTTTTCGTGTCTTGGTCGAGAGGGTAAAATATATGATGACCTCAAGTACTGCTGGTTGGTTGGACGACAGGTAAAATGAATGAATATTTTGTGATGAAAAGCAGATAATTATGCAGTTAGTAGTGCCAAAAAATCGGTTCAGTGCTGTGCTGCTGCAGCACTGGTAGCCTTGACATGGTTGTATTTTATTTGATGATTATACCTTGCAAACACACAAACCAATGCAATAAAAGTTATTGTGCATATATCGCAGACTTGAATCAATTAAAGGTAGTGATAATATAGTGCCTTCAGCATTAACCAGTTAACAGACTTCCAACATGTCCAACCACACCCTAGCTTATGCTACCCCAACTTTATGTGACAGTGCCCAGCCCCATTAATGCATTTGATTCGAAAGTTGTACTTAGCAAGTGTTGTATTCTTGCTGTGTGTGGGTCCCAACTGTACAAAAGTAGAACTGGTTATGGCAGTAGTTAGGTAGCATTATCACAAGTGTCTATGGGAATTTTCATGAAGCTGCTTAGCAAAGTTGGCTTCCTCTGGTATTCATGTCATTTACCCTTGTAGCTCACAACGAGGGATGACAATGATAAACAATGCAATATAACCTCTCTCCCAGCTTCCTGGGACCATCAAATTTTCATCAAGACATGTAGAATTATCTAATCGCTGGTCTTTGCTTGCTCCCATGAAAAAGTTAATTTGCCATCCCTGGGCAATGATTTTTTTTATTTGAACAAGCAATTTGGATGACAGTTGTTATTATTCTTATTCTTATTATTTATTTATTCGGCATAAAGACACTTAACAAATAGTTTAAAAAACAGTAACAATAAACAAAAGACAGAGGCATATGCCAGGACTTAAATAGTTGAATAGTTATAAAGTTATACTTTCAAGTTGAAGTGATTGGAAAGCAATTGCTAATGTTAGGCCTATCTGTTTCTTTGGTTTTCTTGCAGGTGTGGATGTACTGTAAGCTATATAACAGTGTTCCTAAATACCACACCACGGAGGTGTTGCAAGCAGCTAAGAAAGGTAAGAGAGTTTTGAGGCTTTGCATGGTGACAATTGGTATGAGGATCAGTTTGCGGAAACACTTATTATTAATTAAAGAATATTATTCGTTTGTACTTTTGCACTTCTTATTCGTCGCACTATATTACAAGGTGTTTCCGCAAACCAATCCTCATGTTAACAAAGGTATTGAGTTGTAGCAGTCATAATATGGTTCATTGCACAATCATGCTAAAAAAACACCATCTCCTGTTCTTCATTATTGTTTTTACTCAGAGATTATACCAAACCATAGGCCTACTGGATTATCTTTCCAAAAAAATGTGTTCAAAACCACACCTCTTCAGACTAGAAGGGTTACAAATGTGATTCATTCACCTTTGTATGTCTCATGCGAAATCTTACCTCTTAGTGGCAGGCCTACCTGTTTAATCAGGCATGCAACTTTTCCTTGGATCAGCTGATTTCCACTTTTTTGACTTCACTTTTGTGTCAATGAAAAGTGAAAAACACTGTATGGTCAACATTGGAATTTCCTGATTTTTTGTTAAGTCCAAGTTGCATGCCTGTTTAATTGATTGGTTTTAATTTTGTGACAGGTGGCGATTTTCTAATGAGTTATGTGAAGAATCCTGTAACTGGCAAATGCTACTTCTCAGTGACGAAAGAGGGTAAGGCCGTAAAGATTCAGAGGACGATATTCAGTGAGTGTTTCTACATGCTGGCCATGTCTGAACTGGCGAGGGCGACACATGACGACAAATATAAGGTAAATAATGTGCCTGTGTGGCACATCAATTTATTGGCTCATTACTGCGGGACAAAAAACAAAATCTGTTGGTTGAAGGGTTTGGTTCAGGGAGGAATGCAATTCACAAAATTGCACAGCCTTTGACGGATATACTGAACCACAAAATCACTTTACCCAAGTGGATACATGTAGAAGGGTTAGGCCTACATGTTTGTGTCAAAAAAAAAGAAAAGATTTCCTGTTTCATCATTCTTATGTCACCAGTTTGATTAGCCTTCTGAAAAGCTGATTGCTTTTGAATTAATTGCTATTAATCCTTAACCCCTTAAGGTCAGGTTTTGGGGGTTTTGTTATTTTTAGTGACCGTTTAAAGAAAATGCTTGAATAATGCAGCGATATTGATGTCACCTCATCTGTGTTCGAGGATCACAGATTGCGGGCTGCTCAAAATTACTGATCCATTGCTGTACCACAGTAAAAGCTTTATGGGGCGAAAGGTTCTTTGAACCTCTGGTTCTAGACACTACCGGTATACCCCCAATGAATGTACATGTATTTGGAAATTACAAAGCAATCATGAACATTCTCACGCCATGAGGCAAACTGTAGTAGATGCTTCCTGTTGTGAAGGCGTTAATGAATCATATTATGAGAGATATGAAAATTGTAAGATTTCCATCCATAAATTAATAATTTAAAATCTAAAAATATTTGTTGCTGTCAGATCTGCATAAAATCAGGCCAGAGCAGCGGCATCTTTAAGATATGGAAAAAGCCGAGCTTGAAAAGAATCGTCTATACTTCCATTTTGGTTAATACGAATATTTTTGCACCTACTTACTGGCATTTCCATGAAAATGACTTGGTGTATATTTGCGTGTTTCCACAGCAAGAAGCTATCAAGATGCTGGATCAGCTCCAGCACTGGGTCTGCGTCGACGACACTGGATTAGGGCGCCCACAACTCCTTGGTGCACCTCGGGTGAACTCCCTGGCTAGGGGCATGATATTCCTGAATTTACTGGAAGAGCTGACTTCTGACGACCCTGCACTGCAAGAGAAATACGCATCCCTTGAGAAATGGAGTATAGAGCAGTCACTTCAACATATGCAGGTATGAAAAAAGGAAAAATTAAAGAGGATAGGAAAGGCTCCCATATCTTACGTCACAAAATCTGCTGCCCCTATTGACGAAATTCAGAGAATCTGAATTTTGGGGGGCTTGCGGGCTGAGTGAAAAATCATCAAAAAAGACTCTCTTTTTGTGTTCAGTGTGAGATAATTATTTTTTCTCATGTCAAGTAATTTAATGATATACTTCTAAGTTCTAACAAATAAAGCGTGGTTTGTTGAGTGTTGAACATTCTTTTTAAGCATTCCTGCGACATTACTTGAATATGGCATGCCTCCACTCTGCATTAATTAAGTCTTTGTCTAATTGAAGCAGAGATTACCAACTTAGGCATAAATGTGATGAGCCTTGTATGAACAAATTTCAAACCTTCCAGAAAATTTTGGTGCAACTTTCTTTATTCATCCTTACTTATGCAGCTTCCTTAAAGGAAACAAAACATTTCCCAGGATATTATAGATCTGTAAACCTTTCAAAGTTTCAAAGAAACCGCATAGTATGCATATCATTTTGAATTATTCTAATGCTGTATTCCAGTAACACCATGTTTTTTTGTGTTCATTCTGGATAACTTTAGAGCCACCTTCAAATGTACCCACCCTCATCATTCAGTTCCCTGTTATCATAATCTCAGGACAGTATCCTCTTTTAGGCTACCAATTGGGCATAATAACATGACACATATTAAAACAGAATTATTTTGGCTGATGAGCAGTTTGCAGCAGTTTATTACTTGTCCTAAAACAGAATTTAGTACATATGATTCTACCATCTGTCCATCTCTACTTTGCAAAAACAACAAACAAACAAAACAATTAACATTGGTTTCATGAACTGGTTTTTGCTTTCTTGTTACAGAGAGATGGCAATGTTATTCTCGAGACAGTTAGTGCTGATGGGAAGGAACTAACAGGCTCAGCTGGCAGATTAATGAATCCAGGTGAGTACCGGTGTTATTTAATCCAAAGACCGCTAAACCGTTGACTTTACTTGATTACATAAAGTTGGCAAAATCTTGAAATCTTGGTAAAAAATTGAAGTGAATAACGATTAATGAAGAATGGATGGCATGCACTCATCTGATCATCCATGAAATAAAATCACATACGTACATTGCTGCCAAAATTGGGTCAAAAGTTGATTACCAGTAGTTTATGTACATGTTTACCAATGCTCTCTTACTGATTCTTGTTTAAAAAGAAAATAACATTCATTGATGTTTCTTTTTTGGTGAAGGTCATGCCATTGAGACGGGCTGGTTCCTTCTCCAGTGTGGCATGAAGCACAACCTGGCTGAGCTGAAGAAACTGGCCATGGACAATTTCATCAGCAAGCCCTTCGCGGCAGGCTGGGACTCGGAGCATGGAGGCATATTCTCCTTCCTTGATGTGGATGGCCTTCCACCGACCCAGCTAGAGTGGAACATGAAGCTGTGGTGGCCCTGCTGCGAAGCCCTCATTGCGTCCCTCATGGCATTCCGGGAGACCAAAGAGGATGCGTTCCTGGACATGTTTGAGAAGGTCTTTGACTACACCTTTTCACGGGTGAGTGCTATCAGGAAGGCTTGCTTCTAGAGTATTTCTGGCTGTCAGCCAACCTCCCTGACGAGTGGTCTCAAACTTCATGTCTTGATGCACTATTCTTTGCTTTTTGCAATCTTAGAAAGATTCATGAAGTCATCAACCATAATTTCTAATTGGCTATTTAAAGTTTAAATTGTCTTTCCTTTTCGTATGACCAGTTTGTTGACCCCGAGTATGGAGAATGGTTTGGATACCTCAGCCAAGAAGGAAAAGTAACGCATGACTTTAAAGGTGGACCATACAAAGGTAAATATTAGACTCCTGGAAAGGTTGACGGACAAAGCATCCTTGACCGGTTCTTTATACTTAGTTGTTGTTGTTGCTTGTGCTGCTGACACTGCTGATTGTGTTGTTTGCTGCATGCTTTGAAACTTTAACTGCTGTTTTTGTCGCAAATCTGTGTGTAATACTGTTTGTCCTGCTGTTTTCGCTACTTGAATTCTGTGTAGGTAACCTGTCACTCTAGTCATAGAGCACTTTACTTATTTCATGCATTGATTTTTCCTTTTTTGGTGTGCAGGTTGCTTCCACATTCCTCGCTGCCTTCTCATGTGCACACAGATGCTTCAGAAGATACTGAAAGGGGAATGATTACTATTTAGGCAACATTACTCCAAAGTCCAAAGACTAAGCGATTGAAATCGATATGTGACAACTCACTCTGATTTCAGGATTATAATCATCTTCAAACTGATCACAACAAGTACGTCCTGTTCTGACCACTTTGAGTCTGATTTGATTTTTCTCCTCAACACTGACAGAGATTCCAATTCTGGACTTTAATCTCTGCGTAATGTATGTTAGATGACCAGCCTTTTGCTGCTGTCATTGTACAGGCACAGGGAGTGCCTTTCTGAACAAACCCAAAAGCAACAGCTAGAGGAGAGCCATTGCCTTTTGGGTTTTAATGGTGTACTTTTTTAAAGTGACAGGTAGCTGCAAGAGCAGATAATTCCATGAGTTGGCTCCATACGATCGATCGTAGGGCTTCGTGAAATTGACCCCAGAACACATTGCTCTGGAACAAAAGTAATTGAAAGTGACGATCATTCTCTGGTGAGAGCCGTGTAGTACTTGCTGTATTTTAATAGGACTGCATGTAGAGGCTGGCTAGTCTGGTAATTAGGCGCTGATGATTGAACTTGACGATGGGCGATGATATCGTTTGAACCCCAAAGTAAAGAGCAAATTTTGGTGCAAATACTGTGCTTTGTGCGATGTCCACTTCTTACAGTCCCATATATTTGACTATTTGAAGCAGGCAGTAATCATTACACCAATAAGTAACTTACCAGGAATATGTATATTAAGATGAAATTGTGGAGGGAAAAATCTCATTACACAATATAAATATAATGCATCTTATACCATGTTTTGTTGTTTTTTGTCTGTTTTTGTCTGTACATTTAATTTAAGAAAACTTTATTACGAATGTTCTCCTTGTAGACGAACATGACGAATCAACGATATTTTAAGAGCTGAAATTGGTGCATGTATATAATATGGTATGTTTGTTTTGGTTCCTGTTTTTGTTTGTTTGTTTTTTCCTCATAGGAGTATGAAGCTTTCATGAACATTCCAGGATATTTATGCGCATTCGATGGAAATACTTCTTGTTTTAATATCCAGTATTACATTACATTTGTTTGGGAAAGGTTTAAGTAAAAATTGTTACAAACTTGTTGCTAGGGACTACATTTTAAATGCTACATTATTTTAAAACCATCTTAAATTTCCTCTTGCCATATTTCATTTCAGTGGAAACTCAAAATCCTACAATGTCAAAAATGTCAAAAAATCGAAATTCTTTTTCTAGTGCCTATGGGCTGAGGGGACAACATGAGGGAATTTTGAAGGCACTTGCACAATAAATCTGTCAACATTTGAAGTGCATGTAACCCTTTATGATATAAGGAAAGAAAGTTGTACAATTTTGATCCCAAAACATGCAGGACGAGGACTCAGCATTGTAAGAGATCTGGTAGGAAGATCATACAGGATTGTACATAAATACTGCAGTGCACACATACGTCAGTATAGGACTCGGAACTCTGTGCAGTCTCTCACAAACAACAGTATCAATTGAATTTCTTTTGATATGCTACATGTATATGGCAAAGAGTTGCATTCTTTAAAAGTTCAAATCCATTGGTACGTAGGTAAGGGATACCCGTAATTATGCAGCTGTAGCCTGTTAAATTGGCAAAGGCGAAAGCTAGAGAGGGGGGGGGGTTAATTTTTCTATAAACTCATTTGATTCAAAGGTAATGTTACCCATACATTTCCCATTCCCTTTGAATATGCTTTTATTATCTTTCTCTACTTTCTTTTTTTTTATTGTAAAATTTTGTGTAATGAACCATGTTTCTTGATTCTCAGCTGAACTCTGTGCATTTTTATTTTCATTTTTTTTTTTGCATTAAATTTTATTGTATTGATAATTTGACAGCCGTCATTGTGCGGGGATTCAGAGTGGCTGTTGGACATAGTCAAGCTCCTGGATGCTTGACTCAATTTCAGAAATACAGTACAGTACTTTAGTTCAACTTCTTTGTCTTTTCTTTTCTGGACTGTAAAACGTTACCATATAAACAAGTGCTAGTAAATTTAAATGGATTTATGTTATGACTCTTGGTTACGCAAACCATATGTGATTAATGTTTTACTTTCGTTATAATATTTTTTAAAATTCAGGTTTGAAATTCCAAAGAAATTGCTTGTTTGTAAGTTCTGAAGACAATCAGATTTTGTGGAAGCCATTGCCACATGTAATTAAATTTGGAAGCCTTATTTACACTTCAATCAGAAAAGATATGATTGTCTTGTTTTCGTTTTGTTTTATTATGTTTTTATTTGTTGACTTGTTTGTAGCTAAATAATGGTGTCAATCACGACATTCTATGTCGCGACAATCGCTCCTTCACCGACTAATCTCAGACAACTTTTTCAGTGGTCAAGACAGCGAGATGTTTGACCTGCAATGTATGTATACGAGTTGAAAATCGGATTCTCAAAAAATTAGTAGATTTTTCTTCTTTTTTTTTCTCAAGCTAAACCTCAAGCTAATTATACCTCATTTGATTACTAATTATTGGACATGTCAAAGGGGTCCTTCCAAATTGTTTGCAATTTTGAAAAAGTAATATGCCTATAGGCCGGCCCCTCGGCCTTAATTAAAATAAGAACAGTTGCAAATTCATGATTTAGTTTGAGGCTACAGTAAATTTGCTTAGTTCAGTCAGGGCCTAGGCTATGGCCTAAATTTGTGACCGCTCGACTCATCCAGCAATTGAGGAATTTTATGTGAAAGGCACTGAATGGGAGTTCTGGCCTGCCGACAAATAAAAGAAGAGCTAAACTAAGCACACAAAATTGCTTAAGCATGAGCGTCTTCCTTGATCAAACAGGATAGGCCTAATCAACCAAATTGTCATGTGATATGTTTAGGCCCTAACTGCTTTTGACTTGGTACTCGGCCATTGTTTTAGTGGCCGGTATACTGATTTTATTTATGGCCCCAGTACTGAGCACAGTGTAAATAGTAAGCCGATGTGTAGACGGCGAATAGAGTAGGCTTCTTACTTACCGCCATGCCATGTAAGGCCTAACGTTAGGCCTACGTTTCAGTCACCGGCGCTTCAGCAGAAGAAGCTGCTCGACTCAACCTCTCATTTCAAACCCGGTATAAACATATCATTTTCCAGGCACACGTCAACAACTTAAATTATACTCACATGCGTCTCGGTTAGTCCTCTTGAATTATTGAAAACATCCATGGATGAGCACGGAATGACCGTGCCAAACATTAAACGTAGAACTTTGTATCAAAATTCCCGCCCAAATTTGATCCAGCCGCTAGTGCTGCAGCAGCTCCAAGCGTTTCACTGAAAGATGAACACCGGAACTTTGATGACATATTTATGCGCCGTGGAAAACATTGCCGTAAAAGTATACATGTACATGTATTTCCACTTTTATAAAAGAAATTAAACCAAACTCTAGTTTCAGAACAAATGGCTAAGTTCCAAGAACTTCCACACAGGATTCATGAGTTCAATAATGATCAGAACAAAATATTATTAGTGTCCTATTTATTCATCGGAAGCATACACGCCGTGACCCGTCCGTAAACTAGACTGGTTCCAATTCCCACTGACGTCTACGTCATTCGAATGTATTGGGAACCAGTCAACATGTATCCGTAAACAGCAGGAGTCGGTGAGGTCAGAGATACCATTATGCAAATTAATGAGCCTTTGGAGGAGGGCCTGCTGTTTCGATCCTCCTAGCAGGATCTTTGATCTTTCTGAAAGGTTCATTGCTAAGGGGACACGTTGATGAGTTTTAGAGGACTTTGCAACATTATATAGTCGTTTTTCATAAATGAAAAATTATTTCCTGGCTTTCTGATAACAAAGTTATGCATGCATTAAGGTCGCACTCACTAATTAATAAGTTAAGAATTTTGGGAAACTCACTGGATTAATTTTGATTTAAGTCATTTATGTGAACAAAGGAAAAATTTACTGGAGCTGGATTTGAACCCGCGACCTTCAGAATGGGTTGCAGGTTCAAATCACACTCAAGTCAAATTCCCTGTGTTCACTTTTAAATTACTTGACTTTTTTTCAAGGTATTTGAATTTTCCCCCGCATATAGTTAACCCTAGACAAGATGGTGCTAGTTTTGTGCATAGTTTTGTGAGTGGAATCACCCATTTTCCATCCTCCATCCTTGAAATACTAGGATGCATACAATGAAGAACTACACTGGCATTAAACTAAACACGAAAATAGATCGAGTTTGTAAATTTATTATTGTCAGTTGGGTTGTTGACGACCATTGAAACCGAAAAGTAAACAATTACACACACACACACACAGACATGACAGGTCATGTGAGAACAAAGTCTTAATTCAAAATACTGGATTTCATCATTTTTATGTTACATTTGGGCAACAAAATGAAGTAAAACAGAAACGCTGTGACAACGTAAAGTTTAAATCAAAGAACACAAGCAATTAATTTCAAATTCTTGAGTAAATATCAAAAATTTACTGTGCAGCATACTGCGAATTATCAGTGACTTGGCATTTTCATTTTGAGTATATAAATTACACACACACACAATTTAATAAAATTCAACTAGTAAATTATCTAGCAATTCGTGACTCTAATTGTTTTGAAAACATTAATAAATTGACAAAGTTCGAATTTCTAATAGTTCTAAATAAAAAAAAAAAAAAAAATACACAGGTAGTATGCTAGTATGCAACATGCAACAGTGTGCATATTGTGGTAATGGAAAAGAAAACACTAAAATAATTAATGTGAGTCACTGAGGTAGATACTGTAATTCCACATTTTGGAAATTTTTCCACAAAAATTGGCTAAGCATGAGATTTCTGTCTTGATAAAAACAGGATTAACAACCAAATTTCCATTTGCTATGTACATGTACATGTATCACTTGTGATTGTTCTTTGGCTGTTGCTCACTGACCATGAATATCGAATGGAATTTTTAATGGTGCTTTGTTTTATTGGGCAAGACGTTTTTGTGCTAAGCACTTTTTTGTGCTTAGCAGCTAAATGAATTGGTCCAAAATCCTTATCAATATATTTTTTTACTGAACACATCACATGCCATCAGCCTAACATCACCATTAGGGATCTTTCCAGCAAAAGTAAGTACCCATTGGCTGTAAACACTGCAAGTTTGGTAGACATCCTTCATGCACTTAACTTAAATTCTCCTAAAATGGGGTGGGAAATGACTATTACAAAGGTTTGGCTAAAATGAAACAAATATTGGGGATCCATTAGAAATATTTGATCTTTTATCAAGGCAATGGGCCACTGCTACTTAACCTCCAAGTCATACACATCATTCGCAAAGCCAAAAAGCTCCGGGTTCAAGCTTTGTTATAGACAGTGGAACAGTATCAAGTCATTGACAAAATATAACCCCATCCCCTCATAATAACAGCTTTCATAAGCTTCTTCTACAGTTTTCATTATCTTTGGATCTTAAAATAGTAATTATGGAATATACAATCGAGTCCTTACTATCTCTTCATATGTTACCTCCAATTAATGCAGTTAAAAAATGTACTTGAAAATTCATAATTTGATAAACCATGTGCACAAGGAGATATGAATTGACTGTACAGACTACAGAGATAATACAACTATTAGTTGTATTATCCCTTTAAAAGGAATGTGCATTACTACATGTAGCAAGCTATAGAATGGGGCCCACTAAATGGGAACAGTACAAAATCATACACGTACATTACACACAATGCTACACAAAGCATAATTTTGAAAGAAATTCGAACATACACAATACACTGAATGAACATATCATTTCAAAGCAGCATTTCAATAATAATTCTGACGTTTCACATAAAAAATCACACTGTCCCGTTAAATCAATGCCTCTCTCTACAGAGGTCGCATTCACACAATCTTGCATCTCAAAAATAAGCGGCAAGTCATCCTTGGCGATTATCACTCAGCTGCTAAGCTCAAACAAAACCTGCTAAGCAAAAGTGTCCTGCTTAATAGGAAACACAGAGCATCAGCCACAAGGCCATGTCTGTATCCCGCTGAAGGACAAAACATACCTTATAACAAGTCACAAGCAATGCACAATCATTTTAACAGGCAATCCATTCTTCGGAGACGACATTTTCGTGCTCCGGGAAATTCTTTTGTGATAAGTATCAGTGGCCCTTGGTATCTTTTCCAAACCTTGGCTGATCGACAGGGCTGAATCGGGCTACACCTCTGTCACCTCACAGCTGAAAGTACAGGTTGCGATGAAGTGAAGTTAACTCTGACGCAAAATGTTGTGTTACTTTGTCCACAATGGATATAATAACAAATCAAGCCTAAACTGAAAACCAACCCAAGTTTCAAAAAAGGGACAAGGTGCCTATCGCTTAAAAATCTCCAAACTTGTCTTGATTCAATGGACAAAGACAAGTAACACTTGCAAGGTTTTTTGTTTTGCCTGCCTTTGAACTGGCTGACAATCCTGAGGAGTGACTTGCCACATAATATTGGGGTGCGCTACACTATACCATTGACATTCAATGTTTTGCACATATTAGGATGTCAAACACCAAGTCTTTGTTTCTGCAAGTTTCTTTATTTAAAAGCAAGGATTAATATCTTATGGTAATCATGACTATCATGCCAACCAAAAACAGCTCAATTTATACATATTGTACTTTTTAAGTTTCTTTCCCTTTTCCCTACAAGGAGCCAGAGCATTATTGCACTGGTTTTCTGCTTACAATTCAAAGAAAGAATTGCTTAAAAATCTAAAAAATAAAACTGCTGTGTTCCTCGAGTTCAGCAATTGAATTATTTTGTGGTGAAAATTATATCACTTATCACTTCCTAAATATTTTTGTACAATATTGAAACTACTTGCAAGCACAGAAAAAAGAAAGATATCAAACAGAGGTTCTTACAACATAGCTCAAGTTAAACACAAGAACTACTTCTTTTAACACTCATGTGAGTCATAATTATATGATGTTATAAAGTTACATGTAATCACATGGAATTCACATCAATACATTTATAACAACTGAAAATATAAAGGTTGATCTCGGACTGATAAAAATTAAAACTTTTTCTCCCACTCATTGAATTTAGTAAATTGACAGTGACAGCCACCAAAATGTAGCATGTATCATATTCAACTAGTAGACCCTGACCAGCATAGTGATGTTTTAATGGTTTACTAAGTTAAAGAGAAACCTGTGAGCAGTTTGATTGAAACCTACTTACCCAGTAAGTTATCTTCAGGCATATAATGAACAAGACTAGCAACCTAAAGGTTGCCCAAAATTACAATACATACAATTTTCTCATTCTAGTTTAAAGTCTATGCACCTATAAGGTGTGGGAACAATATAACATGTAGCACAGATGCAATCGAAGCAATATTAGTACATGAGATAAACTACAAAATACAAATTAAGAATAAACAAAATATTGAAGTTAATAATAAAAAGCGTTAAAATGTTAAAAATCGCTCCATGAATGAACATGTATGTATTTGAAGCTGTTAATAAAGGGGGTTTACGAAACAGGGGCTCAGCCTCTGGCTCCATTTTGCGAATCCATTCTAAAATGCTTAAAGTTATTTTAGCTGATGAGCAGTTTGCAGCAGTTTATTACTTGTATTGACTCCATTCTAAAATAACGGGTATCAAAAGAGAGTCTTATAGCTTGGCTTCTGAAGTAGATTCTCTGGTTTCAAAAAGAAAACAGAGCTTCAGCTTCAATGGAAAACAACAACCTAGGCCTATATTTTCAGCATATGGATGCCAGCCAGAGCCTGATCCTGATCCTCTGTTTCGTTAACCCCCAAAGTCTTACAGATGGCTCAAAATAATAGCTACAAATTCTGGCTTTTGCAACCTCAGACCTGTAGGTATTTCAGTTGATCACCCCTCTCACCAGTGACTATTACCAGGTGTCAACTACTTTTGAGGTGGCAAACTTTGCTGAATATCTTCTATTTCGTATCCTTTGCAAAAGAAATAACACTGTACAACTTATCAATGCTTCCACTCCTGGAGCTTCATTGTGAAGGCAAATGTGTGTCATTGTCAAGAACAAAATATAACGTGAAGTGTCGCCGCTTCAAGGTGAAGCATCGCTAAATTATGGGATAAAATGAAGGAAGGATAGGTTTAATATGTAGCTGGATATCGTAGAGATGAATAGTTTACATACAGGTTTAGCCAACTGCTCTCAATGTCATCCAGAACTGGATACAACCCCCCCCCCCAATGGCTTTCTGCTCACTCCATCTCATGTCACAAGAGGGCTCTCTGGCTTGCCGGTCTCCATGTTATACCAGATCAGAGCCAGAAAGGCAGCAACGATCAGGAAGATGAGTATCTGCAGCCAGACGGGCACCAGGGGCTTGCCCCGTTCCTCTTTCTTCTGATGAGTGGATGTCGTCTTGGTCACCGTCTCTGTTGACGATGACGTCATCTCGGTTTTCCTCTGTGGGGTGACACTTCGTCGACAGGCTTTGGTGGAGGACTCCTGATCAATGAGTCTGGTCACCTGAGACTTGTAAGAGCTAGGGTAGGTAGGGTAATGGACAAAATAATCTTAAATCAATATATATGATCATAGAAGGTAGCACTGATCACTGTTCTGAGGGTTTTAAGATCATCAAATTCCAACAACAGTTAAACATTTAATAATTCGATATGATGGGACCAATGAGTTTTGGTATAGTGCAAACTTCATACGCATGCTTTACAAAATCAAGACTGATCAAAGTTAGACTTACAAGGATTGTACACACTAAATCCGACAAACGAATCACCTTTCTCCAATTGTTACTAAATTCAACAAAACATCTTCGATATCCAGGCTCACTTCAATTAACATATCTTTTATATTCAAGGACACCTCTGCTAACTAAGTCAGACTAATGCAAGTCCGAACAGCTTGGGGGCCCAACAGAGAATGCAGCGCTCATTCTACAACAGACCACTGGAAGTTGGAATGTCAAGTTCAAAACTCTAGTTCTTTAAGAACCTACGTCATTCTGTCGTCTTACCTTGTTGTCTTGGAGCTAACTAATCTTGATGTTGGTTGGGTCTCAACAACTTCCTCACCTGAAATTAATTTGATTGACAGGTATCTATTAAGGCCAGGCCAAACAGGAATCCATCAGGTGAAGAATGAGGTTTGAGGTTTTGAGGATTCATTGAGGTTTTGTCTTCAGTTTTCCATTTAAGATTCAATCTCACCAAGGTATTCTCTTCACTTTTTGGCATACCACCACATAATGCACTATTGACTATTGAATAGGATCATTGTCATTATCAACATCATCATCAGCCGGTCTGAGAGCAAAGCCTGCTGTGTGGGTAACAACATCTGCTACAAAAGAGATCATGTTGATGTATCAATGACTCTTTCACACGCCATCCAGTTTGACTGCTAAACAGTGCAGTGTGCACTGACTACATTAAACGTCATGTACGTGTCATGAAATGCAGAAAGTTATGCAGAAAGTATCAATGCGGAATTCAAATTTATTGTTCACAGGCATGCAACTTGGACTTTACAAAAAAAACTGGAAATTCCAATCTTTACCATACTTTGAACAGTGTTTTCACTTTTCAATGGCATAAGAGTGAAGTGAAAAAAGAGGAAATCAGCTGATCCAAGGAAAAGTTGCATGCCTGTGGTCACCCTAAAACATGCAGGAAAAGGAAACGCAAAACTGACAAAATCTTGGCATCCTACCATCTACATCCGAGTCGCTGTAATGGTTGTCATTCTCTTGGCTGTCTCCGTCCTCATCATCACCGGCCTCCTCCTGAGACAAGTCCTCTTCCTCATACTCCTGCTGCTGCTCAGGCTGCTGTTCCTGTACAGGCTGCAGCAGCAGATCAGCCAACTTCCTCTCGTACACAGAACGGGTGGAGGCTATCAAAGTGCACAGACGGAAGTATTATAAAGGTTTAGTGGGAAGATGTGTGGGGAGGGCTAAAAATAAATGTAGAATCTCAGAAGATCTTAAAGGTAGTATCATACTTTGGTTTTTGTCAAAGAAATACAGATTCATGGGCAAAAATATCAAGGAAGATACAGTCACAGTCATCTGTGAAAATTTCAGTCCTACATGTATACGATGCCCACTTTTTGAGAAAACAGTGAAAAACGGCTACAATATTTCTTAAGTCTTTTCTCTTTTATTTTTGATCTTTTAAAAGATCAAAAAGATTTTCGGTCGTTGTTTTACTTATTTCTGGATAAATACACCATTTCAAGCAGAAAAATGTTAACAGTATATTTCTACCAGCACCAACTTCTACCCTGTAAGTTATACGTAAATCTGTGAACATTTCTGTTTTGGTTTCTTATCAAAGTATGATACTACCTTTAAGAAGGAAAATACCATGTGTGCTTGCAAGTGGTTGTGAAAGAATTACCTTTGACAGTATCTTGTATTCAAAGCAACTCAGAACACACTCTTCAACGTTTACAGGTACATGTAATATCATAGTTTGGATTTTGTAAAAAAAATGCAGATTCATGGGCAAAAATATCAAGGAAGATACAGTCACAGTCATCTGTGAAATTGTATGCTAAAACAATGAAAAACACACAGCTAATGCATGTCAACCTGGATTGGCCCGTGAAGGACCTTCTTCCAACAGCTGGCCAAGAGCTGCAGTACTCAAACATGTCAGACGATGTCTCAGAGCCCTATTGACTAAAGCCCTGTCCGCACTGGGCTTTTTTTTCTGGGGATTTAACCATTTAATGAAAAATGGGCAAATATTACCAATGTCCGCACTTAGACTTTTGACTCGGGTAACTTAACCGTGCACGCACGGAAGAATTATCGAGCTTTCAATACTACAGTGTTTAGGCTCATGAGGGTACCCGACTTGCACTGTCCGCACTGGACTTTTTGTCTCGGGTAAAGTGTCTCGGGCATTCTACCCGGGCAGAAGTTGGCCGGTAGAAATACCCGCGCGGCTCGGGCAAAGTAACTGAGAGGTAGACTTCCTGAGACGTCCGCACTGGACTTAAAATGGGTAAAGTACCCAGCATCTTGGTTTCTTTGTCCAAAAAAAGTCCAGTGTGGACAGGGCTTTAGTAATACCATGGAGGAAGGAGGACTCACCAACAATGGGGCCTGGTTTCACTCCTCTAGCCTGAAGCTCTTTCCTGAGGTCACCATCGGACAGACCCTCAACCTCTGCCAGACGGTCCTCAAATTCATTGCCACTGGCTTTCTTCACCGCTTTTCTCTGTTAAAATTAACATACACAGTATGGAAAATTGATGTACAACTGACAAATAAAATGAAAACAAACACCATCATTGAGACAAATTATGCCCTGGGCAGTCTGAACAACCAGTTCACATGGAAGGTAACAGTCAGTTACGGATTGCCTTACATCCAATTCCTGATTAAATGTGTCTAAGTATTTACAGATGCAGATGTTACACATGGTTAAGTTTACATACAATAGCACAAAATATCAAAGGTGATGCAACCAGAAGCAGAATCTGCATATATCAAAACCTATTTCTACGCAGATTGTTGTATAAATCCATTTCAAAACCTCTCAGTAGAATAGTCATGCATTTTGGAATGTACAGTATCATAGTCCTCTCACTAGTCTGAGTAACTTGAACCCTAAAAATTGCCTTTTTTAACATTTGGACATGATCTGGCGAGTTACCTACTATATCGCCAGATCATGTCCAAATCAAATGTTAAAAAAGGTGATTTTTACGGTCAAAGTTACTCGGACTAGTTCTCTCACCAAGAACATTGTCTCTCTTGCTCAGGTTACTTCAAACACTACACCAAAACAAAGAACTACGAATTAAGTGGTTCCACAGAAACTGTATTAAAAACACAGAGCATGTACACTGTATGTAGCACAGAGTACCAAGGACAAAATTTGTGCAGAGTAGTAGTATACTACCTAACTAGTACCAGTATACTGACTGCGTGACTTCCTGCCCTGGCATAGTACACAAAGCATGGGAATTCCCGATCCTTGAGATATGACCTAATCTGTTTGCAGCTTGGCTGTCTAAAAATGATAGAGGGGGCTGTTCCTCCAAACATGTACAAGATCAACTCAGCAGTACCAGGCCTACACCATACTAGATGGCTGTGACATTATCCAAATTATATGAATCTAAAATGTGCAATATCAAGCATCGAATACTTTCAAGAAGATTTTGTATTGCTTAAAACAATGCGATTTTCTGAGAAAAATATATTTATTTATTTTTAGTGATGAAATAAAACTAAAACAGTGATTAGGGCCTACATGAAATAAAACTAGGTAGGGAAAACCAGTTACAGTACTTAATTAGGCCTAGGTCGCTTTAATTTGTGATGCCTGACGATTTCAAATTTGTCCGGGTTACCAACTTTCAAATGACTGTCACGTGGTCTCAGACTGATTTCCACATTTTCATCTCAGATTCAAGTTTAAAGGTAACTTCACACTTTGGTTCTTGTCAAAGAAATTCATGTGAAAAATTTCAAGGATTCATTCTTCACAGTCATCTGTGGAATTGTCTCATAGGCCTATACAGTACCATGACAGTACCCACTTTTTGAGAAAACAGTGAAAAATATGCTTCTATTCACAGACCTGAGTTTTGATCTCCCTCCAAGATAATGTTTCTTGTTATTCTTTCCCGGAACAATTTAATACAGCATTTATGGCAGAAAATGTTTAAGGGCACATCATGTTTCTACCATAACTTTATTGGCCTACCCATACAAATGATACATGTACATGTAGGTAAATCTGTAGGCCTAAAGATTTCTGTTTTGGAATGCTAGTACCATTTTTTTTAAAGGAAATCTACTCGTATGATTTAGCCAGGAATTCTGTGGGTTTTTGGAACTGGTTATAATTGTCAGGTCACTTAGTGCACTGTTTCACTGAACGTGACATCATCACACTATGTCTTTCAATGCTTGTGTCTTTTTGTATAAATTTGATTTAAACTGACATTATTTTGTATGTATATATTGGTCAAACTGTTGTGTGTTTTAACTTTTGCTTCACAGTACTGCAGTGTGACCATCTACCCCAATGTTGAAAAAAATCCCTTGGTAATGGTAAACCCCTTAACCCCTTTGAAATATCTATAGGAATATTTCATTTCCTTGTGTATGGTTTATGATTAATACAAGTGACTCCATGAACTACATGTATGATCCCATCACCCAAACGATTTATATTCCACAACTTGAAAGGTTATGAATTTAAACAAGATGACAGTGCAAACACTTGTACACTCTACGTGAGTCAAGTTTTGAACTTCGCTCCTAGGGCTAGGCTGTAGACAAGTATTAGGTTTACATGTGTGCATGTACTAGTTTGCACATGAACTTGCTCCCTCAATGGAACTGAACACAAACTTATGCGTACATGTAGGCCTCTACCTTTACAAGTGTTGCCTGACTATAGGCCTTTTCCCACTTGACCAATCTCGGGGGTGGCCCCGGGGTGATGCAGGGGTGAAAATAAGCCACGATTTCCACTTGAAATGTTCACCCCTCCGTCACCCCTCAGCCACCCCCGAGATTGCCTTATCTCCGGGGTTAGTTCAACCCTGCTAGGGACAAGGGTTGAAATTTTCACCCCGGGGTGGCGCCGGGGTGAGTTCGCCCCGGGGATGAGCGCTCTAGTGGGAAAAGGCCTTATGAGTGTGCATTCATTTCAGTGCACAAATGACCAAACCATACTACATTATACAGCACAAACACTGACAGGGTAAGACTAATTCTAGACATGTACAATTACATGTAAATACTTCACATTGTAAGCTTTTAATCTGATTCATATTCAGAACAAACAATGTAACAAGCTGAGAAATGAAAAGCAGAGCTAGTAAAATCAGGTGGAAAATCATTAAACATCACTTGCATCCATGGGAAACCATGCACAATCTTTTTTACATACTGTTCAGTTCCAAACTTCCAACAGGCCGGGCTCTAGGGCCTACATTATATGACATTGGGATAATTTGGATGACTGAACATTGATTTTGTGTACAGAATTTAATTCAACAACAATCAACATACATTTTAAGTGCAAACTTTGCCATGCCAACAACATTAATACAAATCTGACTCTCTGTTATGTACTTCACCAGTCCAGGCTAATATTTTAACCATGTCCAGAGGTAAATACTTTTAAAACCGTGTTTTAACCAAACTCTCACTGAGTACATTAAATTGTACAATGCAAACTTTTTCCATATTCAAAAAGTGCTTTAACGGTTGGAACTCTCTACAGTATGTCCATAAATGCATGAGGCAGGAGCTCCATGTGTATGTTAATGGCATATTCAGCTGTTTTTTTTTCAGCAAGAGCATTCTGACTATGGGATGTCCAACAATTTGAACAAAGAGGAGAAATCTCAACAGACTACTAGGCACTACACAATGCACAACACTATTCAATAGCTTGGAGTGTTTTTTCCATCTGACAGTGGATAGCTTGACTTATTTAAGTCTTAACAACATTGTGTAGAAGGACAGAAGACTGGTAGCCAGGGGGACATTGTTATAGGTATTATTTTGTTTGGAAATGTTACCAAGAGCTGCTACAGGTAGTTTGCCAACTGCAGTACTTCAATAGTCCATACTTATTTGCAAAGCTTTCAACCTCATGTACTTATAGCATGAGTGTTAAGCTTTTTTAGGTGGTCCACTAGATTTTGGACTTAGAAATAGGGAGCTTTAGATTGGTGTGAACGTGGACCTCATTCACGTTGACCACAACGTCATGCTGAAAGTCAAAACCATACTCTTTGCGTCCTCGACTCACTGGAACAACATTGGTGACAACTTGACGCATGCGCAAAGACTCGGCATGACGCAATCACGTATCAGTCGACGTAGTCAACGTGAAAATCTAAAGCTCCCTAGTATCAGAGTGTAGAGGCCGAAGGTTCATTGTAAATGTGTAGTGCATTTTTGCATTTAGATGCAAGATGTGTGAAACCATGAAACTGAGAAGAGTCTGTGGAGAAGATGCACATGATGCCACATTGTGTGTCATCAAGCCAACACCTGTGGCTTTTTATATTGTCAAATCAGTGCCCAGACATGGTACAACATTTTAGGGCATGGAGAAAGGGGAAAAAAAGCCTTCCTCCATGGTTAGGGGTAATATTATCCTGCATGCTTTTGCTCAACAGCTAATTTCAGCTAGCTCAGCCTAGCGTGATTAATAGTGACGCTATTTAAATCAGCACAACCCTTGTGCCAATGCATACACTGTACATGTATAATAATGCACACAAAGCATCTATACATGCACCCATGTTTGTATGGCCCTGAACAGCAGTTTTCCTGGCTAACACTAGAATGCGTGTGTACGTGTAGAGGACAAGACAAAGTTTTTCAAGGACTGGCATTCCAGAGCTCAACTGGCAGCCTTCAGGGGCTTCAAGAGTGAATATTCAAGGACAATTCAATCCTTCAATGGGTCATGCAAAATCTGCACTGTGCCTAAGATGGTCCCTGGCTGTTATAAATAAGACCTTTACACCTCTTGCACAGGGTGCTATCTACATGTTAGCATATTTATTAACACTGCAACTGCCTCTTCAAGGCCATCCATGCACACCATGAGCAGAATGTTCCATACGTGTGCACATATGCTGTTCCTGCCAAATAACTTTCAAGTACCATATGATATAAGTAACCATACCAATGAATGATCAATGCACATCATATCATAGATCATATTGACGCTGAAATGTTCATGACAGTTATCCTAGGAGGTCTGCAGGAATAAAGTGAAGTATATCTGAGATTAGAGCAAAGCTTATAATACCATTTGCTCAATAGGTTGACTACTTGAAATTGAATAACTCAATAATTTAGGTGAAAACTTTTTTTTTCTCAGTCAATCCTCTTTCCGTTGGGCATGATTTCCACATTGTGGGCCTCACTGGCAACCAGAATAGATAAAGTTATTTAATACCAATCTTCTTTTCCAGTCTCTGAAGCAGGTTGGTTATAAACTTATGCATACATGTATTCATAATTATGAAAGCTTCCCACATTTTAAGGCTATTATTTAGGCAGTGACCCTTTCTTCTTTGTACCGCGCATGAGATCATTAAGCTGGGAAGTAGGGAAGTAGGGAACAAACAAGGCAATATATGCTGCGTTATTTGTACCAATGAATGAGCCAATAATTTAAATTCACAAGAATGCATGCCCATGTTATTATTATTATTATTATTTATTCATGCCATAGCAGTCTGAATTCATCTAACAATGCCTAAAGAGTAAAGACTAAAGTGCAATATTTTAAGCACAAGGTTGTACTACTACTACATGTAGTACTACAAAAACACAAAGAATCTTATTCTTAAAACCTTTATCATTGTTTACAAATTACACTGTTGCTGAACAGAAGCAACTGCATCATCAGTTTAACTTTAAGCAATTAACAGACCCCATAAAAACAACTACCTAAAGTAAATATTTTCCTAATCCTGTATGTTTTTCAGATCAGCTACACATTGCCCAAAGTATCCAAGTATGTAAGGTATGCATCATAACACATGGGCACATATGATTGTACACAAATCCTCCTACATTCACTGCACAGTAGGACTTAAAACATTCTGCTCCCCCCCCCTCCCCCCATGAAAGAAGTTGATCTCGAGTGCAAAGATCTCTCAATTTGCATATTATATGTGTACAAAGGTTGCCTGTATGAGTCAAGACCAGTATTCACAAACAAGAGTGAGTACTTATGGTGCCTTGTGGAGACTGAGCATAGTTGAATTTCCCCATAGGGTAATTCAAAGGTGTATATGGCCAATAATACATCATGGTGGAAGGTTTCCTTCCTTAGGTCTCCTTTTGTAAATGTTCACAAAAATTTACTCAAAAAGGAGGAATTCTCAAGGTATATTAATTTGTCGCAAACAAAACTACAATAATTCATAAGGAGGGATGTTCCCTAGTAATTTCAACCCAGGAAAGCAATTCTGTCAGTGTTGATCTGGTTTAGATGGGAGCGATTTCAATTCTGTTCTTCCTAGTTGCCCATGTCTCCACTTTGTGTAAAGTTCTTACAGATTTGGGTATGGCGCGTACAGGTACATTTTGTTGTAAATGTATGTGTGTAGGCCTACACACAATTAATCCTCGTAACCTTGTGAAAAATACTACCAGTACCAATTACACATCACATTATCATAAAACAAGTTATAACTATAAGCAGGACCAAATATACAGATCAAAAGACAAACAATGTCAGGAAAAAGCAGACAAACAGACAGTGAAACCTACAATTCATGAAAACAAAAGTCTAACAAAACAAACTGTAAGTTTGTGGCACAGAACATTTACTCAAATTTAAGTAGGCCTAACGTTAGGCCTAATAATGCTAAACTCATCGACTGCATCTCCCACACAAGAGAAGGGTAATGAAGTCAGGGATTGATGCGTAAATGATTTGAAAAGGGGAACAAACGAGTGCAAGTGAGAAGCATTTGAATTCTATATTTTGTTTCACTTAGCACAACCAGCAAACATGCTCAATGCAGGATATGGCTGAGGAAAAAGTTCAAAACTAGTATTTAGGCTTTAGCAATTTTAGTACGAAAAGATTAGAAAAAAAAACTAACAAGGCATTGTCCTAACCAACATTTATAAACACAACAAAACTAATTCTGTGAAACATTGTTCAAAAAAAAATGGCCTCACTTCACAAACAAGAACGGTCATCAGCACAGCTGCAACTTAACTAATAAAGTAATAGTAATTTTAACTAGACATTTAAGTGTTCGTGGACGAACACGGAGCTGTTCCGACTTATTTGATCAGCTCTATAAGCTCCGATGACGTCATAATGACGTCACGGTCATTTACAAAGCAGCGTGCATCTAAAGTTTCTAACAAAGCTTTTGTGAAAAGAATCATTACCATAGCTTTTGTCATTCTCAAGATACGCTGCAAACATAAATTATGCCTTTTGATGACGTCTTAATGACATCACAGTTAATTTCACAACAGCATGCAAATCTACATGGTCCAACAAAGCTTTTACAAAAAGAACCAAGACCGTACGTAGCACTTACCGTTCTCGAGATATACTGCTATAAACCTAAAATTACCTTTTTTAAAGACGTCATGATGACGTCACTGTAAATTTCGGAGAGCATGCACAACTACATGATGTAACAAAACTTTTACAAAAAGAATCATTACCGTAGCACTTACCGTTCTCGAGATATGCTGCTAATAATAAAATCAGCATTTTTGATGACGTCATGGTCATTTCCATAATATCAAACTAACCATGAACTGACTAAATTATCAAAAGAAATACGCATGTATAACTGGGGTCGTGAAAGTGAGCCTCATAACACATCCTCTAGACGATGAACTTTACAGTACTTTCAACATCGTACTACATGTGCTTTCATGCGCTTGAATACTAACACACCTTGTTACCATGGCAACAGTGCATGGTCATGCACTTGTCTACCTCTTACATAACATCACATTCCTCAGACTCTGATCATTTGAGATAAACAATCCCAGCTGCAAATGGGGTTAACTGTATACAGTAATACAGTACATGTACGTGTACACACTACACACACATAATAGGCCTATGCTCTGACATAGGGCTTAAAAAAAGCCAATTTTATGACGTCATAATGACGTTGTAGCCATTTTCGTGGCAGCATGCACAACTACAGGATGTAACAAAGCTTTTGGAAAAAGAATTACTTTCATAGCATTTGTGGTTCTCGAGATACGCTGCTAACAAAATTGACTAATTAAATATGCAAATGAGCTGTAACGTGCCTAATTAATGAAGACTTTTTACAACTCAGTGCCAGTATGATCCTTAGGTTATAAGCTTTCATTTGATACCTCATCTAAGCTGATCAGAAGAAGCTAAGAAAAGATAAGCTGTTCACAAGCTTAGAGGGTGATAAAGAATAATAATAATAATAATAAAAATCTAAGCAAAAACTAAACCTGTTCCGACATCCGAAATGTCGGAACAGCTAATAAGCCAAAGGCAAAGCAAAGGCAAATGAAAGGGCCAGCAGGCGTCAAGATTTCCCTCGACTGCACGAATTATATAAGCCCATCCATGCTTACCTGACTTCGGTTGTTGTTCACATTCAGCTGCTTTATCGCTGGCTTCTTCTTGATTCTGGCTTTGGTCACCGCAACATCATCATCCTCGTCGCTGGAAAACCCCAACTTGGCCGGCGTAGTGTTGACCGACATATTGCGGTAGGATACCCACTGTGGACTCGACGACTGCCCGGTGAGCAAATGCCTCTCGTACAGCTCAACGTAAACTTCTTTCTTCGACCTTCCTTTGGGCACAGGTATGCCGTTTTTCCTCAGTTCGTCTGCAAGTTTCTCCTTGGTCATAGAACTAGGGTTCCTCGGGAGGGCGGGCATCTTCTCTTCAACTTTTTTGTATTACCCCGTCAAGGATAGCGCGAAATAATGCTAAGTTTGAGAGCTCCAGTTACATGCAAATTTCACGAAATTAAACGACGCTAGGGAAGCCTTGGTCCCCAGAAATCCATCAGACGCGGCTTCTGATTGGTCAACGCCGCTAGAGGTAATTCCAGCAAGTATGGTAACCACATGTTAGCTTATACAAACACACGTTTGCATTGAATGGCACCAGTCTACATACAAATAATAACAACATGAAACGGCCGTATCCATTATGTACAATTTCTTTTGTCTGCGGCTAGGCTTGTTCTAATTCTGTGGTATTCCTACGGGGAAAAATTAAGCCGTAGCCACAAGGAGCCATATTCTGACAACACGGACTTCGTATGAAGAAAGAATGTACACTGCATATCGCATGGCTGGCCACACTGACTCAACATATCATATCACTTGCACTGCATTTACATTAGTTACTGTTGGCAAGAGGAACTACGTGCTGGCATGCCGGTGTTTATTTCAGAATTGCGTGTTTCCTGACCGCTATAAACATGTACGTCCGTTTGTATTTTATGCTTTATGCTTATTAATCTATGGGAAATGTTGGATTTATTGTCATTGAGTTTAATTTGTAGAATGTGACATTTTAATAAGGGGAAGAATTCCACTGACGCCAGTGACGGTCGACAAATCATCATTTCTGCACAACTCTATGGAACCAACAGAGGGCGCTTTGAGAAAAATTGCTGCCGCTGTATACTCGATGTACCGGTTTTCGAGGGTGTAAGCATTTATTCCAAGCAAGACAAAAAGTCACATAAAGAAGTAAACTGTTGACATGTAGTTTTGGCTTGCGGTTGAGCATGTAACGTATAGGCCTAACAACAAATCAACTGATTGTGCGAAACAGGCCTGCGCGAGTCGCTACCAATGACTAGTAAAAAAGTAGTAGTATAGCAGTGGACTATAGCCTAAGGGCCTACTACTAGTACTAGTAGGTATGTGACAAACATTTTCAAAACCAAGACATCTCTTAGTCAGTTATATTTTTGGAAAGAGCATAAAATTAGCTTTAAAATGACACCAGAACCAAGTTCATAGCCCAAATATTAAGAAAGTTACATAATTTATTGATTTTTAAATCACGACTGAAATTGGTCCATCGTTCACCATTGATACAAATGGGACAGAATGTGACCGTTTTGACTGTTTTAACCAGGCTGTAATAATGTCATTGTAAAAGTTATTGTAACTTCCTTGTTTTTGTATGTATTTGAATGAATGGGGTAAAAATCATAAATGCATAGAACCAGTAAAATTAGACGGTGATAATATCCTTTATTAATAAGGCCTATAATGAGTATTAATTTTGATTAATGATTAATTAACACTGGTTAGCTCACCAGTAGTTGGATTGACCATATTCAGTTATGTCACTTGTAATGTATTTTTTCACAACCTTTGCACAATTATCATGGTCAAAAACATGGTTTCGGTCCATGGATTTGTTTCTTATTTGAACTGAATGTTGATTAATAAATATACTAACAAGAAAAAAGAGTTTTAAGACAATGCATACATTCCTTTAGGAAGAATTTCCATGTAATGTTTGACCTTCGTCTTCCATCAAAGAATAACCCAACTTCCCAGTAACGGAAAATTATGAGTTGCAAATCATTAGAAAGAAACATTTGTCTACTATATCATCAGTTTGGTGGTTTAAGATGATGATGAAAGGGCAATTTGTGCAGAGTCAATAACAGCACACTCACCATGCGCACTGAAGCATGTCATGAAAAAGTGGCTGGTGCCACAGACACACAGTTTACATGGACGATTGTCACGTACCTACTACTAGGCCTAACGTTAGGAGGTCAAACCTCGGAAACATGATACCTTGACAACAGGTACACTGACGATACAATTTGTAAGTAAAAAAAAAACATATAAAACTCACTTTCCAGATATGTTACCCCAGTTTTATACACCTGAGATTGAAGTTCATCTTAATTTGTCAATAAGTTAACTCATTTGGATGTTGGAGGTAGACCCAGTCACGTCACGTCACTGGGGCACTGAACTCCTTTTTTTTTTAATGTCGGGGTCAACGGTCGGTCTAGCGCCCAAGCATGCCCAGAGAATCCATAAGGTTAAATGTGTTGTACACAAAAAAGTTAATTCACTAAAAACTATACTTGCACCAAAACATTTCCCCGAATGACATCAAAGACATAATCAGTTTGAAAATTGCTCCACTGATCTCTTAATTTCCGAATGTCAACAGGTCAAGGATGAAATGCAGCTTATATTTGTTTGTGCTCACGATCTTTCCGTGTGATAAAAATCATGTTTTCTGATGGAAATCCAGACAATCGTTTCAAACTTTTTCGGATCGTACGCCATCTTGTGTGGTTCGGCGCCGCATACACGTGACTTCATGCTTGTTTCTAATTGGCGGAGAGCCAAACCAAGATGGATTGGTGGACGATCTGAATTAAATTATCGTCAGGATTTCCAACATCAATTTTTAAGTCCTAAGACTTAAGTTAAGTGGGCTATCCTGAATACCACAAAACACCACAGTATGTTAGACTAAGAGTATCTATGATATTTTATAAATGGTTTTATGATCCAGTCCCCCTGTGTTAAATTAAAACAGCTCGTGTCTTGTGTGGAAGGTGCAGAGTGTTAGGGTAGGGATAACGCACAATCTACTTGAACTACTTGATCTATAAGGTTCCTCTGTGAGGAGACTTACATGTAAAGCTTTTATTTCTAGTTGTACGATCACTGATATAATGGCCCAGCTAGGTTATCATTATCATTCATTGCCTATGTTATTCATAATCTTATCAAATTTCAAAGGTCAACAGGATCTAAATAGAGTGGAATTGATGTAGACTTTACACCTCTTTTTATTTTTATCGCACTTTCATATAATGTCAATCGAAAGCCATAAAGTAGCTATAATTACCTTAGTATCGGCCAGTTGCCTCGTGAAGTTTTAATCTTTTTGAATAATCTACTGGCACTTTAAGTGTCCTCCTTATTCTTTGTATCTTTTCTGAGTTGGGCTGGCTTCATTAAGTTATGTTAAATTCACTATGAGTTCAGGAATCATTTTGTTTTAATTTGTTGGTGTTGGTGCACTGTGTGAAGCAGCTAGGTCCCTTGATAAATAAGGCCAAGTTACCATGTACCCGCTTGAAACTACTTTCTATTCATAATGTATAATTTGCAATGCAGGAATTGGACTTTTTGCTGGACTCCTTCACTGAATCACTTCAGTCACAAACTGTTTAATTTTAAACAAGTTATAATTTAAAACATGTGAGGTATGAAATATTTGGGTAATGGTTTACCGTAATTGACAGCAACAATAGCTCTGCGCACTTGCATTAAAAATAGCACTGAACCTCAGACAAACATTGCAACTGGCCATGCAAACGTGTGGTGAGTGGGGTGATGTGTGTGCGTGCATGCATGGTGTGACGTCTTTAGTGCGGAACGCTATTAGGCCTACCGGTAAATGCCTGGCACTTGGATGTAACCTTTTGACTTGCTGTTTTAATAGCTAGATGTACTTGTATGGCTATTGAGTCTCAAAATGAAAAAAAAAGGGAGTACGGCGTCCCAGTTACTGGGTTTAGTGTTAAGCATGTAGTAATTTCATGGATGAATTTTCTGTTTTCAGGAACATGACATGACGTAAACTTGAGGCAGTCATGACAGTCAGCATGAGCAGTGAGGCAGTCAAGGCAGCTGTGCTGTCTGGGGACATGGAGACCATTCCTCCCATCCCTTCCAAGGTCGTCCGCATCTTCGTCAGCTCCACGTTTGGAGGTGAGACATTGTAATATCCGACCGTTGTACACAGTAGGGCCTATAGAGTTTGACTTGGAAGAGATTTGCTGATTAAATAACCATTACGTTAAAGGTTGGCTGTTCAAAGAATCACGGGTTGATTTCACAAAGCACTACGAAAGATCATAACTTGAGTTACAAAGGATAACCCATCTTATCCCACGTATGGCTACAATGCATCATAGGTCCCACGATTGATAGCGAGTTTTGACGAGTTTGGTGAAATCAACCACAGAACTGATAAATGGACTTGCTTGCACGATTTAAGTGTAGAATTCATTCATTGTTGTAAGAATATGTTGAGCTTAATTTGTAAAAACAATTTTGGTGTATATTAAAATTATATCTTGAATCAATTTTATCTCAACCATCATTCAGAAATGGAAGGTAATTAGTTTGTTTGAAGTTTGCTTTCTACTTATTCCAATTTTGTTTCCAAGTCCCTAAATGGACAGTGGAATTGTTTTTTTTTAATCATACAGCGCAGAAGCAATAGTGTGACCTGACTTGATGCAAGTCAGTTTATCGTTGGCTTGTACCACCCCCAGTTTTTGGCAGTTGCAATTTTGTTCCCAACCTAACATATCCATCTCTTTTCCACAGACACTGTCACTGAGCGCAACTCCTTGCTGGACAGGGCGTACCCGACCCTCCACAAATGGTGCGTCCTTCAAGATCTGGAGTTCCAGGTAGTTGACATGAGATGGGGAGTCCGAGACGAGGCCAGCGCATATCACATGACCACGGCTCTCTGCATCCGGGAGATCAAGAACTGCATGAAACTCTCCTTGGGACCCAACTTCATGGTACATATATCCTAAAAGCAAAACAACACAAACAAAATGATATTGGCAATTCTAGGGCATGTAGGGTAATCTAAGTTACCTTTAAAGGTACAGTAGTACAGGATTGCTATTTTCTCTGGACTCAGATGTTCGATTGAGCTCAAATTTTTTTTCAGGCTCATTATTTCATGTACATGCTGGATTAGACAAAGCGTGAGTCACTTATTCCTTGATTAATCATTCTTGAAAGACTCCAATTAAAAACGTGCTACTGGAATCAGCAAGTATACCATTTACGGTTCCTTGAAATGCATGCAAATATACACAAAAAAGAGGTAACTACTTGCGTTACAAAATACCCCAGATCGTGGAAATGCCCATATTACGAAGGCTTTGTTCGTGATGTAGTGCATGATATTTTGTCTGCCCTGACCATTGAGAGCAAATTTGAAGTCCATTTCTATTCTCTTCAAACACAATTTCTTCAAGATGCTTAGCAGTCTCTGTCATGGATGGATGGCTGATGATAAAAACAGATAAATTGTGTTTTAGGCTTTCTTTAATAAGAGGACCTGATGACAAGTTTCCCAGACATATTTATTCATGCTTTTTGTATTATAATGCCTGGTTTAGGAAGTGATAGTGAAATGCATTTTCAGAAGTTTATCATGACCTTAACATAGCTGCCAACCATTCCCATTTTGGAGGAATCATTCCTTTTTTTTACAAGCTCTTGACATCATATTCCAATTTTTGGCTTGGAAATGTACACATGTATTCCTATGTAGTTTGCTCTGTGATTCCTCTTTTTTAATAGAAGAAGTATTCCTAATTTTCTTTAAGATACCACACTTATCACGGGACAAACAATATAAACATGTGGTAAACTGTGGTAGACAGGTGGGTTAGGGTAATAAAGCGTATTGTACACGTCCGATAGCACTGCTTCTAGAAGATATTTTTCTGATACATGTCACAGTGACCTGATGCTTAATTATGTGTAATGAATGAGTACGTTGATATCATTTAGGTGATTGATATTCGTATTCTATGATATCTGCAGTTTATTCTTGGTCAACGCTACGGCTGGAGACCCAGCCCTGCCAGCATAGATGCAGCTGATTACCAAGCCCTCCTGAAATACACCACCGACCACGAATCCACCCTGCTGGCACAGTGGTACATCCTGGATGAGAATTCAGACCCGCCCATTTATGCGTTGCAGCCAATCACCAAGGAGAAGACAGAACAGTGGAAGGTGGCTGAGACAGAGCTGCCCAGTGTGCTGAGGCGGACCGCTACACTTGCTGCAAAGGCGGGGGAGATCACAGAAGAAGCACGGCACACATTTTTCATGTCAGGTGACTACATCATATTTTCATCATATCATCATCATATATATTTATCTTTAAGACGTCATTTAGTGAACTGGTTGACGCAGTTAATTTTATATTTGTATTTCAATATGATGTCTGGTTGTGTCTACAGATAAAAATACTTGATTATTATGTAACATCCTCCTTGGTTGCCAAATCTTTTAAGAGATGATTTTTCCTCAGAAGTAAAAGAAAAAACAGGGCTTTAGCAATGAGAGTATTTTCTTTTTTCAAATTTGTTTTTAGTCACCGAGCAAGAGTTGAGGGCAGCCCTTGATGCGCAGAATTTGGATGACCATTGCGTTGGCTTCATGAGGACTTTGAATGATTTGTACACCTCGCTGTCTGATGGTAGCGCAAACCGCTACTGTGATATGTCTAGCGATGGGGAGCTTGACGATGAGGCCAGGCTGCTCCTTGAGAAGCTGAAAACTGTGGACATACCTTCCAAGTTGAGTCCCAGCAACATCCATCACTATAACATCCCCTGGATGGAGGCGGGAGTCACCACCACCAACAAGGAGCACCACAACTATGTTAAGCAGTTCACAAGAACATTCATCGAGGACGTCAAGAGGCTCGTGACAAAGGCCAAGGAGCAGATGTCCATTAAATGTGACATCCGCATCGACTGGTTATTCACTGAGGTCACGCATCATGCCGAGTTCTGCCGCAGCAAATGCAAGAACTTCCGTGGATGCGACGACACCCTAGAAAAGATCTTCACTGCGATCCAAGGTGGTGGTGGAGGCACGCCTCACCAAGCTATTGTCCTTCATGGTGCCTCCGGAAGTGGCAAGACCTCCATAATGGCCGTCGTGGCCAAGAGGGCTCGACAACATCTTGGGCCCTCCGCAGTGGTTATCTTACGTTTCCTTGGTACATCATCCCACAGTTCCTCCATCCTCCAGGTCCTGAGGAGCATCTGCCTGCAGATTTGCACTGTGTACAATCTCTTGCCGCCATCACAGAGCACCCTTGAAAGCTTCCAGGAGACAACAGCCTTCTTCCATGCCATGCTTCGCAGCATCTCAATGGATGAGGGCAAACACCGGCCTCTATTGATCGTCCTGGACTCGTTGGATCAGCTGGAGGACCTACACGGAGCACACAAGTGCAAGTGGCTACCAAAGATGCATTTACCCAACGTCCATATACTGTTGTCAACACTCCCAGCTATGCACGGGATTTTGGAAAATCTCAAGTTCTTCTTGGGTACCAAGGGTTGCTTCGTAGAGGTCAACCCACTGCCTGAAAGTACCGGCATTGAAATCTTTATCACTTGGATGAAGGAAATCCAGAGAAAAACAACAAATAGCCAGGCAGAAATTGTCAGACAAGGTATTTCTCAAGAATGTTAGAGATTGCAGTAATAGTTGACTTAACATGCTTAAAGGGCATATGTAAAACATTGGTAAAGGTGACAGAGCAGCTGCAGGCTGCTCATGATTTTATTTGTTATGGAATAAAAACAGTTGAGCTTGATCATTGGAAACAGTAGAAAACGCCAGAAAAACATTGCAAATTGTTACGTCAAATCGTGTGGGAATAGCTGTTTCACTTTTTGATCTTGCCAAGATTTGCAAAGATCAAAAATGTTTTGGTGTTTGGTTTTACTATTTTCTGGATAAATACAGCATTTTAGGCATAAATGTTTTCACAGTACTGTATGTTTCTACCATTACCATGATTACCGTCTTTATACTCTGTAAGTTATACGTAAATGTGTGAACATTTCTGTTTTGGTTTGTTAGCAATTTTGTACGTGGCCTTTAAAAGTTCCAAGCATGAACTGATAGTTTCAATTTTCCTAAAAATGCTTTAATTTTTACCACTTTTTCACTAGCTTTCCAACATTGCAGACAGCCATTATTTCTCAGACTCGCTTTTGAAGAAGCCCGTCGATGGCGATCTTACACGACAGTCACCGAAGACGCCTTAGCGACTACTGTCAGAGCCGCCATCTGGAAACTGTTTGCTAGGCTGGAGGTGGATTTTGGAACCAAAGTGGTCTCCCACGCCCTGGGTTACATCGCTGCTGCGAGGTTTGTGTCTCTCTAGGGGATCTGGAAAAGATAGAACACCTTGTTTTATAGTTTGTTCGTGGTTTTATGGCTTCTGACTGCCAAACAAACAATATAATTGACTATTAGGGACACCACCTATGAAGGGCTGGATAGCTCAGTTGGTAGTGCGCCTATACAGTATTCAGGAGGTCGCCGGTTCGAGTCCCGCTCCAGTAAATTCTTCTTTGTTCACCTTTCAATGACTTAAAAATTGAGACAGTTTCCCTTGTGCATGGTTATTTGATGATTTTTTATTTCTGCTAGTTTTGGAGTCGATGAATTTTAACCAGAGATGTGACTCCCATCTGTTTCATATCTTTTGATGACCCTCCGTCTACTCCTATGAATCCCAGGAATGGACTGAGCCATTCGGAGCTGGAGGACATCCTCTCCATTGATGACGAAGTCTTGGATGAGATCTACCAGTACTGGTCACCACCCAGTGAGGAGTTTGTCCGCATCCCACCACTGATGTGGACCAGGCTCAAGTACGAGCTGGAGGAGTACCTAGTGGAGAGGCAGACAGATGGCAAGACGGTCATGGTCCTGTACCACAGGTAGGACATCCAAGACCAGCTTGTGGCTCGATCAGTCACTTTTTGTTCCCCGTCCATTTTCTGTAATGAGATATGGGTTCATTTTCATTCACCTGCTTCTGTACCTTTACTTTGGATCTCTCTGCAGGCAGTTTACAGAAGCTGCCCGAGACCGCTATCTCTGTGACGCCAACGAGAAGAAGAACAGGCACCAAGTCTTGGCAGAGTTCTTTGCTGGGACGTGGAGTGATGGACAAAAAAAGGTTTGCTCACTTTAATAATATACATTTATACAATTTACACCAAAAAAGCATGTCCCCCTTTTACCTGGGGGATGGTTGTCAGGAGACCAAAGGAGTACCGCTTGAAGGTAGATGCGGCAACGCGCTGCCCGGCACATGCTCCCATGGCCACTGATTGATTGATTGATACCCTCAAAGATTCCAGTACCATTCTGGTCCCAATGATTTCATAATAAGCTCTCATTATTATTTTCATTGCAGACTCTTCACCTGACACAGAGGAACAAGGTGTTTAATGCTGACCGACTGGTTGCATCACAGCCTCTGAAACGCCACAAGGCCTACAATTACCGCAGACTCAGTGAACTACCTTATCACCTGCTTCATGCTCACAACACAACGGATCTCATCTCGGTATGTTCCAATCCCATTTTGTAGAAAATTCAGAAATTCTGTTTCAATTGTTATACAGCACTCAGTGTGATGTCTAGAGAATGTCCTCATCAGGGCCCAATTTCATGGAATCCGTTACGGCCTATTTTTATGCTTACGGGCACTCTAGTGAAATCTATTTCATGGAATCCGTAAGCAAGATTTTCGGTTAGCGAAGAATTTATAGGGAAACCGTGATTATTTTCTGCTAATGCGTTGTCATATGCAATCTGCAGAAATATCTTGCTTACCGTTACCAAAAAGAAAACTCTCCCGTGAAATACACTCAACCGTAACCAAAAAATGTCTGCTAAAACGTAAGCGAAGAATGTTTGCTAACGCGGTAACGGATTCCATGAAATTGGGCCCAGGCTTATGTCTCTGACTGCATTACAGACTGAGCCAGCACGATGATACATTCCCTTCAAGCCTACTGTATTATGTAGGACTGCTTCCTATAACAATACTTTCTTTCCTCCCCCGCTCCTTATCTCCCAGCATGCCTTGGGTAACTTCCGCTTCCTGGAGGCGGTGACGCAGGCTATGTCCGCCCACTACCTGATTGAGGAGCTGAATTGGATGCTGGAGATGGAGACTATCCTGGGTCAGAGTCTGCACACCCAGCTCAAGCTCCTTAGAGACACCATCAGGTAGGGTTGGGATGCACGTCAACTTGAGGGTGCTGTTGCGCAAGACTAGACCAATGACATCACATTTAGAATAATGTGTCCGTCACTCTTGATTATCTCTATTGTCTATTGTCATTAGCAGACGTACCTCAGCATAACAGGCCAAAGCATAATCAATCAATCGATCAGTGGGAGCATGCAGCGTGTTGCCGCATCTACCTTCGAGTGGTACTCCTTTGGTCTCCTGATGGCCATCTCCCAGGCAGTTACGCGACCCTTCCCCATCTCAGGAAAATAACGATCCATGATGCAACCACGTGTCATGTGGTTGCCCTACTGGGCGAGTCCTACCAGTAATTACTAGTCGTGTACTATAATTATCTGTTAGCAAATTTGAGCAACTTGACCATAGACATGTCCACCAGAGGCCATTAATGTTTGTAGAGTAAGTCATATAATACTGCCTTTGCATTGGAGGGATAATCTTAATCAACATTCATGGGGAGTCATGGCATTCCACTTCTGAACCAATATTCCTGGGGATGATTTCGCGAAACATTTAGACTAATCTTAATTCTAATATTTGAATATTAATTTTATTAATTTGTATTGTGACATCACACATTGCTTAGCAATTAAAGATGGTTCAGGATTGAAGATAATCTTAGGCCGTGTCCCAAATCTGTTGCTTCGCCTGGAAAAAACACACACATCTTTGGCCACTAGCTAGTGACTACAGCCGTTTTCATAGACTTGGTGTGTGTTTTTAGGTCGAGATTTTGAAGACGGCCTTATAGTGCTTGATGAAATGTGACCACTGGTCACACATTATGCCATGATCTCAGCTATAGAAAGTGAACCTTTCTCCCCTATTTTTTGTCATTCCAGACTTGCCAAATCCACGTTGGACTTCCAAGACAACCAGCAGTCGCTTGCCGTTGAGATCCTGGGTCGACTCCTACACCTGGCAGGCCAGCACCCAGAGTGCATCGGCAGTATCGTCCAGGGTGCCAAGGAAGCATGCAGTCAGATGATGGCAACCCTCCTGGTACCGACCAGGAGCTGTTTCTACATGCCAGGTGGTCCTCTCAGGACAACACTCATCGGTCACACAGGTGAGACACTAGGCTATGCAGTATGCACTCTCCGTAAGCATTGGCATTCTGGAGCCAGCTGCTATGTGATGAGTGGTTAAAACTCACACATGCTCATACATAGAGGTGTATTAATTTGACACCGGAAGCTGATGCTTCTTACAGGTTATCCTTAGCCATCCCAAATCTAATGTAGTAATGAAGGACATGGAAAGACAAAAAGGGTTATAGCTTTATAGGCACTTAAACTTTTTAAGAGACACTGCTTGATCCAAGTCCTGAATGTGCCGTATCATCTCTTCTCTTTTCCTTGCCCCCCCCCCCCCCCCCCCCATCAGCTGACATCTTAAAGGTTGCTGTTAATCCGTCTTGCTCCATGTTAGCCACTGCCTCAGCAGATGGCTCCGTCAGGTTGTGGGACCTGGAAAATGATGAAAACATCCAATACCTCAAGGGACAGAAAGGTAACGGCAGTGTGAAATGCATAGATGTATAAATTGTGTTTTCACATCATTTCATTGTTTGTTTTAAATGTTTTCATTGTCTTTATTATTGGACCTTTCAGAAACCACCTTAGAGCTGATATAAGTTCAAATGTTAATTAAACCCACCATTATTCAGTGCCAGAAAGTTTAAACCAAAATAATGAAAAAAACAAAATATATATTATGGTACCATGGCATAAAGCTTGGCTAACTTCAAAGTTGATGTCGATCCTTTCCAGATTGAAATTGATTTTAGAGATCAATGACTCTAATGTCACCTGCAAGAGCCAAATAAAATACATGAACTACTTTTAATATTGTGATCACATAAAACTGTACATTGCTGTCTGACATCAATGTCTACTTTAAACATTTAAATTAATGCATCGCCAAATTAATATTACATATCGGCCATTTTATTGAGGAATCATAGGGCTTTTACGAAAACAGAGGCTCAGGCTCCGTCTCAGCCGGGCTCCGGCTCCATTTTGTGAATCTATTCTGAAATAACTGGTATCGAAATAGAGGCGAGGTTCTGAAGTAGATTCTCTGGTTTGAAAAGGAAAACAGAGTTTCAGCTTCTGTGAAAATCCACAACCTATATTTTCAGCATATAGATGTCAGAGCTGGAGCCTGAGCCTGAGCCTAAGCCTCCGTTTCGTAAACACCCATAGCCTAATTATAGTTGCATTTCTTCATTTCCCCGTCCACTCACTAAACATTGCAACCAACTTTTAACCAACATCCAGTGGAGGACGGGTGAAAGCCTAATTTTTCAAAACTCCCTAAATTACATTTGTTATTTTACTATCCACATACTATAATCATTACTACCAACTTTTAACCGAGCTCCCAACTATCCACAAACAGGAGGGGCTATGGCTTGTGTGGCCATCTCCCCTGATGACCAGTGGCTAGTGGCTGGATCAGATCAGAACTACCTGCAAGTATGGAGTATTCTGAGTGGTGACCCGGTCATTCTCATACAGGAAGACCATACAGGCTACTCACGACATGCCAATGTGGACATCACCCATGACTCCACCAGAATCATTTCAACATCTGAGAGTAATCTGATGGTGAGTGTAGCACACATGAACTGGCTTGTTTCTCCATTCTATACTGGCTACACTAGGTACATGTAGCTGTGCTTTCTCTTCAGCAGCTTCTATACGCTGTGGAACAATTTACCAGCTAACATTGGAAATACAAACACACCAGGGGTCAATTTCACCAAATTCATCGTAACTTGCTATCGATCGTAGGCATTATGATACAGTGCAGCCCTATGTGGGATACGATGGGTTATCCTTCGTAACTAGAGTTATGATCGATCGTAGGGCTTTGTTAAATCAAACTCATCATAACTTACTATCATTCGCTGGACTTATGATGCATTGGAGGCTTTGGAGCCCTACTTAGGATAGACCCCCTATGATGGGTTATCCTTCATAACTCAAGTTTATACAATCAATCGGAATGCTTTGTAAAATCGAACCCAAGTCTTTTGAAAACCAAACTCATAAACAATTCTTTTTCATCAATGTAATGGTGATGCGTAATGTGGTTTTGTAATATCTGTTTGGCCCAAAATATTCACAACTTATAGGGCGTTTACAAAACTGATGCTCTGGCTCTGTCTCAGGCTCAGGCTCCGTCTCCATTTTCATGAATCCAATCTGAAATAACGGGTATCAAAACAGAGGCTTATGGCTGCGGTTCAGAAGTAGATTCTCTGGTTTGAAAAGGAAAACAGAGCTTCAGCTTCAATGAAAAACCACAACCTATGTTTTCAGCATATGGATGTCAGAGCTGGAGCCTGAGCTGCCGTTTCTTAAACCCCCAAAGTGAGGAATTGTTGCCTAATTCCCTCCTGCAGGTTTATGATATCATCAACGGTGAAAAGTTGCAGACGTTCAAAGGTCACACTGATCTCATCTCATGCATGTGCATCAGCCGTGATGACAGGCATGCCGTGAGCGGTTCAGATGACACTACAGTAAAAGTGTGGTCCCTTGATGGGCGTGGCAAGATTGGTGATATCAATGAGCACAATGGGTCCGTCACGTATGTTGCCCTGACGTCAGATTTGACGGTCGTGTCCGCTGGGATGGACTCCCAACTGGTAAAGGCATTCAATATCTAATAAAAATTTCATAGACAATATATTGATGCCTTACAAAACAAATTCAAAATTTACCTTTATTTATTTATTTACCTGTATGAGCTTTCAGTTTGTGTTGATATGAGAGTTTGCAACACAACTCTTGTTTGCCAACCAAATTCAATTACCGTGTTAATTGTCATGGATGAAACTAATCTCTGTATTTGATACTGTTAGATTTGAAATGATTCATACTTCTCAAGTTTTGTTGATATAATAATGTTTTGTTGCAAAGAGCCGACCAAAAATGCAGTTTTCTGCAAGCTAGAATGCTCTTTGTCTTAAGACATGTAAGAGCTCAACAATAGACCATTGTTAAGTAGCACATCCTTGTATCACCATCGTTCAAAGAATTGTGTGCCTATGTCTGTATTTCAGGTCATAAGCAAGCTGTGTCCATCAGATAAGGGCCACACTCTCCGGACATTACACACCTTGACCCCTAGCAATGACCAGCCTATATACTCAGCATGCCTCAACTCAGACGAGACCCGAGTAGTGGCCGGTACGGTCAGCATAGTGTACATCTGGGAATTGACCACTGGACAACTGCTGCACTCGTTAGGAGGTCAGTCTATTGTTTTATGAATTAGACGGTAATGTGGGGCTGCAAGTTTCTTTGATATTCAACACGAGACATTTTTAAATTGTTCAGTTTACAGTTTTAGGTTTTTATAACAAGGAAACTATTTTTCGTCCATTTCCTGAGCATAATCATTCTCCATTTACTTGATATGACCATATGAATAGAACTTTCTATTAGCCTTTTAGAGGTATGGCGAACACAAAAGGAGGGCACAGTTAGGTTTGGTTAAAATCTTTTGTGTTTGACTCAAAATACCCACTTCAAACAGCGCCCTCCTATTGTGTCTTGAGTCTTGTACTGCTAAGAATTCAATTCATTTTTATCATCAGATGCTCCAAATGTTTCTTAAAATCGATATGATATCCATCTTTTTCTGTAGATTGAGGAACGAGTCGTAAACACGGTAATGGTTTTGGACGAGTTGTTTTTGATGCATGCCACCAAATGCAATAGCAGCATGAAATTTATATTAGGAAATACCCTAAGAACCTCCTATGTTTTGCCTGCATTCATTTACAAATGAATGCCTTATACCAATACGACACCCCACCTTAATACGCCTGTCATCCCCTCATTCAACTATCTGGAACCATTACCACAACCATCTTGTAACCTCTCCATTCTCCTGCCTGCTTCCTACATGTCCTAAATGTATTTGCCTGCTGCCCCGTCATCATTCCTAGCTACGTTATACCTGATACCCCACCCTTATATTCTGTCCCCATCGGATGCTTCCTGAGTGACTGGTACCCTCCCGAACCCCACCTAATACCCCTTCCCACTAATCTAATGCCCCTATTTGTACCCCACCTGCTACCCCTATATCTACCTTACGTACGTATACCTTCTCCCCTTTCTACCCCACCTGCTCCCCCTATATCTATCCCACCTTCCTATCTACCCAACTCCCCACCCAACCTGCTACCCCCTACATGTATCTACCCCACATGCTACCCCTATCTATCCCACCTTCCTACATGTATCTACCCAACTCCCCACCCAACCTGCTTCCCCCCTACATGTATCTACCCACATGCTACCCCTATCTACCCCACCTGCTACTCCTATATCTACCCCACCTATCCCTACACCATACACCTCCCTACCACACTGATACAAATTGTATATGTCATATTGACCTATGTCCATTTCTGATGTACCACACCGATATTTTGTATAGAGGTTATTCACCGACGTCATAAAATCACGTGATTGGCCGTCAAGCTTTTCTATGTTGTCCATGCATGGTTACCCATAGGACACTGTACGTTAATTACGTGTGCACTGAAGCGTATTGTATCGAGTGTGCAATCATTGTGCTTGACGGCCAATGACATCACGTGAATAACCTCTATATCTATATAGTGCATGTTATGAATATGTTATAGAAAAAATGCCTTATTCCCTGCATGGTTCATCACTCATAATTATGAGCTTATGGTGCGCATACACATTAGCTCAGCTGCCTCAGCACGGGTGTATACATATGTTTAAATGATAAAGATGTTCAAATTCCCAAGTACCGGTAGTTAATTTACCCTTGATGACAAGTAAACAGTTTTGGGACTGGGAGACTTGGTGCATGACTGCATAGCCAATATGCATGGTGTGTATGCAATATCAGCAAACTTGTACTATTTGTTTTTACAATTTTTTACTCCAATTCAGCATTCTTTTAATTTCCTATTCAAAGAGCATGGATTGATTTCATGCAAATTTGAAAACATTTTTAATGTGCAGCCTACTTTACTTGGCAGTATATGGCTAAACCTTCCTTAGTCTGCCAATTAGTAGGTCCTTCACCTGTTCTCATGGTTCACTGTATGTACAATATCTCTGTGGCATGTTTGCCAAACATGGATCAAATTGGACCATCAAACTACTGTACATACTACTAGCCTCTGTGACAGTGCTTGAGCCAGTCCTGGCTGCCTGGAGTCGATTTCACGAAACCCTACGATCGATATATCGTAACTCGAGTTACGAAGGATATCCCATCGTATCCTATGTAGGGCTGCAATTATCATAAGTCCTACGATTGATAGTAAGTTACGATGAGTTTGGTGAAATCGACCCCTGTTTCCTTTAAAATACCATGTTGCATAGCATCCCTATATCACGTTCTATGGACTCTGACTTGTACAAGCTAGGCCATCAAGCCTCCAGCCTGTTTTGGGCAACTGTTTGGGCTGGTGATGTGTCTTACAGAATCTTAGTAGCACTACTCAATTCAGTGGAGTTGGGATGGTTATACAGGTGTTGGTACAATTTTGCTGATATTGCTGCATGCATGGACCCTAGCTATGCAAATCCTGACCCAACTTTACCTGTTGCCTGTGGCATGCCAGAATTTCTCATTTACCTGAAAATAAGTCTATTTGGTTTAATACATTTGGGTAGTTTGTGGTAGCTGTTCAATAGTTAGAGCTTTCCCCTGCATGTGTTCCTCAGCTCAAATATATTGCTTACATATTGGGGTACTGTGGCCTAGTGGTCTGGCGTGTCGTACTCAAGATCTTGTGGTCAATCTACAGATTGTGGATTCCAATCCAGCCATGTGCTAATGGTGCTTGGGTCCTTCGGCAAGACGCTTTATCACATATTGCTCCTCTTCACCCAGGTGTAAATGGGTACCTGTGAGGGTCATGGCTTTGTTTGTTTGATTAGCCCTGCGCGCTTTGCAGGCAGCTGCAGGCTTTATACTCCCCAGGGAGCTGAGATTGTTTCAGGAATGTAAATGGACCCGATGACCAGGGATAATGTATAAAGCGTTGTGATACCCTTCTTGTGTGTAAGAACGCTACATCAATGCCCAAATTATTATTACAAACTTTGTGTGAAAACATTGTCTATGGCTAAAATCAAGACATGGAAACAGCTGAGATGAAACTTGAAATCTCTGAAGTCTGAACATCTGTACACCAAAAAGATATACCTCATACAAATTCAAATTCAGAAAGAAAAACAATGAAAACAAATCAGATGCTTGGAAAAAGGTGTTATTTTTACATGTAGTTTGTTTGAAAAAAAATGGCTTTTTCTGCTACTGCTTCGATTTGTTTTATTTATTCATGTTATTTGGCTTTTGCTTTACTGTTAATATTAATGTAAATATTTACATTCAAGGTCATAATGGTGTGGTTGACTGTGTTGCGGTTACCCATGACAACACACACCTGGTATCTGGAGCTCGGGATGACATCATGACAGTCTGGGAGATGACCTCAGGTCGAAAGGTACGCTTTCAATTTGTGTCAATCTTGAAAATCGTATATTCTGGTTTTGTGTCCCAACAGCAAATAACTATATTTACACATTGCGAATTGCGAAGCAACGCAAATTTGGTGTCGATTTGTGAAATGTGTTGAAATGAGCTTAACTTCCAGCAAACATTCGTTGCAGTTGTGACGTCAGTTCTGCTTTAATTGCGCGAAGGTTTACGTTATTATGATATTCTTTGCATGGGTAACGTTTAATGTTTGCAAATTATTTTATGCAATGCAAGTAATAAACTGCTGCAAACTGCTCATCCACCAAAATAATGACCTGAAATTTATCAAATGCATGGTGTTCAGAGGACATTTCAATCCTAGCAGGATCATTATCGAATGATAATAATGACAGGACAATAACATGCAAGTAAAGATCGAAACGCCACTGTCCCTCCTAACTCCAAGCAAATTTATGCAGATAGACATTAGCATATTGCTGGACACTTCTCAGGAATCTCATGTGGAATTTGACTGTCAATCTCTTTTTCTGTTGAAAGCAAAGCTTTCTCTGTCCATGCAAATTTAAATAACCGGCAGGAAATCATCTCCTGATCGTTTGTGCTTTGGGTTCTTTCAGGTTCAGTCTCTGGAGGGACAGCAGGCTGTGGTCTCTCATCTAGCTCTGGCCAAGCAGTTGGTGGTATCGGCCTCGCTGCACTCCCCTTACATCAAGCTGTGGGACATCTCTCCCAAGTACCTCCAACAACAGAGGATGACGTTTGGAGACAGGAGTGGGCTGGTGGCCGTGACGACTAATCAAAGGTTGAATCTCATGCTGAAAATTGAACTTGACGACGTAGGGCCTGATTGTTTCAGCGCGCAGTCAGTGATCTTGCAGATCCTCGTCCCATGCAGGATATGCTAAAATGGGATCCGGATCAGCAAGATCCCTGATCTTGTGCCTGAAACAAACAGGCCGGCCCTTACTAACCCTGCCCTCCCCCAGAATTCTAGGCACAGTATGATGATTATCACATGCACTGCAGCAGCATCTACATGAATCTATATACAGTTGAAACAAAAAGGATTTTGTTGTAGGAATGAAATATTTCGATCTTTTCCATCTTTCAATTAATAGATACGTCATCTTCAAAGGCATCAATCCGTTTGCCAAGAACTCAGTGCACAATATCCACGTGTGGGATGCAATGACTGGGATGGACAAGTACACCATACAGCATCATACCGATGAGGTCACTTGCCTCGAGATCAGCCAGAGCAACACCTTCGCCTTTACAGGAAGTCGGGATGCCACGGTGGCCATGTGGGACATCAAAACGGGAAAGCTACACTACACGTTCACGACCGGGGAGAGTTCTGGGATAAGCGGCCTATGCATCCAGTCTAGCGATCGACACATGGCCTGCTTGACTACCGACAGCCTGGTCTGTATCTGGGACCTCATCAAGAAGATGAAGCAGATCTCCACGTTCAGTCCGGCAGCCAACTCATCGAGCGATGCCTTCACATGCGTCGCCCTGACCCCGCAAAACAACATCCTCCTTGGCACCGAGTCTGGTGAGATACAAATCAAGTGTTGGTCTTCGGACGCAGGGTCCGTATCCGACCTTGGCGTGCTCTCAGGTCGGAGTTCATGGGTCAGGTCCCTGGGGTTGACCTCTGATGGGAACCTGTTGGCATCGGCTCATGATGATCCTGTCGTGATTCTCTGGCATTTGAAAACAATGCAAAAACTACATCAGTTTCAGAAGGTGATTGAATTTTGTTTGCTTCTTTGGTTTTATTTTTATCTTCCGTTATTGACATCTTGTTTGTATCTTTACATTTACATCTTATCTTGTATTTCATTAAAAATTGTATGTGACATTGAATACCAGCCTCGTCGCCAGTGTATATCCAGTGCTTTGCTTAAGGGTGGCTTCTAACTGTAAAGACGTGAGAGACGGACAGAGTGTAGTGTAGCTTCTATTTTTTAAGAAAACATTTAAGTGTGCAGTTGGTGCTGACAATACATTATACATCACAATGTAAAGCTCTCTGAATGAACTACATGTTGGACAGTGTTTGAGGGATCATGGCTCATCATTTAAGCATAAAGAGGGATATTACACATGTTTTTTTTCTGAAAGTCTAGCCCCTTTAACCATTTTGGTTTGTTTTGTTTGATGTTTCATGTACAGTCTGGTTCCGTGAAGTGCATGTGTTTCACTGAAGACGGTCAGTTTCTTGCAACAGGAGCGAATGATGAGAGGGTAAAAAAATTTAAGTTCCCAGACTTCATCAATTTTTTTAATGGGGCATTTTTTCACTTTAGAAACACAGAATCTTTATAATTACTTGCATGTTCTGCTAGGATCAAAATGCGTCAGGCCTCCTAACTCCAAGCATTTTAGAAACACAGAAGTTAAAATTATTGGTTATTGCAAAGTGAACAAAGAAAAATTGACTGGAGCAGGATTCAAACCAGCGTCCTCCTGAATGCAGTACAGGCGCTCTACCAACTGAGCCATCCAGCCCTACGTTGGTGGTTTTCACTTTTCAATATGACTTTAAATTCAGTCAGTTTCCCTTGTTATCTGATGGAAAAGCTGGTTAAATATATATTCAGTCTCTTCAACCATCATTTGAATTTTGACAAATCTTTGCAGAGGATAAATCTGTGGGATGTCTGTGATGGAAGCCTTGCCACCAGCTTGTACACCTACTCCACCCTGACTGAGCTCCGTGCCAGTCAGGATGCCATCATAGCCTGCACCAAGATTGGCCATCTCATGGCATTCCGCATTCACGTGCCTGGGCAGACGGAGGACGTTCTCACCATGAGCAACGGAGACACAAAGAGGCACAGTCAGGCATCCTTTAGCAGCAACGGGAGCAGCAGCGGGTTGGAAAAAAGCGGACATGTTTCAAGAAATCCTAGACTGTCTAAATTCTGCAGCGTTCTGTGAGCTGATTGCCGCATGAGATGTGCATGTGCAGATGTGTATCAGAACGACAATCATAAGAATCGTTAAGTTTATGATGCATTTTTCTATGTTAGATCAACTGTTTGCTCATAATCTTTAAAGGAGAAACGAAGTACCAAAGACTATCAAAGAAGAGTTATTTATAGTGTATATATATTTTTTATAGGAGGAATCTGTGCGACAGCAAGAGGTCAAGTTGTCAAGACCTGTTGGACTTGTGTTTGTGTCTGCCAGAAATTGTCATATTTTGAATTACAATTTCTGGTTATGAAACCAAGAATTCCTCAAAAGTGCCCTAGGCACTGTAGCTCGAAAGCCTGATGAAACCTCATATGGAAAGACGATGAGAAGAAGATACAGTTTTAGAGGTGGGAGGAAATGGTAATGAAGAGTGATTGCCAGTTTGAGTTTGGTTTTAACCTCCTGAATGTGTCCTGATTTATTTTTAATTCTGGGCTCTACTCCTGCTAACAGCTCCTGGAATGTGTCAGGGTCTACCCTTGGGAAGCTTCTGAAGTTATCCTCATCTTCATAATGCATTGAGTTCTGCCATTAGGTGCTCATTCTGGCCATACATTCTGGCCATAACTGTAGCAGTTAGGCCTATAGTCTCATCCAAAAGCTGCTTCTTCCATTACGTCTTGTTCTTGTAGTTGCAGCAGCAGCAGCAGCAGCAGCAGCAAGTAGGTCTTCTTATCTCCATTGTCATTCTTGTCCTGGCTTCTTCCTCAAGTTGAGCTACTTGTATGATACTTTCCCAGCAGCTGCAGCTGCTGTGCACACCAAGGGCATTTTCCAAAACCTTGACTCTGACTCTGGCTCCATCTCTGTCATCCAAATGCTGAAAGAAACAGGCTGTGTTTTTTCATTAAAGCTGAATCTCAGTTTTCTTGTCAGAATAGAGTATCTACTTCTAAGCTGTAGCAAAAAGCCTCTATTTTGATATCTGTTGTTTTATAACGGATGCACGAAATGGAGCCAGAGCCGGAGCAGGAGCCAGAGCCGAGGTTTTGGAAAGAGCCCCATATGTCTTCAGATGGAAGGTCATTCATATCTTCTTCCGTCTTCTGGATTGACACAGATATGTGCTTGGTGGAAGTTAAAGAGATGGTCACCAATTCTATGCATTTCCTCTACCAGCTATGTATTTTATTTTTAATTTTTTTATTATTATTTCAAATGTTGTATTTAGTATTATTAACTATTGAAGAGAAAATTTCTATTTATTTAATCCCTTTATATCTTTGAGTGTTTTAACAGTGTGTTTCTCATTCTATTTTTCAATCATGTGCAAGAAATATTTCAAATGTTCATTATGTAAATTATGTATTCTTTGAAATGTGTAAAATCAGAAGTAACTATAGTTAGGTTTATTTTATTACTAAGAAAGTTATACCTATTTGTGTAATTGCTTCAAGTCCATTGTGGAAATATGATGACAGATACAAATTCTGTCTGTGAATTCAGGATCTCCAGCGATTGCGTGTGTGCTTATTTCCTGGCCACAGATATTCTTCTTTTCATCAGTGGAGTAAACTTTGTACTTTGTCTTCTATAAAATGATCAAAGATACTATTTCAACATATTGGTGTGCCTTTTAAATTTCAGTATACAAAGCAATATTTGTATGAACAGGACTCCAAGTTGTGATTATAAAATTGTAAAAATTAGACTTCCAAGTTTGTTGTCAGAATATTTTAAATGGAAACAATTTACTTGGTCTTGATTTTGCAAGCTGTGTAGTAACAGTGTATCGTGTGAATAACCCTTCTGGGGACAAGGATTGCTCTGAAAGAACCACCGTGTGACAGCTGCATTATCCTGTATGTGACACACAATGTGCCTGGTAATTAATCTAATACAGTAGTATTATTCTATCAACAAATAATATTTCTAGGGTTGCAGCATTGCTAGTGTTGTGCGTATCTTAAATGATCCTTGGGATATAGCGTTGTGTGCGTGGTTTCATGCATGGCTTCCATAGAGTTAAATAAAAAACTAGAGTGTGCACTCTGCGTGTGTTGCTCGAACCATGGTCAGCGCCATTGCATTAAGGAAACCATGAAGGAAACAAGGGAAAATGCGCGCGTCCCGTTTCAAATTGTGCGTACATATTCTTACCCCAGTTCGTGCGCGCAGCACTGTGCATAAAATATACGTCGCGTCACGCACAGTGCGCACAGTTCTTCGGGTAACATCCGGGTACCGTTTTTGGACTCTACTGCGGTTGCTCAGTCACCCCAACTAAAATGGCGGCTGCGCGTCCGTGCCAGAGTGCCGAGAGCACGCACATTGAATACGAAGCGCGCACTCTAGTTTTTTATTTAACTCTATGATGGCTTCTTACTGCCAAACAAACATAGATAATTGACTATAAGGGCTGGATAGCGAAGTTGGTAAAAGTCTTGGTATGATATACCATAGGTTGCTGGTTCGAATCCCGCTCCAATCAATTTTCTTTGTTCACTTTTCAGTGACTTGTATTATTCTGTGTTAGACCACCTGGGGCCAATTTCATGGAGCTGCTAAGCACAAAAAATTGCTTAGCACCAGAATGTCTTGCCCAATAAAACAAACCACTGTTAAAAATTCCATTTGATATTCATGGTCAGCAAACAACAGCCAAAGAACAATCACAAGTGGTATACAACACATGGAAATTGAGTTGTTACCCCTGTTTTTATTCAGACAGACATGTCATGCTTAGCACATTTCATTTTTGTGCTAAGCAGCGCCATGAAATTGTCCCTTTATAGATCTCAAATCTTAATTATTAACTTTGTTTTAAACGCGTATTTCTTAATGTCTTTTTCGATGAAATACTGGATTTCACCTCAGTGTGCAATGATATTGGAACAATTTTATTATTATTATAATGTAATGTAATATGATTTTTTTGTATCTGATTAAAATCATGACTTTCAGGGACTGCAGCAAAGTATCAAATATTGAAAATAATTTTTCTACATATTTTACTTGTAAATAGAAATACTTTTGAAATACAAAGTTTTACAAAGAGTAATATTTGAATAATATTATATCTAATTAATATCTTTTTCATTTCTTCTCTTTTTATAGTTTTCAGTTAACCTCCTAAGTTAATATCAAAATATAGAAATAATAATTCCTACCATTTATTCAACTTTTTAAAATTTTTGTATTTTGATCCAAGGCAGTTCATATTTATAATAGAGATGAAATGTTTGTAGGAAAATTCTACCAGGAGTAAACTGATAAATTAGTTTTAGTCTTGCTGAAAAAATAAACAAGTTCTTTCACCGAGCAGAGGATTTAAGTGCACTTAAAGGTCTCCATTTTGGATAATTTCATTTTGTGAATTTAATCTCTAATGTGTATTTTGTCCTCGATTCTGAAAATACTGAGATTTGTTGGCTAGGAGTCTTCCTGAATCTGCTATGATAAATATTGGGCTGTAACCCTATGGTACAGTCTCTGGATCATCATGGGTGGCATGGGTGGCAAGTGCGTTAGGCACTCGCCTCTCACCAATGTGTCCCGGGTTCGAATCCGGCCTGGGTCATGTGAGTAGAGTTGTGCGTTGGTTCTCTCCTATGCTTCGAGGGTTTTTCTCCAGGTGATCCGGTTTTCCTCCCTCCACAAAAATCAAACACTTTTGATCTCAGGCTGTACTCCGTGATCATATATATGGGTTGATGTGGCTGGCAGCCAAGGGCGCCCATGAAAGCCTGCTACTCAATCACGTTGAAGTCGCATCCTTCGCAATTCAGCACCCCAGCTGCCAGTAAGGCGTCAGTGACGGCCCTGGGGCGCGACTGCTGGAAAATGTGCATCCCAACAGTTGCAGGAAGTCTGTCTATCCCATCATGGATTTCCTTGGTCGCAGTACATCCACAGCAAGCACATTTTCAACTCTGTCCCATATTTTCTTTGGGGTTGACAGAATTAGGTGGAACGTGATACCATTGGGGGATGTAGGGTCATCAGGATTTGCGTAAATGAATCATGCAAAGTCCATTACAATATTAAAGTAACCAAACAGATAAATATCAAACATACAATTTGCTTTTTTTATTTCAAGGTGTAGCCGCTATATTTACAGAATGTACAAATATAAGTATATTACAGCTGTTTAACGCAGTATGTACAAGAAGAAGATACATGTACATGTAAGTGAACTTAAAATATAAATGAATGTTATTTGGCAATCTTCATTCAAACTTCTTTCAAACATTTGTTTTCTAACTCAACAAACACAAACAATTGTCAAATGTTATTTCAAGGCTTGGCAAGAATTCCACTGACGACCATCACTTGTGCACAACTCTCTATGGAACCAGCAGAGGGCTTTTTGAGATAAATAGCCGTCGCTGCATTCAATCAAAGTGTATCATTGTAGGTAAAACAAAAAAACATGTAAAACTCACTTTTCAGATATGCCACCCCAGTGTTATACAACTGAGATTGAAGTTCATCATAAGTTGTATCAAGTTTTAAAGGTAACTCTTAGAGGATAATAACCTTTTTTTCCGTAATGGTCATAAGTGGAATTCTTTCCCAAGACTTTAAAAGGCATGAAAATCACTGTTTTGACATCTAGCAACGGAACACACAAACCAAGCAGTTAGGAGATAAATTTTATACAAAATATTCAAAGAGACTTTAGTTTCAGTTCATGTAGGCTGTCCTTAGAAACCATTTGATATTTGAAAATAGAAACCTTTGTATGAAATCTTCTGGCAGTCTCGTGTCTCAATATATTGTATTCACCTAGAATTGTTTCACCGTTTTTGAATTCATTACGCAAATTAGGCTTGCCCGTCACCGACGTATAACAGCACTGCATATGAAAAAGAAATCATGCCCTGGCTCAGGTGGGATTCGAACCCATGACCTCCTGCTGGTACTAGTGCAAATAGCATACCACTAAACCACCAAGCTTGCTGAGATCGGCAGGGTAAGTCGAATCTTAAGGTAAATTGAAGCAGCCCGATCCTTTACTTCTTGATTCCCGGGTGCCATAATTACCGGTATGTGTTTACAGCAGACCATACAGTAGATAATGAGAGTATGACCTTGTCGTGGCAAAACTGAAAAAATTCAGCAGATCTCATGAGTGAAATGTTGGCAGTGAGAAGCTCTTATGTACTAAGCTAATGATACCAGAGGCTAATTTCATAGAGATGCTTATTAAAGGTACTATCATACTTCGGTAAGAAACCAAAACAGAAATGCTCACAGATTTACGTATAATTTAATACAGGGTATAAAGATGGTGGTGGTAGAAACATACCGTCAAAATTGTTCTGCCTGAAATGGTGTATTTATCCGGAAATTCATAAAACAACGACCAAAAATCTTTTTGATCTTTTAAAAGATCAAAAATAAAAGAGAAAAGACTTAAGAAATACTGTGGCTGTTTTTCACTGTTTTCTCAAAAAGTGGGCAACTGAAATTTTGTTACTGTATCTGTCTTGGTATTTTTGCCCATGAATCTGTATTTCTTTGATAAAAACCAATGTATGATACTACCTTTAAGCAAATTTTGGTGCTTAAGCAGCTCTATGAAATTGGCCCCTGGTGACTTTACAATCATGATGGTTCAGACGGTCAATAATCATTCCAAAAGTCGGTTAATACGAGAGACTTCAGTTGGGGTAAAAATTGTAGTCAATGAATACACTTGATGCTCTTTGTACATTCAACTGATTTGTATTTTTTCAAAACTACACCTTAAAGAGGATGTTCAACACTCAACAAACCTCGCTTTATTTTTTAGAACTATAATTCTTAAATTATTTGACAAGAAAGAAACAAAAAATCATCCCACACTGAACACAGAAAGAATCTTCTTGGATAATTTTTCTCTCAATATGCTCAACCTGCAAGCTCCCCAAAATTCAGATTCTCTGAATTTCATCAATGGGGTCAGCTGCAGACAAATCTGTGTGATTTTGTGACGTCAGATATGGGAGCCTTTTGTTCAAAAGAAAAGACTCCCATATCTGCTGCCCCAATTGACAAAATTCAGAGAACCTGAATTTTGGGGAGCTTGCCGTCTGAGAGAAAAATCATCCAAAAAGACTCTGTTTCTGTGTTCAGTGTGAGATAAATAAATATTTTATCTCATGTCAAGTAATTTAAGGATAATAGTTCTAACAAATAAAGTGAGGTTTGTTGAGTGTTGAACATCATCAACTTCAGCTGCAAAGGTGCTGAAATCACGCAGCAAGACTAAGAACAAAAACACATGCTTAGCATCATCATCATCATTTATTTGATGATTTGTGTGATTTTAAAACCACTCGCTTCGTGTCAGAGAAATCAGATCAGTTCATGATCACACAGAGACTATACAGCATCAACTACAGAGCCCAATTTCATGGAATCCGTTACCGTTAGCAAAACTTCGGCACTTTACGGTAGCAGACTTTTTTTGGTTACGGTAAGCGTATTTCACGGAAGAGTTTCCTTTTTGGTAACGGAAAGCAAGGAATTTCTGCAGAATGCATACGACAGTGAGTTAGCAGAAAATGATCACGGTAACGCTAGAAATTCTTTGCTAACCAAAAAGTCTTGCTTACGGATTCCATAAAATTGAGCCCAGGTTTCAGTGGTAGCTTCTTGCATACAGAATCCACACCCATCACCAGACACTTCTTGTTTTGTTTTACTGGCCCGTGACGGCCACTTGGGCCTGGTGCTGTGGTTGTACCCCGGGTGGAGGTATCAGCAGGCTGTGGTCCAGGGTCTGGTGAAGCATCAGGCCCAGCACTCCGGCTCGGTTGAACATGGCCTGACGGACATTGCGCTCCTGCTCCAGGAGTTCATCTAGTTTCAGCCACTGTCGACAAAACGACCACCAGGAAAAAGAGAAAACCAATCAATTACCACGAGCCCACAACATCTTCGGAACTACAGCATCAAAAACGGCTTTGCTCCTGTATTTTGTTTTGGAGCAGGGGCATGGCATTGCAAAATGGATGAAAAGATCCAGTCGTTGAAATCTCCTGATGTGTCACAAACTTCAACAAACAGTGGAACATAGCACCTCTAGTGTACCACTGGAAAGCACATCTTAACCTTATTTCGATGGTAAAAGTACCGTAACTCCTTTTTCTAATTCATAAGACTTTTACCACAATATCAGGATCAATACAAGTAAAAAACTGCTGCAAACTTTTCATCAACCAAAATAATGACATGAAATATATAAAAATGCTTGGAGTTAGGAGGGCCTGACGTTTCGATCCTAGCAGGATCTTTCCATAAGGCTAGCCATGAGACCAAGGGCTAGCCTCTGATAATGATCTAGGATCAAAACGGCAGGCCCTCTTAACTCTGAGCAGCCTTTGAGAAAGATCCTACTAGGTTCAAAACGTCAGGCCCTCCTAACTGCAAACAATTTTATGATGTCAGGTCACTTTTAAAACTTCATGACTGTTTCGCAGATTTTTGATTTGTAATTTCTTCTCTTACCCATCTGACTCTCTCCAGGTCAATCTCGGCCCTCCGCAGCTTCTCCCAGTTGTGATGCTTGGAGCATTTCCTCTTAGCGATGCGGCAGAAGCCCTTAGTCTCCTGGAAGACATCGGCTACTAGAGGGCAGCCACACACCTCATCTACGCTGACCTGTGGACGCAGTAAAATAAAACCATCGTTCAATGTATGTTAGGTTTCTATAAAAACCTTCATTGCTACACATCGGCTAATAACCTAACAGGCAAACGTCCATGCATTCTGTAAACTGTATAAACTAGTGCAAACTTCTTGAGAGGGATACAATTGGGCGATGTTGAGTGAGCAAGATTTGGGAGTACAGTGGAACGAACACCGCTATACCAAACATTCAGCTACACCAAACATCATCCTCGACTCCCAATTTTTGTGTATCCACTAGACCGAGGACCGAGTCTAGTGATTTCAGTGTCGGTCTAGTAAAGTGTGTACTGCACTAGTCCGGCTGTCTAGTGATTTTGTTTTCATTGCACAATTGAAATGCTACCTAAATTGATGATTTTTGCCACAATACTGCATACAATTACGGTTTTCCTATGCAATGCCTCAGGTCTAGTGAAAAAAGTTCAGGTCTAGTAAAATGCTTCAATTGCTAGACCTTTTTTTCAAAAAAATTGAGCCCTGCCGTACATAACTAACCAAACATTTAAGTTGAAAAAAAAAAGTCGAAAGATTTTACAGAAACGGGAAATATTGACTGGGTAAATCAAATGCTGCTTGGCCGTTTGTAATTGCCAAATGTCAATAAAACGGCCCACATTTTATACAAGTTTATACATGAATAGTAACAAGTGGCTATTCTTTCCCCTGAGAAAAGAAGGGAAAAGCCACTAGTTGCATACACCCACATACGTACAGCAGCATTTCATTGGACAAGAGTGCACTTTATAAAAATGGCCGCCAAACAGCCAGCGGCTGAAAATCACGAACGACCGCTATACCGAACAAATTTTGTCCATCCCACTATGTTCATTATATCGGCATTGGACTGTATATGGCCAAGATGTGGCTAAGCACAGTTCATCCGAGCTGTCAACACATCACAAGATGAATTTGCAAGCTGTGATGCAATATCCTATGACACGAACGGATTGCAATGGATTATCTACCTTAGGCTCCTTCGTGTGTTCGGGGCACAGCACTTTCAATCTCTTGCAGTACGTATTCTGCTGATGGTTGAAGAAATCACAGAACATGGACTCCCTGCCAAAGAACGGAAGCAAAATCAATCATTGGCGAGACGAAACAACCTACGTAGCCACACTAAATACAGCAGGAGCATTTATTAAACAAATAATTAACACAATGTTAACTTCTGTTGGATTCGAACCAAAAACATAACAACGGTAGACAAGTGCACACATTACTAACATTACTATCTGATTTGATATTATGCAAATTAGGCTTGCCCTTCACCGACGTGGATGAGCACTGTATACTCAGTGCTTGTGAGAGCACGTGAGAAAAAATCACATGCTTGCTCAGGTGGGATTCGAACCCACGACCTCCTGCTTACTAGTGCAGATGCCTTACCTGCTAGGTGATTTGATATTGATAACTAAGTCAACACAAAAGAGAACAATATTTGCCAACAAAACTTACCCAACAATCTTGGTCTTGAAAGCAGAACCAAATGATGTCTGACTCTCATACTATGGAAAATAAAAAGGAATATAAATAAATAAGAAATCAGAGAATACATTCTGAAAGACTTTGTGACTTTCATTTCAATTGGAGACTTTTGAGACATTGGCGGCAGCAGACTGAAGTCCCTCTTTTCGCTAGCTTGTGAGCATGCGCGCGTTCTTGTGCGCTTGCGCTATCAAGTTGAAGATCCAGCTCCGAAGTCCAGTCTGCCATTCAAATTCATGTCAAATGGGCAACTAAATGTTCACATATTAAAAAAATTGTACGCAAAAGTCACCAGGAGTTGAAAATCATGTGCAGCTTTTCAAAGGCAGGACTATGTTGATTTCTAACATTAACCCTAACCCACCTCAATCATAACCACAGTTTACCACACATGGCTTTTCCTGCGGTAAGCGTGGTATCCTGAATACCACAATACACCATAGTGTGGTTTGTGTGATACAGTGCCCCAATATGGAGACTATCATGACTATAGTAATGTGTGGTAAGCAGCTCTTATCTTGTGGATCATGGATACTGGAAAAATTACTACTCTGTGTAAATGGCATGTACAACGGTCAACAGGTACATAATGTCATTATGTTGCTGGATGGCTTGAATCGCAATGGAAAATAAAAATTGAAAAACTTATGGAACCCACGTTGGTGTAACTCATTATCATCATATTAACCACAGGATTTAGTCTGTCCCTCAGAAACCCTTCTGTCAGCCCAAGGCTCTTCTGTTTAAAATTTCAACAACTTAAAGTAGGGCCTAATAATTTTCACTGCCATTTTGGCAGCAAAAATTATAACAACATGCAATCAAGTAAGGTAGGCTAACTCTTTGAAGACTGGCTAAGCAGTAAGACTGCTTCATTGCAATGGTCTAACTTATAGACCAACTAGCTCCAAGCCCTTTAAGACCGGCTAAGGCATATAAACAGCTTTAAGACCGCTCATTGCAATCCACCCCAGGACTGTCTCGGGTTTCAGCAGACAGGAGGAAATGGCATCAGCCTGGGTCACATATAAACAGCTACCGTAATTGATTGTGAGAGAAATTTATGACAAGTTTACAGTCCGAGCATACCTTGCTGTAGCATTTGCTCATGTGCCTGAGAGCTCGGGCTGGGTTGATGGGATGGCCGCAGGATACGCAGAAGATACTCAGGTCAGCCTCCTCACTCTCACCGTCAGTGCTCTGCATAAGCAAGTGAAAACAAATAGATCCTAATGCTCAGGAACAATGCTTAACTACAGTTGGAACAACTTGACCAAAACTATTAGGTTGGACTAGCTTCATCAAATATTTAGATTACAAGGCGTGGCTATAGACCCTATTCATGGTGCATCCATCATGTCCCGGCTTCCCTGTATACCCCTTGGAGAATTCTAAAAAGAAAACGGGTACCAGACTATTTTGAATCCAAGCCTCGGTTTGATTGCACTGCTTCAGATGTAGGATGGATGTACTGTGAATCGGGTCAATAGTACTTAGTAGATATATGGGATAGCGCTCCGAACTAATGACGTCACAAAATCCCCGGATGTCAGACAAACATTGACTCACACACATAGAGTACATGGACGCGCACACCCATACATGTTTGCATGGTTGCAATGTTTGTCTGACATCCCGTGCTATTTTTAGCGCAAGTGCGGAGCGCTATTGTATCCTCTCACAAATTTGACAAAATATGGCAAGATCCAAGATGTACTTCCACCATGTGCAACCGAAATCTTTAAATAAAGGTCAATGTGACTCACATCCTGATCCTGGGCCACCTTCTCCTTCTTGGCCCTCTCGACCAGGTTGTTGAGCTTGACGATCTTGCCGTCCAGCTCAGCAATCTTCTTCTTGACGTCCTCCATCTCGCTCCGCATCTTCTCCAGTGACTTTTTGTTGTTCTCTTCGGCGATGCAGGGACTGCGCTGCCATTGCTGGATGCGCTGGGGCAGGAACTCAAACAGGCGACTGGGGCAAGGGTGATAGTAGGAGGACAAAGGAAACTAGTGAGTCTACCCGTAATTTGGTGAAAGGCCAACCCGCCAGGGATTCAAAGCCTCTACTAAGAAACCTACGTGTATAATTTCAGTACTCAATTAATCTACATTTGAGATTTCCTCTCCTTGTCAAATGAGCTTTGAGTCTTCTGCTCCATGAGATTCACTGCTAGTTTTCAGAAGCCACTGCAGAAACATCTTAAAGGTTGTATCATACTTTGGTAAGAGACCAAAACAGAAATGTTCACAGAGTCAGATATACATATAACTTTCAGGGTATGAAGATGTTGCTGGTAGAAACCTACCGTTAAAATCGACCGAAAATCTTTTTGATCTTTTAAAAGAGCAAAAATAAAAGAGAAAAGACTTAAGAGATACTGTGGCTGTTTTTCACTGTTTTCTCTAAAAGTTGGCAACGTATGGGACTGACATTTTCACAGATTACAGTTACTGTATTTTCCTTGATATTTTTGCCCATGAATCTGTATTTCTTTGACAAAAACCAAAGTATGATATTACCTTTAAAGTTAAGTCTCAGTACTCCTCTCTCCAAAGAATTACAATGCTAAGATATACGCCTTATTCACAGCGCATCCATTTTTGTCAACTTCCTTGTATACCCGCTGGAAAATATAACACCTATTCTAAAAAGAAAGTGGGTACAAGACTGTTTCGAATCCAAGCCTCGGTTTGATTACACTGGTTCTTATGCAGGATGGATGCACCGTGACTAAGGTCTACTGCTTACTTTGTTGCTAGTTTTAGACCACACGCCTCGCTGCAGTACTTGCTACCTGGCCTGGCAGCACTGACACAGCCGGGCCCGAAGCACTGCGGTAGATCCTCCTCGGCTGCCGTGTTGGACCTCAGGACCCTCTTGAATTTGGGCTCATCGATGGGCTTCTGCTGCGAGCGTTTCCTCTTTCGTTCCTCCTTGCTCGGCCTTTTCTCCTTCTGCACTGGTGTCTGATTGAAACAAGAGGAAGACACAGAAACAAAATCTGTCACAAATTTGACAAGATCCACCCAAAATAATCTTACAGCAAATGTTTGTAATGTTCCCTTTATGCACATGATTATCAGTTCATTTTGAGATACCAACTCCTGTCCTAGACCTCAATACACCGATCCAGTGGGCCACGCCCACCATAGCAACGTCCAAGCAACAACGCACACGTGCACAACATATTACAATCGCCCACACACAAAGCATCGCATACTCTCAATCACCGAAAGCACCCCTCTTCGTTGGACTTTAGTTTTGGAAAAGACCAAATATGAACATTTCCTCTCAGCCAGGGAATCAAGAGTCACAAATATAATGAAAATATAAACACCGCTTGACCATGGTTAAGAATAAAACTCGGATTTGCCACAGAATTGCCTTGTACATACGAAACAAAAGTAAACTCAACGAAAAGAGTGAAGTAAAGAACACAAAATCTGAAATATTTTGTCAAACAAAATGGAAGCAATTTGTCGGACCTTAAATAATGCATTGTGATTGGTCAATTTGTCAGGGGGCGTGGCATGCTGTCACGTGACTTAAAGAGTGTATTCGGTCATCTCATTTGGTGCAGAACAGCAGAGGAAACGAGCAAAGAAGACTATCATATCATCCACACTCTCCAAACATTTCCACCGCTGCTCCGTGTCAAAAGAGATCACAAATTACCCACTATACGTCACGTGATGGCATGTAAACATTGGTCTTGCAATTGGTCTATTGGTTAAATATTTATCATAAATGGCATTTTGGAGTTGAGTCGTACTTCAACACGTAATTAATGAAATCTGCCCAAGGCATGCCAGCATGAAGCACCATGAATCAATGGATGTTTTAAGGAGTTTTTATTAAACAGTCAGGCATTGGAAACAAAGCTGTGGAGCAACAGATTTATGGTGCAACGTGCGGATAACTTGTCTGACGTTTTGACGTTCCGGCCAGGATATGCTTCCGTTATCTTCAGGCCTATTACAAATTGCTGGATTGAATGACCTCGCTTCTTTCTCTACCAACCTGTCGTTCCTTGGACTCTGACTGTTTCTCCTTCTTCACACTCCTCTCCTTCCTTTCTTTCCTCTCGGTGGCCGGGTCTAGCTCGGGTCTCATGGCGTAGTCATAGTGATCCACTAGGTGAGCGTCCACTGTAGGTGGTGCTTGCTGGGAATCAAATCCAACAAATCATTGAAATTTATATCCAAGTCTACACACACAGTTCTTTTCAAAACCACATTTCTTTCCAAACGAGTACATGGTGTATCCGCAAACCTTCAACTCATGTAGCTTCGGCCATGCAATTCTTTAAATCCTACTGCACTTATTTTTAGCATGTAACATTAGAGCTTATACATGTACTTGAATTAGTGCTGGGCAAAATCGGGTAATTTCATATCCGGTTACTGATTGCAAAAAAAAAAATCAGGTTAATGGTTAACCTATGTTTATGGTATACCGGTATACGCCTTCTTCAATGTGATCGCCGTTTTCAGAATGCTTTTTACGATATTATTATTTACGATAGATCAAGTACACAATGTCCCTTTTACATCTTGTATGTGAAAAGTATGTTTCTACTTGGCAAAATGGACAAAATAACTGACTGATGTCCTACGTAGGATAGGCCCCTACGATGCGTTATCCTTTGTAACTCGAGTTACGATCGATCGTAAGGCTTTGTGAAAATGATTCCCTGGTTTTATACCCAGTTGCTTTCATGTGAGACCCTGGTTGTATTAAACCTAGAACACCCTGTTATATCCATACCCTAGAGAAGCGTTCACTCAAGCTGCTCTGGGTATCTGTGTCTGTATCTATGCTCGTTGTATCCCACTCAGACTGGCTTGAATTGTGGTGCTTCCGAAGAACCTTCTGCTTGGGCAAAGCAAAAACAAAACCAAAAACGAATACTTTAGAACTAAAGCAACCAAAAATTGCTCCTGGAATGGTATTCACCTTTTTTCAAAATGTCAGGATGCCGTTATTTGTATAACAAGCCAGTGGTTTAGGGATAAATGCTGTATCATGGCAATCCTTGTTAACTGCACAGGTACCATGTAATCCTGTTCCATAGTCCCTGGTGTGTTTTAACTTCCAACTGTATTGTGGTCATTCTAATTCCAGGAACAAATAAGAGGATTAACTGCTTTTAACAAAGGAAAGCAGAGGGTACAATTACTACATCTGTCTGCAATTCCTTGCCCCAACCTGGTGAAAAAATCAACAAACGTTTGAGAAATAATGACCAAAAGACGGCGATGTTGGGCAATCCCAAGACCGATTCAAGGGAGGTACTCACACTAGCCAGACGAATGCACTGTTTCAGCCGACATTTCTGTCTCAGTTTGTTCTGTCCTCCGTACTTCTTCATATCCTAAAAAAAAAGGAGCAAAAAAACGGGGATTAAATACAAATTATTTCACGAGTTTGCTTTGTTCATAATTTCAGTATTTGACCATGAGGTCTATTGAGGATATGTGGATTTGGAAGTGGAATGAGGATATGTAACTTACCAAGCAGAAGTCACACTTTCCGCAGTCGTTAACGAGCTGACAGGGTTTGCAGTGACCGCATCTCCTGGCATGACGCTACACACAGAGAAAATTTGCAATGAAAAACTATCAATACAAGTAATAAACTGCTGCAAACTGCTCATCAGCCAAAATGACCTGAAATATATCAAATGCTTAAAGTTAGGAGGGCCTGACGCATTCGATCCTAGCAGGATCTTTCTCAAAGGCTTTTGAGAAAAGGCTTTTGAGAAAGATCCTGCTAGGATCGAAACACGTCAGGCCCTCCTAACATTAAGCATTTGAAAAACCATCAACTTAGATGGCTATGCATGGCGAAAGCACATAAAGTAATAGGCTTTGCGGTAACACCATGTGACATTTATTGATCTCTTTTGTGAGTATGGGGTAGAAAGACCCGGTTAACTTGATGTTCCGGCCGGGACACTTTGGCATCTTCAGGAGAACGCTGCAGCTGAAGGTGAAGACTGGACTAGTAGATCTAGTCTGCAATAGAACAATTAGTCCAGCCTCCACCTCACAGCTGCAACATTCTCCTGAAGATGGCCAGAGCATACTGGCCGGAACGTCAAGTTAAACTGCTCTTTTCAGAGCCACCCCAAACTAACAAAAGAGATGTGTCAGATGGTGTCACCACAAATCGTCAGTGAAGGGCAAGCCTAATTTGCATATTATCTATTTCCCGACCAAAATCATTTCATATTCATGATTTACTGCGGTACCCGCCGCGAAATTGGATTTGACTCACCCTGCTGACCCCAGCTAGCTCGGTGGCCTAGCAGGTAAAGCATCTGCACTAGTAAGCAGAAGGCTTTAGCAGGGCTGAAGACTGTTCAGGCATTTCAGCTGTGTCTAAATCGATCATCAATAATCACACAACATCAACTCAACAATGCATACTGTATCCCCAACCCCCTGTAATCTGGTTTAAGTCTTCAGATCCTCACCGCTGCTGCCCCTGTGGCCTTGCGGCCATCCTTATCCGATGAGGAGCTAGACGGCTTCTTCTTCCACTTCATCTTCTTCTCCTCCTTCTTCCGCCTCCGTCGGTCCTCCTCTTCCTCCTTCTTCTTCTTTTTCTTCTTCTTCTTCTTGGCCTTCAGCAACTCCCGGGCTTCCCTGGCCTCGCGTTCTCTCTCCTCTCTCACGTCCCGTTCACGTTCCTTCACCTTGTCCTTCTTGACAGTTTCCTTGGCTTCTCGCTTCTCCTTTATGAGGGTCTTGGCCTCTGGATTTGTCTCTGTTGAGGAAGCAGGAGAAGAGAAGGAGCAAATGACAAACAGAGACCTTGGAGTGAATTCTTCAGGCAAGTTCACTTTCCCTCAGCAAGAGAGCCTTCCAACAAATCAATTTAACAAAATTTCTGAGAATGCTTGGGGGTAGGAGGGCCTGACGCATTTTGATACTAGCAGGATCTTTATCAAAGACTGAAAAGATTCTGCTAGGATTGAAACACGTCCTCCTAACTCCAAGCATTTTATAAATTTCAGGTTATTATTTTGGCTAATGAGCAGTTTGCAGCAGTTTATTACTTGTATTAAAAATTTCTGGGAACACGGTAAGGAGTACCAAAATGCTCAAAACCATGAACAACAAAGTTTGAGATTCCCTCAGAGGTATTCAAACTGTATGAAGCAGTCAGCACAAAGTGACGGATTGACACTTACTCTTACAAGGAGGGCAGGCATATCTCTTGATGCTCTTAGCGACGTCCTTCTCGATGCCAATGCAGTCACCATGATACCACTCCTCGCAGTAGTCACAACAGCTGTGGTGAAAAAAGAGGAGACTGATTAATACCAGGAGTGATAAGGGAACAAATATCAGCAAATATCGTGGAATGCAAGTAGCTTATGAAACCTTTCCAAGGGGGAAGGTTTAAAGAAGTGAATCAGTCATTCAGGAATCACAATATAATACAAAAATTTGTGACTGGAATGTTGAATTTGGTCACAGTGTGACATTTATTAATTTATTTATTTCTTCTTTAGACTGGGTGTCCCATTCAGTGCTTACAAAGTACTGGGACCCATGTGTAACAATTGGCTACCAATGCTGACCAGTGACATTTAATTAACATTCAAAGAAAGGTCTTATATCAAGGGTCACCCTAACTGCCGACATCCACCGACAACTACCGACAACAACTGAAAATAACTATTCATATCGCTAGAATTAACAGTTCACAAAACTTTCATTAAACTGCCAAGCACTGAAATTACTACAGGTTACTAGTAGATTGTTTTCTTAACAGGGGCCGAAAATAAAGTGTTTTGGGGGGTGAAAACTATTAACTATACCTGTCTCGGTGGATTTGTATTGGTTGCCATCTTGTAGTTGTTGTTAGTTGTCAGCATTTGTCAATAATTGTCGGTTTTTGTCAGTAGTTGTCAAAAGTTGTTGGTAGTTGTTGGTATGTCGGCAATTAGTATAACCAGACTTCATTATTACTATCGATACACTTAATGATACTGTTGACCTTCTACAGGGTTTCTCCTGATAAATCAATAAGTTAATATTACTATCACCCAGATAAAAATCAATCATAACAATGAAAACAACATCAATAATAACTTTGAATGCCTATTACAGAAGATACCAACATCATAAATCTGGTTCCATCCGTGGATCGACAGATGCAATAATAAATGGGATCTCCGGATTCTTCTTCAGTAGTGTCTTTCTCTTTATCCTTGTCCTTATCTTTGCCAGTCTTCTTCATCATGTTCAGCAGGGTTGTAACCTTAGCCTGTCTCTCTGGAAGGTACTGGAAGGACCTGGCTATGTCATCTTGCTGTAAATTCAGAAGCAAAACAAGTCGTGAAAATATTTGCAAAGAATGTAATCTGTACCTTAACTGAACTTTGATGAACCAAACCTTAATAATAGGTGATAATGTTGTAGTTTAGGCCAATAATTCATTTGAGGAAATATAAACCACTTTTGCAAAGTAACTCCCCTAAATTAAATTGGTGGTGGTGTCCTTTCAAATATTATTATATACGACAACAACACCAGGAGTAATATTGGGCTACAGCTACTGCAGCTAGCACAGCAGGTGCAACAGAACATATAAACGGTTGTTACGGCGTGTGATAAAACCACAGCACAGGGGATCCCAAACTAAACAATCGCCCTAAACTACACTAGGAATAATTGCAGAATACCTCTCACACACGGCACTATTTCCATCCGTGTTACAGTACATAGGCCTAGGCCTATGCCGGGGAATTTTTCGCTGTGGCACGCGATGTGCCCTTTACCACCCCATGATACAAATCAGCAAAAGACCTTATTGAGCCATAAACTATCACCGTGTAATGATGGCTAGTGATTAAAATACGTGTGGACGTCATGATGATGCTCATAAGGTTTCAGGTCAACTCGGTCTGTAACCAACTCGGTCCGAGTCAACTCGGTCCGTGACCAACTCGGTCCGTAACCAACTCGGTCCGAGGCAAACTCGGTCCGTAACCAACTCGGTCCGTGACCAACTCGGTCCGTGACCAACTCGGTCCCTATGGGAAAATGCACGCAAAAATGTCTGGTAATTTTGTTGCAGCAAAACGAGTACGTAGTCTCGCAAATTGCGTGAATTTAACTATTTATTTAGGCCTTTTTATTTATTTATTCATTGATTATCTTAAAAAATTATAAGAATAAAAAATACATTGGCAGGTGCTGCCAAGGGATGACAAAAAGTAAAAAAAAAAAAAAAAAAAAAACCTGTCATCAAAAGACGTGCCTTCCAAAACACCTGCCAATTATAAATCTTATATATGTATACACAGATTAATTAAAACAAAGCTAAAAAACAAAAAACACAAAACACAAAACAATCATCATTATTATTCATTAATTGATTTATTAATTTTAAACATAAAAAGCACGTTTTCATAAGGCATTTGACTTCGCGTATAATTTAATTGATATTTTAATTAAAATTAATTGTATTGTGCCATTTTATCAAATAATTATTGTATTAACATAATATGACATAATTTTATTTCTTGACGGTTTCAGCCACAAGCAAAACATATTATGTTATGATGACATTAAAAAGCAAGTAGCCTACATGTTGTACACTGCTGCTGCAAACTGGATTCTTGTTTGTGTACGTTTTCCCATAGGGACCGAGTTGGTCATGGACCGAGTTGGTCACGGACCGAGTTGGCCTCGGACCGAGTTGGCCACGGACCGAGTTGGTCACGGACCGTGTTGGCTTCGGACCGAGTTGGTCTCGGACCGAGTTGGTCACGGACCGAGTTGACTCGGACCGAGTTGGTTACGGACCGAGTTGACTGGCACCCGCTCATAATTTAATTAGTGTCGACAATTGCAGTCCTTTCCATTGACTTAAGCAGGCGACTGTTCACGGCAAAAGCATTGCAACATTTCATTAAGTGACGATTGATCATTAAATCCCTACAAAAATCTTACCGATGAACTGTTTCCCTCACTCTCAGACATGGCGCCTTCTTTTAGAAATTCGCCTTTTTTTCAGCGATACAAAAATCACACTTTGACACTAGAATTAACATTAACAACACGGAGAATAACGCTACCGCTAGGCAATGTTGTTTTCAGCTTCTGTACAGGTCATAGGTCAAGATGCTAAAAACAATAATAAAAACACAATTTGTTTCGTTTAAAAGATATATTATTTCAAAGTATATCTACAATTTATATTTATCATCATTCTACATATATTTTATCACATAGATTTACATGTTAACATTTATTTTAAATAATTAATGAGAAAATCTAAAATGAAAAATGTTAGAAGCTTAGTTAATTTTCAAGATGGCTGCGCCCTGTAGAGCCTTTCGTCGCCTCGTGAATTTAAAGTTTGTTACAACGACAGCTTTAAGAGGTAAGATTGTTTGATTTCATGGAAACTTAGCACCATTCTTTGGTTTGCAAACACACTGTCAAGATTTTGTGATCTTTAAATCTTCTCAAAAGCTAAAAAGTAGGTGGACATTATCACATTTGCACATTTGATTTGAGTGATGCAGTGTGTATGATGAGCTGCAGTCTGACTGCAGTGTAGTAATGAATGGAAGTTGAAACTGTGCGACAGAGGGCGCTATATAGCTTCTGTGCCATACGTCAGTGAGTTTTGGCCACCTAAAACAAATCCATTATTTAAGTTCTTAAAGAGCTAAAATGAGATAGAAACTTGCAGCAAATGTTCTCAAATCCTTAAATTTAAAACCCTAACGTTAGTAAAGAAATTTTGAAAAAATTTTCAGTGTAATAAAAATACAATCAAATACGACACCAGGCCAGCAGCAAATGCCGGGAAAACGGAAAAGTTAACCTAATAACTATGACCCTAGGGCCTCCGTTTCCTAGGGCCTCCGTTTTCCCACTTGTTGCAAATTGCCTGTCCGCACTTGCATCCCGCAACGTTCTGGTGTGGGTAGTCTCAGTCTGTTTAGTCCTGTTAGTGTAATAATACCAGACCCATCAGATCAAGAGTTGTCCTAATCAGACCGGAAAACTTTATTCAGCTAAGGATTTCGTATGTGAAATGTCGCATATATTAGTTACCATTCCCCCCATAATTTCCCTCAAAATAGAAAGCTCTGACCGCCTTCCACAAATTAAACCTTGCTAATATAATCAAGATCGAGGACACCACCACTATCATATTTAAGTAGACCCAGTAACTGGGGTGCTGAACTTCCTTTTTTTAATTTTGGGGTTGACAGTCGGTATAGCACCCCAGAGAATTGCATAGGCTTAAATGTACACAGAAAAAATTGTAGTTTTTGTACTTAACCAATGGTACTTGCGATGAAAATGTCCCCAAATGATAACAAAGTCATCATAGATCGGCTTGAAAATCGCTCAGTCTCTTCTCAGATTGTCAGGGATGAAATGCAGCTTATCAAAACCCAGGCGATCACGATCAGACGGCGGCCATTTTGTGTGGCTCTGTTCCACACATTTTTGCCGGCAAAAATATGAGTGTAAAGTTCGGAGCCACCTGTTTTTATCATTTGTATTGTTTCCAATATCTCGATAGGTTCTTCTCATCCAAAGCTGCATCCCTTCTACATCAGAAGATACACAATCCCACAGAGCCAGTCCTCCACCTTGCCCACAGAGCCCAAAGCCCACACATCATGGCAGCTGCTGAGTGCCGTCTGCCTGGAGCGATACCCAGTCTTGTCTCAAGATCTCGGAGAAATGGAGGCAAATTACAAGGGAATGCTTGAAACCGTTGAGCTTGAGAACAGTCTGCTCTCGGACCATGAGCTGCAACTTGCACAGGACAAGTACGAAATTATGCAAATATTTGTCATATATCACATTTTGCTTTTTTAATACTTTGGCATTTTACAAAGCGGCAAGGGTCTGCAATGCCCCCTCACCCAAGAAGGGATGGCTAAATCAGGACCATGGTTTTTCTCTTATGTCTGTGGTACTAATTATAATTCTTACTTATTCGACACATGCCATCTCTTTATTTTTATGGTTTGAATTTGTTTGTCATCCTTTAGGGAGAAGGCTTTGAGGAGGCAGAGTGGAGCTGAGGAGGATGATGATGATGGTAGTGAGCTTGTCTCTGCCTTGGATCTAGAAGACCAGTATACTGAGGAGCTGAATCAGTTTAATCCAGCCAGCAGGGTTTCAGGTAGTCTATGATTTGTTGTCTGACATCGCACAGGGGTGGAAAGTGTCACTTTAATATCCCTAGCCCTCTGCATGTTATGTAACCCTAAACCTCTGCATTTACTGTTCCTGTATGTGAAAATATCAACCCAATTAAATTTCTGTCAACTCATTTGTGTTTTTGTTTTTTTTCAGAAGCTGACAACCTACAAAGTCTTCAACGACAGCTGCTGGATAAACTGGTGCTGTTGGTGAAGTGTAAAGTTGGTGATAAAAGCCTATGGATGATGCCTCAGGGTACCAGACAAGATGGAGAGTCCATGAGACAGGTCTGTTGTGGTTACATTCGGAATTGGCTACGGCTTGATTGTACACCAGTCTATGGCAGCCAAGCTGCAGCTGCTTCCCATAGACCTGTGTGTAATTTCAAGCAGTGTAGTTAGTATCAGATTTCTAATTGAGATACTTGACCTTCAAATTAATCTTGTCAGTTTCCCTTGTGGTTATTTGATGATAATATTGATTTAAAATCCGCATCCTAATAGTGATCAACTATGTACTGTTTCTCAGGTTGCAGCATTGCAGCTGCGAGTATCGATAAAATGGTCCTTGGGATATAGCGGTATTTGAGTGGTTTCATGGCTTCTGACTGCCAAACGAACACCGCCAACATAGGGCTGGATAGCTAAGTTTGAAAAGCGCTGGTACGGTACTCTGAAGATTGCTGGTTCAAATCCCACTCCAGTCAATGTGTTTTTGTTCACTTTTCAATGATTTGAAATACTTAAAGGTGACTCTGCTTCATCAGAGGGAGAACTTCTTGTTGTAACAGCCGTACTTCAAACTGAAATAATATACAGTACTAGTCTTGCGTCAATTGAACCATGCACATCTATGGCGGATCCCTCTTTTTAAAGTTCAGTGTATTTGCTCAGATGAGGCACAAGTCTTATGTAATGGGAGACTTTTGAGACGTTAGCGGCAGCAGACTAACTCTCTTTTTGCTATCACTGAGCATGCGCGCGCAATTGTGAGCATGTGCGCGTTGTTGTGCGCCTGCGTGCGCGTGCGCTATCAAGTTCAATACCCAGCTCCAAAGTCTCCCATTAAAAGCTCTTAATGCTGGAAAGTTTCTGCAGTAACCTACATTAAGCGACCAAGAATGTGTTGGTAGGGAGTTTGGGTAGGCAGCATGTAATGTGGGTTGTGGATGAGTGGAGAGGGCTTGTTTGTTTCAGGCACGAGATCAGTGATCCTGCTGCTCCGGATCCTGCATGGGACGTGGATCTGCAAGATCGCTGATTGCGTGCCTGAAACAAACATGCCCTTTGTTTGAGTAGAGGTTGTAGTATCTGAGATGAATCTCAACCTTCAGTTCTGCATTCTGTGTCCTGCTGCAGGTGGTGGACCGCATTCTACGTTCCCACTGTGGCATGATGGAGATGTGGAGGGTCCGTGTGTTTGGCAACGCCCCCAGCGCCTGCTTCAAGTACGTCTACCCGCTGGAGATACAGCAAGAACAACAGTGCAAGGGAGCAAAGGTAAAAACAAACTAGACATTTATGTCTGTTGATAACAGAACATAAGGCTTTTCCGATCGTGCTATAACAGACTTTAATGTGTCACAAAGAAAGACCTTCCATATAGGGACTTTGTTTGGACTACGTTTGGTTTAGTAAGATTGACAGTTTAAAAGTAACAAAAGTGGGGTCCAGAAAACCCTTGTGTTGAGGCTATGGGCTTTTTTGACAAGAAAAAGAGGAAGGAAAGAAGAAGAAAAACAAAAATCCAAACAAAAGCAAAGGCTTTTCCGCTTTGCTCGGAAAAGCAAAAAAAAAAAAGGTTTCTATTACAGGCCCACTACATTGTATCTATGGCATGTTATGTGTATTGCAAGGGACAGATAGCTTTTTTCTGTTCTGCAGTAATAAATGTCAGGATGATTTTCCACTTTAATAGCAAAATTACTCAACAGATTGACATTTTGGCCTGGGTCTTTTTAGCAGGTTAAAGGTAGTATCATACATTGGTTTTTGTCAAAGAAATACAGAATCATGTGCAAACATATCAAGGACGATACAGTAACAGTCCTCTGTGAAAATGTCAGTCCCATACGGTGCCCACTTTTTGAAAAAAACAGTGAAAAACAGCCACAGTATTTCTTAAGTCTTTTCTCTTTTAATTAAAAGATCAAAAAGATTTTCTGTCGTTGTTTTACTAATTTCTGGATAAATATACCATTTCATGCGGAAATATTTTTAATAACGGGAGGTTTCTACCACCACCATCTTCATACCCTGTAAGTTATACGTAAATCTGTGAACATTTCTGTTTTGGTTTCTTACCAAAGTATGATACTACCTTTAAGAGCAAAGCCTGGACAGTCCATATTGTAGGCACTTGCATGCATTTTTTATATTGGTTTTAAACCAATGAATTCTGAACGTGGACACCTTTTCAAAGTTTTTTCTTTCCGTTGTCTATGTGTTCCTGTTTAGATCTTCTTCTACAAGGCCAGATTACTGAGCGGAGACATCAAGGTCAACGACAGTATCATTGAAGACTATGCTTGGGTCAAGCCAAGTGAATTGGACAAATACCTCATCCCATCCTATCTAGACACAGTGAGGAAATTCCTTGTGCCCATTCATGTACCTGTATAGTGTGAAGAAGTCAATGCGTTTTAATACAGGCTTGTGTTGCAAGGAACTTTGGACAGAAACTTCATGGTTGACTTTTGTGAATACCGGTAACTGTCGGAACTAGCTTTAATCTTGGATCTTGTGGAGTGGATCGTGTCAACTATGTGGAGCCACCATATTAGACTCGGTTATACCGGCTGTCTAGAAGCCTTTTCTTCTTGGGAACTATGAGATGGACGTGGGTGAGATAGTCAGGCCAGCCCTATGGGCCATCTCCAAAAACACATGCTCCAGTGTGGCTATGTTCTTCTGTTTCAAATGTGTGACAACTAATAATTGGATATTCGGCAATTCTGTGTAATGGCTTCAAGTGGATCACAAAGTGTTTCAATGGGAGACTTTTGACTGACCATTGTTTATCTAAAGAAAGTGCATACGTCCGGTGTCCAGTGCTCTACGCCAAGAGTACGCGAAAAAATTAAACATGTTTATTTTGTGCGTACGTGTCGCGTACTCCTTATGCGTACTCGGCGTATTGTTACATAAGCCAGCGTAGACTAGTGTAGGAACAGCGTAGGAATAGCGTAGGGCAGCGCAGTCCCTACGCAACGCTACTGTATACATAAGGCCCGGTGTGAAAGGGGCTTTTAAATGAATCCATTCGGTTTCCCTTTATTGATTAAAAAGTTGTACATCCTGTTTTAGTAATCCTTCATGTTCCGTGTCTCAGGTTGCATCATTATTAATGCTGCACGTATCTCAGATGATCCTTGGGATATAGCAGTATGTGACTATGTGAGTGGTTTCATGGCTACTGACTGCCAAATGAACAAAGATAATTGACTATTGGGGACGGACACCACCAACATAGGACTGGATAGCTCAGTTGGTAAGAGTGCTGGTACGGTATTCCTGTGGTCACTGGTTTGAATCCGCCTCAAGTCAATTTTTCTTTGTTCACTTTTCAAATGACTTAAAATTAATCCAGTCAGTTTCCCTTGTGGTTATTTGATGATTATGCTTTACCATTTGACAAATGTTGAGAAACACAAAAGACACACAGTTTGCTATGTCAAGTTACTTCACCCGTAAGTTGGTTTTTTTTTTTTTTTATTACAAATCTCTCTTTGCAATGAGCGGATATAATATATACAAAGTTAACATTTTTACAAGCCGCTTCATTCTAAATTACTGGAAGAATCTACTGAGAGTTAAAAAAAAATTAATTGTTTTGACTACTGACATACATCTCTTCTCTTTTGTACAATAAAATGATGCAGATGATTCAATGCCAAGGTATAATATGCCTACCCTCTCATTTAACCAAAAAATGACACAAATAGAAGAGAAAATGCTGACAATACTTCCTTTCTATTCAAATCAGGATGACCGATTCAAAGTTTGTAATTTTTCAGCAGATAAGTTTAAAATCATTCAACAAAACAAAAACTAATTTAGAACATAATCACTTCTTCTACCATCTTCATAGATGTAGTTTCAATCAATTTTTCATCTTACCTCTACATCTTCTCCATTATGAGCTTAATAATACTCGGTAAAAATAAATCCATGAACAAGAAATATTTTCATATTTTTGTTCTGAAACTACTTTGAAATTGTGAATGTTGATTCTCCCTACACTTTGTACCTAACCACGGTAGCAGAGGTAGGTAACTGCATGATTTCAATACGTTAAATTGCCAAGGCTAATGTCAACAATACAGGTAAAGGTAGTAACATACTTTGGTAAGACACCAAAACAAAAGTGTTCACAGATTTACCTATAACTTACAGGGTATGAAGATGTGGTGGTAGAAACATACCGTTAAAATGTTTCCGCCTGAAATGGTGTATTTATCCAGAAATTAGTAAAACAATGACCGAAAATCTTTTTGATCTTTTAAAAGATCAAAAATAAAAGAGAAAAGACTTAAAGTTAAGAAATACTGTGGCTGTTTTTTACTGTTTTTGTCAAAAAGTGGGCACCGTATGGGACTGAAATTTTCATAGATGACTGTTACTGTATCTCTCTTGATATTCCATGAATCTGTATTTCTTTGATAAAAACCAAAGTATGATACTACCTTTAAACAGAACAGGCACTCTCTAATAAAACATGTCCCAGCGACCCTTACCAATCCACATTTGATGTCAAACCAACAAATACACCAGAGTACATGTATTACTTGAAGGCTACATATGTATATAATATATATATGAAATAACAGACTGATATATCCTTCAGTGTCATCATTCATGATTTACAACAGTCCTGAGAAACTTGCTACATGCTATCTGCCCTTCTACTCTCTGAAACCTTGAAAAAAAATCTCTGAGCAACCATCTGCCAAAAAAAACATGAAAATTTGGACAGCACAATCTTGCCTTTATAGCTGCTCTCTCTTATACGTTCACCATTATTTAATCGAGTTTGTTGTCCAAAGACGATAAAAAGATACATTTAGACTTTATAACTGGAATAAGATTTCAAAAGGTGCTGCCTACTTTTGCAGCATTCAACAAATTCTCTAAAACTGTACAAACCTGACGTTTTTGCTTTGTTGCCTTTATGCGGCAACAATACACAATGCCAAAACAAATGTTAGAATTTACATTCAGAGGAATACATGGAATAAAGTACACACACTTTTTCGCTAATTAATTGGTGTTTTTTTTATATGAAAGCCCCAAAGCAAGGACATAAATATCTCTCAATATTAAGAATTCCTGCCTACAAGGAAAGGGACACATGTCTGTCCTTGCATAACAGCGGGAAGTGTGCATTATATTTGGGAGAAATAATTTACAATGTGGCTCACATACTCTCCTGATGTTTACTCCTGAAATTCATCTCTATAATATACATTATTATATAAATAATAAAAACAAATTCAAACCTCCAAATTCCTACAGTCGCAGGTTTGAAATCTTGATTCAGGCAGTTTTCCTTGAAATGAACTTCAAACCTTTTCTTAGCATTCTCAAGTCTAAAATTTGCATTGATGCAATAGTTTTCTGGAAGTCACTTGGCTGGAACTCCTTGTCAACCAAAGAAATATGTATTAAGCAAAGCAGATTTTGCTTAGCTAATAAGACATGATAACCAGCTAATGCTGCATTGCATTGTCTCAGGAATGGCTCTGTATATGCCAGAGACACACAAAAAAACTGCTCCCTACAAATGGTCATACTAAAGTGTCTCACCCCAAGAAAATCATAAGAAAACTCAAATAAAATAAAGTCATTTCCTTTTTTGAATATCACTTGAAACTGACTGCACATAATTTGCCTCACGTTATATGGGCTTGGGCCTAGTTACGCAATTCGCAAGTCAACAGCCAGTTAAAGTTACAATGGTGTACTGCTTTTCGATTGTAGCTTTTGTTTGTGCAAAGAACAAATATCTGCTAAGAAACAGGTTTGTGCTACAGCAGTTCTACACAATTGAGCTCTGCTGTCATAGTAAACACAAGGTTCCTTCAGAGAGAAGAGACGGACTAAGAACAATTGATTCCATTTTGGAACAAAAAAACATTAATGAAGACCATGATATACAAGATTTAGGAAGACATTCCCCTACAAGGATATCTTAATACTTAAACAATCTTAATACTAGCATGATAATGCAACTCAACTAGCTAATTAAAGCAAGTTACAGAATGCTTAAAACCTACATAAATCGTTCCTCCTGTTTCAATAATCATTATATTACAAAAACGTCTTCGGAACTCAAATCTTACATAGAAATGGTGCAGACTTGAGAGAGGTAACACACAATGCATGGGGTAATTGCTGCGTTTGACAACTTACCTGAGATTTTCACACAAAATGATGGCATCTTGTTACACCATATGAATGAATGGGTCTAGGGGGAAAAACTTCCCCCATTCCCCCAAAACGATCCCCCAAACACTACCCATAAGTTTTGGCACCTCTCAGTTTAAAAAGACAACACAAAAACACCTGCAGCATAACATGATGTCCCCCCCTAAAAAAACACAAAAAAAAACCCAAAATTAATCCTCAAAATCATCTGAAACAAAAGCCGGATCCTCAAAATCACCTCAAAGAAAGAAATCCTAGAACACAACATGCTATTAAGAAGTGTGGCAGTCACGGCTAGGAGTTTGCTCTGGGCAACCCCTCAACCCCTACTTGCTAATGCCGACAGCGAGTTCAAGAACAACATCGTCACTTTCTTTTCTATCAGAACGAAAATGAAGCTAAAACCAGAAGTGAATAAAACCGAGACCTGATAATTGTTGTTTTCCATTTTCACTCCATCTCCTCAAATCGGTTACGCATGACCTTTTTGACGGCGTCCCTGTACGTGTCGGTTGCTGCGATGTCATAATTTCCGCCTTTTACTCCGAGACCAGCCCCAGCTTGCCTCTTCTGGACCTGTAACAGAAAAAAAACGACGACCAATAGTTCAAACGAAAGAACATCATTAACACTAGTGGGTTAACCGATCCACAAAGGAACAATGTTTCATCTGCATTTAAACATGGCAAAGTGCTGTAGCAATTTGAACAATTAGTCAATCTGTTGTACAATGGGAAGTCAAATTCGCACATTTTCAAATTTTACCAACATCGTTGGTCGGAATTGAGACGAGGGCGGATATTACATTTGTATTAATGAATACAGAAATCTAAATGAGGGTAAGAATTGAAAAACCTGTGTATAAACATTGAGACAGCAATGAAAGTTATTGTTTGGTATGGACATTTATATTTAAACAGCACTGCTACTGTACGGACCATTAACCCTTTCAGCCCGGGCATGCCTGGTGTTTTTTTGTTTTGTATACTGGCCTCATTATCAGTCACTGGTCAAAAAGAGATGTCATGTGTGCAGGGAGCTAGGCCTAAACAATGGTTGAATACCATCCAACAATACCCCGAATTCCAAGCAGAGGTAATCGGTGTCACAGCAGCTGTGTTCCGAACTCACAGATTGCAGCCTGCTTGAAAATGCCAAACTATTCAAATGCAAATTAAGGGGGGTAGATGTACCACAATGAGCAGAAAATAAAGGTTCATTAAACCTCTTGTTCCAGACAGTACCCCCATTCAATGTATTTCAATGGAAATAACGAAACAATCACGAATATTCTCACGCCATGATGCAAACTGCTATAGCTGCTTCCCTAGCAGAAGGGGTTAATGGAAACCACAACCTTGGACCTTAGACCTACCTGGATTGGATCGGTACGTCCCTGTTGCTTCTTGCCCAGTCCTGTTCCCTTGTTCCATCCCATCTTCTGCAGCATCTGATTGCCAATGTTGTCTTCTTTCAAACCCGCCTTGGTAGGTTCTTCATAGGGCCTGTTGCACAGAAATAAGGTCGGAGATGGTCAATACAAAGATAAGAGTACTCTATAACATTCATTCTCAAATATCCACCCAAACTGCCCGCCCCCACTCAGAAGACGTTTGGCTGGAAAATCTCCCGACTCCAACAAAGTCCAACCACAGTACCTGTATGGCAATTCATTGGCTCAAGTTAGGCTGTAAAGGCTCCACATGTGACCTTCTCCGTCAAAATGAGTCATAATCCACAATTTTGCAAACGGATTTATCTACATGATCAATGCCCATGTAGCATGCATCATTTGCTATATTGCTGCGCTAGCGAAATATGTCTGTGAAAACTGTTCATGGGTTGATTTCACGAAGCCCTACGATCGATCATAACTCGAGTTACACACAAAGAATATCCAATCATATCCTACATAGGGCAGCAATCATAGGTCCTACGATTGCTAGTAGATTACAATGAGTTTGGTGAAATTGACCCAAGACCTAATAAAAAAGCACTAAGCAATCCAACTTATCATCTGAGAGTGGGTCATAGCCTCATGGTATTGGTTCCAGTTCAACTTACACTGTGGGTTTCGGAGGACGGAACTTCTTCTTTGGCGGTGTTTCGTCCACCCCAAACTTTTGCCGTCTCTCCTTTGCTCGATCCCGATACTGATACTGAAATGAAACAGCAAAGATCGACATAGATCAGGTCATGTGGTTCCTCTCAGGTGGGAAGCTTCAAGGAGGCAATGACAGCAACTGCCATGATACCCCTGGCCATCACCTTAGTTCTCCTTCAAATGTTGAAGTAGGCTTTTTAAGAAGGATTCTAACTAGGAATAGAGCCGGCCTTGATCTTGTGCTTTAATGAGCAAGGCACTTACATCAGTATAGGGCAGCTTCCATTAGAAGATCAAAATGTCTACGATGACAGATGTTGAAGGCACGATGGCCAAGACATGAGCCACACAGGCCACAATATCTCCTCTATATTCCATGCTAAGGTCATGTCCCAAATCTCTGGCCGCAAATTACACATGCACCTATGGCAGCCAAAAGTAAGTGACTGCAGCCGTTTCCATAGACTTCTTGTGTGTGTTTGCAGACACAGCCAGAGATTTGGGACACAGCCTTAGTAGTGTTGTAATGGGGCACTATCGCCATTGAAGCCCTGCTTGCAGTTGCAGCGGCGGCAGCGGCACGGACACGGTCACATCAGTAAGACAAGAGACACACCTGTTCTGTTGTATGCCACACTCAAGACTGACACACTGTGGGCAGTGGCCAAGCCACTATATCAATGGACACACTTGGGTGATTTATTATAAATATTCATCAACACCATACATTCACTATAGTAGTGACTTAATAATGTTCTTCCAGTAGGCTAAGGCTTTGTACTCACATCGACATCCCCCTCTTCCTGATCGGCATATTCATGTGACCCCTGCTTGAGGTTGGCCAGATTCTGCTTGTGAAGCTCCGAGAACTGCTGGTGCTTGACCAGGATCTCCTTGGAGGGGAACTGGCGCTTGCACAGTAGGCAGATCAGCTTGGACCAGTCCGTCAGTGCATCCAGCGTAGTGGACTGGTTGCCGGTTGCAGAAGCGGGATTCGCGGCGGCGGAAGCTGGGTGGATATCAGGTTCGGGGTCACTGTCGCTGCCTCCTCCGTAAGAAGCCACGATGCCGAGCTGTAATCCCAATAACACCACATCAACTTATGTCTGAATGTTTTTTGAAGGCTTCCTACCAATCAATTTTTTACAAAAATGTCATCAGGCTAGACCACCTCACCCAAAATTGATTCCTTCAAGTGAACAGTTTCCTTTGACTCGTTATTGAAGTACAATATGTGGCTATGAATTCAGAGGCTAGGAATCACCTCTTGGAAGTCACTTAGTCTGGCATGGCCTACCTTACTGCTCCCTGTACCAGGATCACTGGTCTGTTTTTGTAGGACATGTTGGAGCGTTGCCTTGGTGTCTGCTGGACTAGCCTGGATCGAGGACAAAAATTGAAGAGTTTTTAAGCAATCAAAAAGAATTTCCTGTGTCGGTACATCTGATTTAACCATTTTGTTAACAAAATTGTTTTGTTGAGTTCCTGTGAATGATTCTACGAAGAGAAAGGTGCAGTAAATGCAATTTGGCATCCCAAAGTTGTAACCAAGACGGAGTGGACAGTGCTCGGAATAAGGCAAAAGGGATGGACCGATGTACATGCCAATCAAACTCTGACATGTTTATTTTATTTTCCACTACTGGCAAATGACAGACAATACTTACCAAAAATATCATCAAAATATGAGAATAGCTTGTCCAGTATATCATAAAGAATCTTTTGATGTCCTGAACCAAGAAATTTGTTTAAAATGTCTCAGGTTTTAGCATGCCGACTGCACCCCAAAGAGAAACACACCATGACAGAGCTCTCTTTCAGGCAATGATACCTCAATTTTAGATGTGAGACTCGCTGCCCATTTGGGGATTTTCTATTAAGACACAAATGGTTTTTATGTGATAAACTAGCGCCCTTACCTTCTTCATGAGCATTGCAAAGCCTGCATCGGCTGCCCCGACCGTGAAGCCAAAGCCTTCCGCCCCACCAGCCCCCTTCTTTGCAGCATTGGCCTTGGACGAATTCATGCTCTTGGCCCAACGTGCCATGTCTTTTGCAAGCTGCCGGAAAAGTACAGTGTTATTATACTGCTTATTAAGTAAGTCATTATATTATTCTTCTGCAAGCCTACCAAATAAGGATGTATTGCAATCTTCTTCTTATCGAGTCACTACACTACTCCAGTGCTGCACACAGATCCTTGACTGGTAAGTCGTATCTCGAGTTAAGATCAATAGTAGGGCTTCGTGAAATCGACCCCTGGCCTCATAGGTGCCAGAAGGAAGGGACTCAGTTTGGGTAAGAGAGATCTATGTATGGTGACAGGCTTAGCTAACCTTCTTGGCCATCTTGTTCTTGTCATTCTTATCCTTCTTGTCTTTCTCCTTGGTTTTCTCTGAGGCTTTGTCCGAGGCTTCCTGGTCCACCTTGGCAGTGGTTTGTTCGGGCTCTGGTTTGGCTTCCGGAGCTGGGAGGTAGGTGGATGCCGTGGCGTCCCAGTACAAGTACCTCTGGGTCACGCTATTGAAGTAATAGTGTGAATTGGCATCATAGTAGAGTCCAACGGTAGCATCGTAATAGAAACCAGACATCTCATCGTACTGGTACTTGGATACGTCCGGGCTGGGATACTTGATGCCCTCGACAAACACCACCGGGACTGCAGGAGCAGCAGTCTCTCCACTAGAATCCTGCAGACGACCAAAAAAAAAATAATCCAACAGTTGAACAATCTAGCCTCATCATGAAATGCAACTCGAAACTTTCTGATTTTGGGGAGTTTCTTGCAGACCTGCACACCAGGGCCCAACTTTATAGAATCCGTTACCATAAGCAAAAATTCTTTGCTTACGATAGCAGAATTTTTTGCTTACGGATAGCATATTTCAGGGGTTTAGTTTTCTTTCTCGCTATGCTAAGCAAGGAATTTCTGCACTGCATTAGCAGAACAAAATCAAGGATAGCCTAGAAATTCTTCGCTAACCGATTAAGCGCCAAACATCTTGCTTACGGATTCCATGAAATAGATTTCACGAAAAGCAGTGCCCGTAAGCACACAAATAGTTTGTAACGGATTTCATGAAATTGGGCCATGCTTAGACATGTACTAAAGAAGTTGTACACTTTACATGCTGGTAACTATACATCTGGAGTAAAATCATCCTTGAATCTTAAAAGGAAGACAACTAAACTTGTTGACTGCTAAGGCAAGTAATGTTTATGATTTGTGGCAGGAAGTTATAGAATAACAGGCTGTTATACTCACTTGTTTCTTCCTCCTCTTCTTCTTGCTTGTTGCCGTGGCAGCTCCTCCCTCATCCCTCTCACCAGCCGTCCTCTCCAACTCCGCCTCCTCCTCTTTCTTCCGCTTCTTCTTCTCCGTCCACTGCCTGGACTTCTCATTGAGGGCCTCCTCACTTTCCTCTCCAGCTGCTGACGCTGCTGTGGAGACCACTGTCCCCGCCACTAATGCTGCTGATAGTGATACTGGCTCAGCAGTCTGAGCTGCTAATGCCGCCACGTTCTTCCTGGCTTCCTCTTGCAGCTTAGCGGTGACTATAAGCTGCTGCTGCAGCTGCTGCTGTTGCTGGAAGATTAGGATTTTTTTAAATGAAGACAGCAAAGTTTAACACACAAGATAGATTTCAATGAAACTGCGAGCCCGTTTGTTTCAGGCACGAGATCAGTGATCCTGCTGATCCGGATCCCATTTTAGTGTATCCTGCATTGGACGTGGATCTGCAAGATCACTGATCGCGTGCCGAAACAAACAGGCCCCACATGTTAACCATCGAATGGGAAACAATGACCGGTTGTTAATCTGCAATTACGCAATTCCTTCCTTGCAGACGAAATATCGAGAAAAATTCTACAATAGCTACAGGTACATGTAAAGCATTGATTCAAGTACTTGAGGAAAACCTTTGTGGAACACTCAGGCCGTGTCTGAAACGGAATTCCACAGCTACGGCTAGGACTATTGTCTAGGTGTCTCTGCGTATTTCCAATGGAGTGAAGACCTAGACCTAGCTCTAGACAGGAGATTCGGATGCAGCCTCAATTGTGACTTTCATTTACTTCTGTGAAAGAGACAGTTGCATACCTGTAGCTGTAGCTGTCTGGCTGCTTCCACTTGCTCCTGGGCCACAGTGGCTTTATCTATCCACAAAACAACAAAAATGACATCAATGAGACAATCGTCTTCATGAATCAGCAAGACTATTGGGCAAATGAACTCAAACAAGCGATATAACAACACTGAAATGCCCCCCCAAAAAGGATTCGCTGCCCTGCGGTCAAACCAACAATGGAAGCCAGAGGAGTTGTACTAGGAGCCATCTCAATGTCTGTTTCTTTACTAATACTTGCTAATCAGGAATTTCAGCAGGGGCCAATTTCATGGAGCAGTTAAGCACAACAAAAAAATAACTTAGCACAAAATGTCTTGCTCAATAAAACAAACCACCATTAAAAATTCCATTAGATATTCATGGTCAGCGAAAAACAGACAAACAACAATCACAAGAGATACACAACACATGAAAATTTGCCTGCGAATCCTGTTTTTATTAAGACAGAAATTTTATGGTTAGCAAACATTTTTGCTAAAGCAGGGCCGTAAAATTGGCCCGAGATTGGTTCAGTGTTCCTACTCACATTGGTCCTTGTGAGCCGGTACGACTGCCGCCCTCTGTAGGGTCGTTGATGCTGTAGCATTGGTTCCGATCACAACGCCTGGTGCTGGGTAACCGGCCTGACCTGGTAGCCCTGTGCTAGCTGCCGGGATGATATGTGACTGGTAGGGGAACCCCTGGGACTCTGTCAGTTTTGTAGGGTCAGCGTTGCCTTCTTGGTAATAGGCGGTACTGGCAGCAATGTCGGAGGATGGTTGGGTGGTGGCTTCTACATTGTGGGTGCCATACTGTCGGATAATGAATATTTATGAGTTATATCTCATGCATATGCAAGAGTTGCATGCATATTCATTGTCAAAAAACATTGACAAAATTTACATTAGAAATAGGGCAGAAACTGCCTTGATGTGGAATAACTACATCTTCTAGTAGTTTCCTTAAAGAAACTGCTTAAACCCTCCTAGCTTAGCATCTTTTGCTTAACCATCTTTGTGTGAACAGAGAATGCTATACATTTACCTGACAAATCTGCATTAAACAATATGCTATAACATTTTGTTTTACTTTTAAAACTTAGATAACTTACTGCTGACCACTTGGGTTCAATAGCCGCAGGATTGGTGACCCTTGAAACGTCAGGAACGCGTTGCTTGCGGAAGTGAACCGATACTGCGAGACAAAAACGTACAAATTAATCAAGACCATGAGGATGATTGGTTGATCGTGGTATTAAACTTATGCTAGCCACGGATAAGTAATCCGTCAATTTCATAGAGCTGCTTAAGCACAAAATTTGCTTAAGCATGAAAAGTCTTCCTTGAACAACCAAAACTGCCAACCAAATATTAAAGTGGCACTTACTGCTTTTGTCTTGTATTCGGCCATTGTATGCTAAGCATAACATTCACAAGGCGTCGAGGATGGCATGCTAATATTATTTAAGGTTTTTGGCACTAAAGCAGATATATGAAATTGGCCCCAGGGTTATGAAAATGGCAAGTGCCAAAATAATGTCAAAATAAATGTCTGTGTTATAGCTTGATAGACATTAATGCACTTCATGTAGACACACAGCACGATCCGAGGCAGTGCTGCAGAAGATAATTGAATATCATCAAAGGAGACTTGAAAATAAATTGTACACTAAAAAAAAATGAAAATTGGATTTGGAACAAAAAATAGAAATAAAACTGAAAAGTTGCATCTCAACACAAAATTGCTGAAGAATTCAAATACACAATCTACAGCACCAATGCGCTGTTGTTCTTATACATTGTCACGTCAATTGCTACTTTATATGTAGTCATACAATAGGTTCCTCCCTACACTAAAGCCTATCTCGGCTGATTTCAGTCTCACCAGATTTGCCGTCAATCTGAAACGGCGGCTGCATGGAGGCCAAGATGTTCATGAGGTGCGTGGCCGTTTCCGGTGTGCTCATCTCCACGTAGCAGTAGCCCCGTGAGGTGTGGGTCAGATCGTCCCGGGCGATGCTGATGACCATATGGGCAGAGGAGATGTACTCCAGGACTTTGGTCACCATCTCCTCCGTCGTCAAGGCGTCCAAGCCCATCAGAATCAAAACTGATGTTCAAGGGTGAGATGAGATAGAAGGACCAGGTTTAATATACTACTGGATGTTTTGTGGAGTAATAGGTCGACAGTTTGCTGAGGTTGGGGTGTGATGGAAACTGGTATCACTGGATGTTTGAGACCTGCTATCACAAAATGTCAGAAGGTGTCATCAGACCGTCCAGACGCAGCGAGGCAGCATTTCACTGGCCTTGCAAGACAGTGACCCATGTACAGTTGGAAAAGCTCTCTACCGGTTCAAATGAGTGAACAATATCATCTCAATTTAGAGTTGTTGTAACTTCCCAACTACTCCACATGAAGTGCATCTTGGTGTCTAGTTACGGAGAGGCAAAGGGTAGTAAAGGGACAAGTTTCTGTCCTAACAAGATGTGCTCATCAGTATCATAGACACTCTTAACTTAACCCTCTTAATCTTAAACCTAACGCTCTCCACCTGCCACACAAGACAGAGCTGCCTACTACACATTACCACAGTCTCCGCAAGGAAAGTGGATCATAACCCGTGCATTATCACGCACACCACACTGTGGATCACACACTGTGGTGTATTGTGGTACAATGGAACGCCACTATACCGAACATTTGGATATACCAAACATCATCCTTGGCTCCCAAATTTTGTGTACAATGTATAGGCATGCTGAACATTGTTCACTATAAGGAACAACCACTATGACGAACAATTCTGTGCATCCCGGCATGTTCGTTATAGTGGCGTTCCACTGTATTTAGGATACCATATTTACCACAAGGAGACCATGTGTGGTAAACTGGTATGGAGGTGGGTTAGGGTTAATAGGGTATTGAAGAGCAGGCAATGTGTTTCTTTCCAAGCATGAAATGGCTCACCATTTGACGCTACATCTCCTATTTCACTGTATCTCTCCGAATCTATGGGTGAAAGAAAAGACAAGGCAGAAATGAGAGACCCATCATCACACATGGACGATTCTCCGGCATGTACTTCACAAGAACAGAATGTTTTTTTGGGGGGAGCTGGGTCTTGCTCTTCCAGAAGTCGAGGGGTAGGGGTGCCATCTGGTTAGCGCTTGGTTTGCTGCTTTCGAAGCCACATCAAAAAAGTTCATTTCTCAAGAACAAAAGAACACTTTCAGCTTGGGCCTTTCTCAAAGCTCGGCTCCGGGCTTTGGCTCCGGCTTCGTGTCTGTTTTCATAAAGGTTGTGGTTTGCCATTGAAGCTGAAGCTCTGTTGTCCTTTTCAAACCACAGAATCTACTTCCTAACTGCAGCCAAAAGCTTTTATTTTGATACCTTTAATTTTGAAATGGATTCATAAAATGGAGGCGGAGCTGGAGCCGAGCTTTGAGAAAGGCCCCTGGTGTACAAGCACAAACATGTCTTTGTACTAGCTCACACAGAGACTTTACAGGGATGTGAAATTACACATTTAAATCTGAATTCCGATTTTTTGGTTTAGATTTTAACTCAAGAATTTCAGCTTTTTTTGAACACCTAGTAGTGTTTCTATAAAGTTCACTACTGATTTTGTTCATCTTTTTATTTTTTTTAATAAAGATACTTTTTTTGAACACCTGCTCAGTACAAAAGAATAGGAACGTTTACATTTCAGGTTTTTCTGTGGTATTTTCAGATTTTTTGTGTGGCCACACTTACATCCCTACTTTTAAGAAAACATTCTAAGTTCTACCACATGTTTAGCCTTTAAGAAAGATCCTGCTATGATTGTTTGGTAGTGTTTCTATAAAGTTCACTACTGATTTTGTTCATCTTTTTATTTTTTTTAATAAAGATACTGTACCAATTAAAGAACATTTGAACAAAAATACTAACTTCACTCCATCCATGTAGATGCAAGCAGACTTAACTAAGTTTTTGAAAGATAAGAAGACCTGTTTCTTTGCTGATAAACCGCAGCCCTCATCCCGAGGGTTTGTTGACGGGGACTGGGGGGGGGGGGGACGGGAATCCGTGGCTTGTGCCTCGGTCAAATACAAAGGCATTTACTCCTTACCATCTTTGCTGATGCTACACTTGAAGCAATACTCTCTCCGCTTGAAGTTATGCGTACCGCACTGAGGTGAAAACAACATAGCAATATAGAAACCTGCCAACAATTTAGCCCATGAGTCCGGGACCAGACTTCTCCTCGGATACCAAAACCAATGCAGAATTCTTTCTTTTTTCCCAAGAGGCAAGCATTCTCCGCTATGTTTGTGAGGAGAATATCATTCTTTTCCCCATGGAAACATTCAAAGCTAGTTCAGTTAGAATTTCCAGTTTTCAACTGATAGTCTTTACTTCACTGACGAAAACATCTTAGGTCATGTAGGTATAAGATATCATTCTCCTATCCAGAATGAGTTATGTCGAATGGTTTGTGAAGATAAACAGATAAAAAATTCCACAAGTCAAAAGAAAATATTTTCTGGGCAAATGAGAACAAAATATTCTTCACTGTATTTTATGAAAATGCTCATTCCTCACACACAACTTTTTTGTTCTCGCAACTTTTTTATCCTCTGCCATTTTTTTTCAGAAATGGTTCAAGTAAAAAAAAAAGAGTGCGCAAAAAAACATAATAATAATACTGGTAAAAAAACAATATCAAATTCCAGTGATTGAACTGATCAACAAAATTGATAAGGGACTTCAAATTGAGTGGAAAGTCAGTTGGTGTCATTTGCGAGTCCCGCCATTAAAAGCCAATATTCTGCTTCTCAATTTCTGAAAAAGCTTGATCACAGTAAGACACCACCCCTGAGCAGAGTCATCAAAGAGCTAAAAGCTCTTCGATGACTCTGCTGAAATAGTGTTTTGTAAATATTGGGACATTTGTGACTTTCTACCCACTTTTCAGAGCCTTGACCCGTCAACTCTTCTGGTGCCAACCGCATAGAGCTGCTTAAGCAAACAATGTGCTTTAGCATGAAAAGTCTTCCTTTATCAAACAGGATTACCGATCAAAATGTTCATGTGATGTTTACTGCTCTTGACTTGTACTCGGCCATTGTTTGCCGAGCACAACATTCAAGGAGTTTTGGCGGGCATACTGATTTTCCTTAATACCAAGGTTTTTGGTGCTTAAGTAAATTTTGGTGCTTAAGCACTTTAAGCAGCTCTATGAAATTGGCCCCAGGGGTGAGTGAAGCTGATGCGAAAACGAGGAAAAGCTCCCAAGATGGCACGTACCTGAGAACAGAACCAGTCTTCTTCCCTGTCCTTATTGGAACTGTACACCAGCTGCGTGTCCTGTCCGGCCAGACTAATGTGACTCTGCAAAGGGAAAGCACAGGGTACGGACATGAGTGGACCTGAACGATCACAGACATTCACCCTTGGAACAAGTCGCTTGCTAAACGAGCAAGCCGTTTCTGGTGTGCTTGATTCTTTTTTTTTTTCTTTTTTTCTGTGGGGGCTTTTGCTACTGGCCGGTGACTAAACGTGAGAGTGGACGGGGGGAAGGGGGGAATACAAGGTGGAGTAGGCCGCAGCTGCGCTGTATTACTTGGCAAAGCTTGCCCTACTTTCGTTTGAAGACAGCTTACCACTTCATTCTACCAGTAATATAACCCCTCAGTTTCACTGGCCCACACCTTCAGACAACTTTTGCAAAACATTATCTAACCCCTAAACAACAGTTTGTTAGTGTCACTTGTGTTTTTGTGGGTTTTGTTTTTTTCAAAGGAAGGATAACCCTGGTAGGGATTTTTGTAATTTAGGTATCTTTCTTTCAGTAGTTTTAGGTATCTGACACACCTTTTACCAAGTGAAAGGCATGATCATGATGTTAAGGGAAACAAAAACCCAACCAAAAGTTATCCAGCGTGTGTCGTAATCATTAAACCATCTCCCCTCCGTCTCTACAGATTCAATTTAGTTGTGAAGTCAGTGCACTCAACATCTAACCTCTTGACACTGAGTTTTGTTTATCATCAGAAGATCTGTTCAAACTACAATTCACAGAACAGCAATGTCTCGGTATGTAGAGTTCCCCTTTTCAATTCTTTTAACCCTTGCCATCTCAAAAATGCCAAAAATAAGCTCCCATGAATGACAGGACTTTGAGGCTTGGGACAGTAGGGAACACTGTACTGTGTCCAGGTGTTTGGTGGATTGAGGAAGGCTCATAGCAAAGAATGCCCTTGAGTTAGGATTATTCGAGTTATTAGCCAGCCTGTTGCATAAACCAATGCAGACCTTGCTGTGTAGTAATAGTCAACAGCCGATGCTAAACACATAATACACATCCTAGACATGGTGTACATAAACCATCGGCTACCACTTCATTGTGACATCATTCTTACTTGTTTGGATTGCACTGACTTGTCCTTCATCCGGCCATTGGAAAAAACAGAAAGATTTGTACCCATCCTTGAATCATACAGGTTGAAAGCAACACACCTAACCATATGATCCTTGCAAAGAGGACTTCAGGTTTAACATGTCTTGATAAAAAAGCTGCATCCTCTTTGAGCGATCCCCAATGTCCAATTTCTCAGGTTGCAGCATGGCTAATTGCGCATTTCTTAAATGATCCTTGAGATATAGCGGTATTTCATGGCTTCTGACTAACAAACGATCAAAGATGATTGGCTATTTGGGACACCCCCAGCATACGGCTGTATAGCTCAGTTGGTAGAGCGCCTGTACGGTATTCTGGGGGTCGCAGGTTCGAATCCCGATCCAAATTTTTCTTTGCTCGCTCTTCAATGTCTTGGTAAACGCGCCAACAAAAAAGTGATCAAACATCTCTAATTTAAGTCTTAAACAGTTTTTCACCGATGAAGTCACTCAACAGTCTATCTTTCCAACATGAACTGACAGCTAGACTTCGAGCTAAATTCCCTAAGCCCGTTGTTCTCTGACTGAAGACACTTTAAATCTAAACCAAATTCTGAATGAGACGAGAAATAACCCCTATGATTTTTCAAATAAGGTTCAGCACCCAAAACTTTGAATTCATCAGTTATCGTTCAATACTTGTCTTTCAATCACTTTTTTCAACATTTTCTTTCAAAATGCTTTCAAGTAAAATGCTTTCAAGTAAAGGCAAGTAAAGGAATTTTAGACAATGGGAACTTGAACTTAAACCTGAGCTCCTGCATGAACATGCCAGTGTTCTACCAATCTGAGGTATGTCACCCTTATGAGAGGGTCCTTCTTTAAAAGTGATCAAATGAGATACTCAACCAGGAATTATGACAATTCTCACATTGCTCCCTTTAAAGGGAGCATATATGATTTGCAAGGCCTCCAAAAAAATTGTATTGAGTTTGAGACAGAAAATGGACTCAACAGTTCGTAAACAGTGCATACAGTCACCATGGGAAATCTTGGTTTATCAGATGCTGGGTTTTTCAAGCAAATCAAGATTTAGTGTCTTTTCCAAAGATCGTTCGTCTGAACGATTTTTGGAACAAACACAAAGTAAACTATTCTTCATGTTTTATAAGCAAAATCAAGTCGGGTTTTCGCTATTTTCTCGTGACTCAGATGTCCGATTGAGCTCAAATTTTCACAGGTTTATTATTTCATGTACAGTGTACATGTTTGATCAGACAAAGTACGAGTGCTGTCCTGTGACCTTTACCAATCACGTATTGTACCTTTAAGTGCAATAGCCAAAAGGAAGGCCTAATCATGGGCTGAATATCTCAGGAGAGAGAGACCACTGGTCAAATATTCAAGCAATCCTAGGTTCAGGTCTTGGTTTGGTCACTTTTTTGTCACTTACAGCTCCCCACAAAATGCTTAAACATAAAAATCTTAGTGGAATCTGAACTACAAACTTGGATAAAATGTTGTCTTTTTCAGATGTTAGATGGTGTACATGTTGTATCAGAATTTGTGAATGGTAAAGAAAAGTGTTGAATGTTCCAGTCTCTCTGTGATCACTGGTAGGCAGAGAAATTTTGGAAAACCGACGGCACTGCTCAAAATCATCCACATAACAGTCACATGTATGAGAATAGGGAACCAGAGGTACCAGATGCAATGATTTAGCAACCTACAGGAAGATTTCCCGATGAATCAACGTCACTAATTATCCTTCCGTCAACAATTGGCGGAATAGCTGCCGCACCAACATTCACTCATTGGATTTTTCCTACTTTCCTAATACTTCATGAAATTACTTGATCCCTATGTACAAAGATTTGTTCCGTTACCAAACGAAAAAACAAAAAGCGACTCCATACAAAAAACCTCGATGCAAAACAGCAAACGCAATAAGCAACTGTGAACAACCTGTACTGCCGTTTGCGCATCGCGTACAATGTATGGGTGAAACAGCGTATTGTTAACATAGGCGCGAGAGGAAAAATATGCAGCGCTGTCGCAAAACATTGTGAAGGGGACCGGGGGGGGGTGTGTTTTCGATTTCTGTTTTTGGTTGGTGGGTCCGAGAAAAAAAAAAGACCTGAGGGTACAGACATGCAGGAAAATACACGAAACCTGGTTCTCTTCCATCCATCGTTGGGCGTCGGGTAGAAACTGAAACTCCACAAAGGCAAAGCCCCTGGATGCACCTAGAGTCGAGGCACAATAACATTCAGAACAGCAGGGTGTTAAAAGGGGAAAAAAAACACATTCAGTTCTGACAAACCAATCAAGCCACGGTTAGAATGCAGCACGCTTCCACTGCTTTGGTTGGTGGGTGATTTGGGTGTTCATTTCCCTGCCACTTGAGACAGGAAGCCGTGGTTTTCTGCTGTCATTTCAGTGCTGTATCATACACACCAATATCCTTCATTTTTTCGTTTCATGTTCTATTTTGGTTTTGTTTTTGGCGTCCACAAAAAAAAAAAATCAATATCCAAAACCTCAGATTTTAACATTGTTGAGTTCTGAAGGAATTTTGTGTCGATCTTCCATTCACCATCTGGGATTAAACAAAACCAACTAACTTCCAAAAACAAATCTATTTCTAAAATTTTTACATTGGATATAAGATGAAATCTGACTTATTTCCGCAATTAGACAATCGACACAAACATTTCCGTTACCTGTAGAAGCGCAGCCACTTACCTCTTATCCTTCTTACACAAAAATTTACCACCATGCCAGGCTGAGATCGAATACTATTTCTAGTCAAGATTCAATTTGCTACAAAATTTCTTTTCGAAACGGAGGCTGAGAGTTTATATCCTGAGAAAGTCTGACAAACTCCACTAGAAACTGACAGGCCGACAGAACAACTCTTCAGTTGAAACCAAATCTATGTCTAAGTATCCACAGATAGATGAGTGGAAGACCATGTAGCAAATAAACCACTGAAATTACCGTAAAGTGCCATGTATACGGCGCACTTTTTTTCACCTCGGCAAAAATCAAAAGTTGGGGGTGCGCCGTATACATGGGTACAGCCCGCTGGCGGTCTCGAGAGTGTGGGTTGTAATCATTGCGCCGCGCCTAGTTAAACTAAGCATGTGATGCACCGGCAGCGACGGTAACCAATTAGCACGATGTCTGACTGAAAATTGAGCGAATGATTCATGAAAAATGCCACTTAAAAAATCTAATATTTCCGACTCTTGCGATTGGCCTAGGAAAACTGAAGTGCAAAATTCGATAAGGGTTAGGACTAGATCGAGACACCGAAAATAGCGTGCGAAAACACAGTACGTTGGAGCGCCGTTATGTGCACGCGATGACGGGTGAGTGGACATGTGCATTTACATTACAGTAAATGCAATCTCCGGGCCGTGACGGTCCGATCGTTGGACTATGGTCGGACGTACATATTTCATTTAAGAATGTCGTGATTGTTCAATAAATTATCAAACCTGTGTCTGGAGTCATTATTGTAATCAACAATAGTCACGTTTCCATTGGGAAATATCCTTATCCTCATGGGTAAAAACGTCAAGTTCGCGACAGCATTTTGCTGCAACGTGAACCGCCATTTTGATTTGTTCTAATGTAAAGATGACAATTTGTAAAGCGCGCGCAGATCGTCTAGCCAATCACAAAATTCGCTCGCGCTATTGCGGACGTAGGATGAACAATTTGAGGTGCAATTGAGCCAACTCGTACGCCGCTAAACCCGTACGCCGACGCGACCAACTCGCCGTGCGGTAATTACCAACTCGTAAGATCGGGTCGGCGTGCGAGTTGGTCGGCGACTCGGCGTATGGTTGGTACGAGTTGCCAGCATTCGTCGGCCCGACCACGTGCAAGTATTTCGTGCGAGGAAAATGCCGATAGTTTTGGATCGAGTCGAACGTTATGATCATGATAGTTGGACACGCAGCGCTTGCAACAAATTGTCCACTCACACAAAAATCCGAAACGGGAATGTACAATTGAGGAAGTATATGGTGGAGATCGAATACTGTTTGCACGTGTGCACGACAGGATGTAGGCCGCGCCGCACGCTTAACGATATTAGGCCTACATCACGTAGGCCTCCGTACGTACTGCTTTCTGCAGCGTGGCGTGGCGCAGCATTGCGTGACACTGACGCTTCGGGTTGTTGCAAACTCGGGCAAAACATCCCTGAAAGTTGTGAGTTGGATTGAGTAATTCATTGTTTTTATTTTTCTCGAATTTGAAATTCTCAATTGAAATAGAAATCACAAATGAGCTGAGAAAAAATAGCGATGCAGTTTTTATAATTCTTTTTGGTCGTTCACGGCCGATTTTTTTTTTTCTTCCGGCTGATGTCAAAAGTTGGGGTGCGCCGTATACATGGGTGCGCCGTATACATGGCACTTTACGGTACACAGCATGATTTCATGGGGACACTGGAGAAAGGATTCGCTTCGGATTGGGCAGGGGGGCAACCGGGGAAAGTGCAGAGGGGGTTTCATCATGTTCTCACCTGTGTCTCGATTTCTGACCAATCGGACGTCCTTGATTGGGGCGCCAAACATCTGCAACACCGCTCGGATCTGAAAAATTCAAGATACATAGAAGTTTTTTTTTCAAATACAATACTGATTTGAGGTTAGCGAAGTGATAATCATACCATTGAAAATCATTTTCTGGTATTACAAGCTGTTTAAATGAAATAGGACTGTAGATTCCTGGCCAATGTGTACTGCGATTCTAAAAGACTTACAAAGGAACATGGGTTAAGGAAAATATCAGGGACCACACTGTGCTGTCGTTTCCAGATTTGTGATCAAATAACCACAAGAAAAACTGACTGGATTAATTTTAAAAGATTAAAAAGCCAACACAGAAAAATTGATTGGAATGGGATTCGAACCAGTGACCTCCGGAATACCGTTCCTGTGCACTTCCAACTGAACTATCCAGCCCTATGTTGGTGGTGTCCCTAATTTTTAATTACTTTGTTCGTTTAGCAGAATGATGAAACCATTCACAAACCGCTATATCCCAAGGATAATTTAAGATACGCACAGTATTAGTGATGCTGTAACCATTTGGACCAAGCTGGTCACTGAATCCACAAGATACTCACATCGTGGTCGGTCACAGAGCTATGTAGACTCTTCAGCATGACGGTACGGCTGGGTTTCTCCTTCTTCATCGAGCCTCGGTCCCGGCTGTCCCCGTATCGGTCCCCTCTATCCCCTCGGTCCACTCTGTCCCCTTGTCTGTCGCTGCGTCTGCCGCCGTATCTGTCATCGTGACGATCCCCGCGCCTGTCACCCATTGGCCCCTCTCGTCTCTCGTCATACTGATCATGGAGTCTATCTTCCCCGCGTGGATATCTCTTAGAATCCTCGTATCGGTCGCCAAATCTGTCATCGGATCTTCTATCGTTAAAACTTTCGCCACTGTGTTGGTCATCACGTCTACTACTCCGATAAATCTAGAAATAAAAACAAAACAAATAAAAACAGGTAATATCACATCTTTGAGATTCAGACAAACTTTTAAACTACATACACTGTAGTAGAATCAAACACACTGCTACGAAATGATGAGTAGTTAATTACAGAGTTTAATTAAATTTTCAGGGCACATTTTGCTGGGACCGGCTTTCTTCCTGCAAACGCAATTTTAACATTCCTCACTCGTGTTGGCAAATTTTCATCTTACGTTATATGCCAGGAGAAACGTACCTCTGACAAATAACATTTAGAGGAAGTAGGCTGCCATGACGTTTTGCAAATGCCAGCACCTGCAAAATATACACTTCCAAGAAATAAATGAATACCTCCTGTTCCCGGTAATCTTTGGTATCTACTCCACCATCGTAATCTCGTGTCTGCATCATCTGCTGTGGCATTTGCACTGCATTATCCTCATCTACGTCATTGAACCGGCTTGGACGTGAGCGATTCCTTCTTCGTTCTCGTCCTGGGTTTCTATCCCAGTTATAATCCCGTCCCCTACGATGCAGTCAGAAAATTTGTATATTTAAGCATATTTACAAGTTTTCTATTTAAAAGAAAAAAAATATTTGTAAAATGTAACTTCTCATTTAGCATTGGAGAACGATCCTGCTAGGATCGAAACACATCAGGCCCTCCCAACTCCAAGAAAAACAAAATATTGATTAGTAGAAACACACTGAAATTTGACAAATAGAAAGACAAAGCGTTTGTGGAACTTTTTTTTCATAGCATTCTATGTCAAAATTTGCAAATGTGATGCGTTCAGATTCCGTTTTTTTCGTTCCGGTGCTCCAATGAAACAATAAAGCACATGAGAAATACTTTTTATTCAATTTTCTTTTTAAAATCTTAATAAAAATTACGTATCGTTCATCAATCTAACCAATCGTAAAGTTATACTTTCTGTAGCGAAAAACAGGATTTTTTAATATGTTTTTCTTTATTTTGGGGGATCACCAAAATAGGTAATTGTTCGTGAATAATTAGGCTAGGCCTAACATTATTAGTTAGGCCTAATTTATTGGAAGAACGGATCCCGACCGAAAAACCCGGTCGGGTTCCGGAACAAAATAATTCTGTGACGACTCAGTCAAAGCCCTAATTTCAGATTTGTATTCTCAACAAAAACAAAGTCAAGTCACTAAAACTTCAAAGTCAAAGTCAAATGCATGCAGTGAATGTCACTGATCTTACCCAAATAAATACTGAAAATAAATATCTGAAAATGGGTGGCGTAAAAGACACTAATTATGCCATTTTAAGTATATTATAGGCCCCTAACTATTTTCAAAGAACATAACCGACGTGCCGACAGCTCGACAGCCACACAGCAAATTTTTACAAAGTCGATAGGCCTATTATAAAATCATGATAAAGATGGCGCGCCATCATCGATATCCGACGTAAACCCGATCCTCCCGAAAGCGCTAGAAAATGTTCATCTAAGTGTATATTACCGATCGCGTCTGATCTCCATTTGTTCTCCTGCCATCTCTCTCTGTTGGGCTAAGTACTGGTTTATTTCAAGCTCCATTTTGTAGAAATTTGACGGCAAATTGCCGGCTATTTTACGTCTGAAACTGGAATCGGTGACTTTTATGCGTCACCTCATTGTTGATAAATGCGCATGCGTGAACCTATATAAGCTGAAGTCGTATGTCCTGACTTCGACAACGTGAAAGATGCGTTCACTGTTCATTCAACCGACTAAAAGTATCCTCGTATGCAGTAGTTTGGACCCAATGATAGATTTCTGAGCCGAAGCTACCATAGGCCTTCACTAAATAAACACAGTGGGGTCGCTTTTGATGAGATCGAGTACCACTGTACGGTATAAACGTGCGTAAACTGGCAGTGAATAGGGTGGGTGTTTTTCTGATTTTTCTCATATGTACTGTACTCTGTAGCTCTCTGTTTTAGGCTTCTTTCACCTTTTCAAACCTCCCCCTCGCTCTGGCCCTGGACACTGGAATGATTGCAAGTCAGTTTGCCCTCCCTGTTTAACTCTAAGACTACGTTAAGTTAGATGGGTGCCAGTCAACTCGGTCCGTAACCAACTCGGTCCGAGTCAACTCGGTCCGTGACCAACTCGGTCCGAGACCAACTCGGTCCGAGGCCAACTCGGTCCGTGACTAACTCGGTCCGTAACCAACTCGGTCCGTGACCAACTCAGTCCCTATGGGAAAACATACACAAACAAGAATCCAGTTTGCAGCAGCAGTGTACAACATGTAGGCTACTTGCATTAATGTTTTTTAATGTCATCATAACATAAGATGGTAATCCTGGGTTTTAGGTGGCCAAATTATTTTGGTCGCTAACTTCAGCCAATGCATCACAGAGTAGCGGACTGTTGTATGGAGGGCCAAAATGACAAAATCTGATTGTCAGATTTTTTTCATTTTTGGCGAGCTGCAGTGAAGCATGCAGTGCGAGTCTATGTAATGCCGATAAATTTCCGTCCGTCCGTAAGTGGTTTTTTTTTTTTGTGGGGGGGTTGGTTTTGTCTTAAAATTAATTACCGGTATTTCACCGGAATAAAGTTGTTCTTTAAAAGTTCTTTTCTTCCCGTTTTTTTCCTTCTCACCACGACCCTCTCCCATCCCTATACCCTTCTTTCAAACCCCCCCCCCCTACCCCTCCCCCCACCTTCCACCATCTAAAGAATTATGCTATGCCTCTTGAAGTTTTTTTTTAGCTCGATCACACTAATATAAGCTCTTTAAACTTCTAAGAGAGCAGTCCGGTTTTTCCTTTTTCTGAGCTATCATGGAGGTAGAAATAGAAAACCAAGATGACTCTATAAGTATAACTTTGTATGTGTCTGTCATTTTGTTGGCATTGTGGTAAGACCATTTGGGTCCACTCTCCTGATTTGTGAAACACGGCTACATGTATGATTTTGCCTTTCCCTCCACACACACAATGAGCAAACAAATCTGACAATCAAATTTTGTCATTTTGGCCCTCCATACAACAGTCCCCTACGCTGTGATGCATTGGCTGAAGTTTGAGACCAAAATAATTTGGCCACCTAAAACCCAGGATTACCCATAAGATATATGTTTTGCTTGTGGCTGAAACCCTGAAGAAATAAATTATGTCTTATTATGTTGATAGGCCTACCATAATTATTTGATAAAATGGCACAATAAAATTTTAATTAAAATATCAATTAAATTATACACGAAGTCAAACGCCTCATGAAAACGTGCTTTTTATGTTTAAAATTAATAAATCAATTAATGAATAATAATGATGATTGTCTTGTGTTTGTGTTTTTTATTTTTTTTAGCTTTGTTTTAATTAATCTGTGTATAAACATATAAGATTTATAATTGGCAGGTGTTTGGGAAGGCACGTCTTTTGATGACAGGTTTTTTTTTTATTTTTTTTTTTTTTACTTTCATCCCTGGGCAGCACCTGCCGATGTATTTGTTATTCTTATAATGTTTTTAAGATAATAAATGAATAAATAAATAAATAGGCCTAAAGTAAAATTCACGCAATTTGCGAGACTACGTACTTGTTTTGCTGCAACAAAATTACCAGACGTTTTTGCGTGCATTTTCCCATAGGGACCGAGTTGGTCACGGACCGAGTTGGTCACGGACCGAGTTGGTTACGGACCGAGTTGGCCTCGGACTGAGTTGGCCTCGGACTGAGTTGGCCTCGGACCGAGTTGGCCTCGGACTGAGTTGGTTACGGACCGAGTTGGTCATGGACCGAGTTGGTTACGGACCGAGTTGGTCACGGACCGAGTTGACTCGGACCGAGTTGGTTACGGACCGAGTTGACCTGAAACCAGTTAGATACTATAGCCAGTATAGGCTAGGCCTTCAAAAAAATAACTGTCAAAAAGTGTCTTTTTAATTTTATATGTCAACAATTGAACAAATGAAATGCCAATGTTTTACAAAATAACAGTCACTTCGCCCATTCACCACTTCGCCAACGCCGCCATACACAACAGCCGTACATGAACAGCCGCAACATAACAGCGCACGCACTGCAACTTCATTTTTGAAAAAGGCTGAACATATGTCATAATTATTGTGTGATAGGCTAGGTAATACTAGCGCTCCACACTTGCACCTGATTTGCGCTAAAAATAGTAGCGGATCTCAGACAAACATTGCAACCATGCAAACGTGTGATGGTGTGCGCTTGCATGTACACTACGTGTGAGACAATGTCTGATATCCGGGATTTTGGGGATTTTGTGACGTCATTAGTGCGGAGCGCTATTGGGTATATTTTGAGGGTTGTGAAGGAAAGAGTCATTATCATGTTATTATTATATGAGTAATAATAGGTAAATATCCCACTCAACACGTATAGACCTATACTATAGGTAGACCTGTACCCGTAAAGAGGGCCAGAATCCAGATACATCGCTACGCTCAGACCCCCAGGGTCTGAGCATAGCGATGCAACTGGGACCTGCAGCCAATTTCGTGAAACTTAATGTTGCGTAACTTACAAAGTTACAGCTCTTTTTTCACTAGTATGAGTAGACCCTATGTTGATAAGGAGTTGGATTAAGTTAAATTTGATTTTTGTTTGTTAGAACAAATCACTCTCCTTATATTCTCTCCCTTGATTTCAGGGTCGAGATTTGCAGCTCTCCTTATTTTTATTAAAATGAAGGCCTTGTTAACTGAGCCAACATTAAATCAAATATCCCCGTGTCAGACCAAAGGTTACGATTATTGCAGCTATTTCATCAGTATCTCACAATATGTATACAGGTTGATGCCTGGTGCGTGATATGGATACTTCAAGAAGTGAGAGTGTTGCCGTAGCAACATCTGACAAGCAAGAGAAAGAGGAAACGGGATGGGATCGGCTCAGACGAGTGTTCACCATTCAGCATGAGTAAGTCTAAAGATCAATCCGTCGTAAGTTGCGTATTGTCTGATGAAGGAGCATAATTATAAACTTTAAACCCCATAGAGCGGGATAGCTCAGTTGGTAAGAGCGCCGGTATGGTATTCCAAGGGCCACAGGTTCAAATCCCACTCCATTTGTCTTTTTTCACTTTTGAATAACTTAAATTTATTCCAGTCAGTTTCCATTGTGGTTATTTGACCATTCTAGTCATAGATAAATCTATGTTTAATAATTTGTGTAATCGGACAAGTGTTATTTTCTTTTCATTCAGCCGTGATGATACTGAGATGCCTAGGGAACTGTATGAAATGTTCATAATGGCAACAATAGGCATGATGATGGGATATGTGTATGGGGGAATCCCAGCAGGAAGACAAGCCAGGCAACGTTACATCCAGAAGAGTGGTGCAGCCATCTACAGCAGTCGTCTTGAAGCCACGGTAAGGAATTGTCTTTACCTTTTCTTTTGTTTTCTTAGTTTGTTTGTTTTCTTTGTCTGTTTGTTTGTTTGTTGTTTTTTTGACAGGGTAGGCAACCCTTTTGGAATACAGGGATGTGAGTGGCCACACACACAAGAATCTGAAAACACCAACACCAAGGAAAAGGATGAAATGTAAAAGCTCCTATACTTTTGTACAGAATAGGTGTACAAAAAACTAAGCTGAAATTTTGAGTTCAAATCTAAACCAAAAAATCAGAATTCAAATTAAAATCTGAATTTTTACATGTACATCCCTGGGAATAATATTTAATTTTATGCGTTTTAATTTCTTCATTAACCCTAACCCAAATCCATATGTACATGTACCACAGTTGACCACTCATGGTTTTTCCTGTGGTAAGCGTGGTGTTTTGAATACCACAATACGCCATAGTATGGTTTGTGTGGTAATAGAAAAAATGCGTGGTTTACAGTTCCCCTGTGGAGACTGTGGTAGTGCGTGGTAAGCAGCTCTTGTCTTGGGTGCTAAGTTTGGTTAGGGTTAAATTGCTGTAGTTTTATTATCTCCAGTCAAGTTGTGTGAAATTTTTTTCTGGAAACAGGGAGCTTCCTACAATGCAGGAGTGAGGGGCTTCATTCGCTATGGGTATCGGTGGGGCTGGAGGACTGCCCTGTTGGCCACCAGCTTCCAGTAAGTGACCCTTGGTTGTATTGGGCCAATAGGAGAGAGTCCAGTTATGATTTTATCATTCGGTCAATACCGCCCTCAGACCACAGGACCTTTTAGGGCACCACTGCCACTTTGCTGACTTAGGGCCTTTCTCAAAGCTCAACTCTGGCTCAGACTCAGGCTCCAGTTGTGAATCCATTCTAAAATTACAGGTATCAAAATAGAGACATTTGGCTGCGATTTGGAAAATAGATTCTCTGGTTTGAAAAGGATAACAGCTTCAATGAAAAAGCACAACCTTTATTTTCACCATATGGATAGAGATGAAGCCGGAGCCGAGCATTGAGAAAGGCCGCCAACTTTAGCTCCTGTCGAGGCCGACATTATAGATGGGATTCCAACTGTCGTAAACCTTTTTTTAATTTTCATGGATGTTTTCTTGGTTAATGTGCCTCAGATGGGTCTGATGCAGTTTCTCCTGACAGGGTGTTTGAGCATAAAGCCAGGCTTAAATCATCTTTCTCTTGCCCATAACATAAGCTTGCGGAGAAGTGCAACTAAGAGCTAATCCAACAGCTTGTTTCCCATACTGCTTCTATTGGTTTTTCTTCCTTCTAGAAGTCATTCTAGTTAGTTTGAAGAGGAATATTCATTGCCATCTTTTCCGTGTGTGGGCTGTAGTTTTCCTGCAGCCTCGACTCAGCTACATGTAGAGTGCCACACAGTCTTGTTTTTGGAACAGTTAATCTAAGATTTTCTCCTCCTGTTTCTGAAATTAAGCAATTCCTCTTCATCTTCTTTCCATGAGTACCAGTAACTTTCAGGCTTGCAAGCTACGGTACTTGGGGCACTTTTGGTAGGTCCAGTATCACAAAGTAATGATAATTGTATGATTGGAGTGGGATTCGAACCTGTGACTCCCGGAATACCAAACCTGTATGGTATTCTGGTATTCCAGGGGTTGCAGGTTCGAATCCCACTCCAATCCTATTTTTCTTTTTTCACTTTTCATTGACTTAAAATTAATCCGATCAGTTTCAATCAGTTTGATGATAATTGTATGATATTTTAGCCTATGAGAAAGCTCCTGCTAGGATCGAAACGTGCCAGGCCTAACTCCAAGCATAATTCTATGATGTTCATTTGTTACATACCTTCAAGTTGCCTTCATAATTTTCTTTCTGCTTTTGATTTGTTTTGTTAGTGGCATTAGTACAGGCTTGGCAGTGTACAGAGATAAACAAAAACTGACAAACTATGTCACAGCCGCAGGTGAGTCAGTTTCATATTTCTGAATTCCCATTAACCCTACCCCCTTCCTCCCCCACCCCCACCCCAGGTACATTTGGAATCTTTCTGAATCTATAAGAGCTCAAACCTGTGTAGTATCCCAAAGGTGTAAGACTTCACTTGGACCAAGCTTGGCCAGCAAGCCCCCATAAAAAGTCATCAGCTAGTCCTGGTATCTATAATCTAAGTCATTCTCCTGAGGACGAACAGAGCACACTGTTCGGAACGTCGAGATAATACCACCGGTTCTTCTCAGAACCACACACTCTCACAGAAGAGATTACATGGTGTCACCGCAAACTTACCTTCATTTATCTATAATCTATAACCTTCAATATCCTGTAGTACCAGAATTGGATTTTTGCAAATTTTAAATGTTTGTAGCAAAGTATTGTCGAGAACCAGTAAGTTGCAAAACACTGGTGATATTTTAGTTAGTGATCTTTTCTGATTTCAGCAAAAATGTTGTGCATAGCAGGTCTATATGAAACACCTGTCCGAGATTGTTCATTCATGAGCAAATCAAGTTTCAATATGCCTCATACAAAATTCTCATTTAAAAAGCATTGGAATATCACCTCTGAGCTCTATTAAAAAGATAATTGTACTGTTGTGTTGATTTAATATGGCATCACAAAATGTGTGGAAAGTCACACTTGATTTAATTTAGATGCTTGGAGTTACGAGGGTCTGACACGTTTTGATCCTAGCTGGACTAGTGGCGTTTTGGTCCTATCTTCGATAAAGATCCTGCTAGGATCGAAACGCGTCAGGCCCACCTAACTCCAAGCATTTTATAAATATATATTTATTATTATTTTGGCTGATGAGCAGTTTGCAGCAGTTTTTACTTGTATTGACTTGATTTAGATGTTAATTTGTGCCACCAAAATAAGCTGAAAAACTGGTTCACGTATCCTTGCTATTTGCTTTTCCCCCCAGTGGTAACTGGTTCCCTGTATAGAATCAACCTGGGCCTAAGGGGTCTGGTGGGAGGTGCCTTTGCAGGAGCCCTCGTTGGGTGAGTTTGTGTAATAGTGTTTTAACCTTTCACAGAGGCTTCCTCCAGTAAACTGGGGCCTATTTCACCAAACACTATTGATCAATCTTAACTTTGTCTTGTCAGTGCCACCATAGTGATATGTATTGTAAAAAAAAATTCTTAAAATTGAGTTGGTTGAGAAAAATTGTGTCTTGTGACTCAGATGTCAGATTGAGCTCAAATTTTCACAGGTGTGTTATTTTATGTACATCATTGTACTTGTTGGATTTAATAGACAAAGTGTGAGTGCTGTTCTGTGACCGTGGTGACCTTTACCATGTTTACCAATCATGTATTATACCTTAAATATTAATCTTAGTGTTTGGTGAAATCAACTCCAATCATGGTGGCCACTCAGTTATCAACCGTTCCTACAATTATAACACATGCATCTACATGTATGCACCTACATGTATGCGCTTGAAGTAAACAGGTGAATTCTAAATAGCAGGTTGAAACATTTCAGGGTTTTGGTTAAATGGTCAGTAAGGTAGTTCCAAAGCTTGTAGTGAATTAGAAGTCTTGTTGGCCATATGATTTGGTCATTAGATAGCATGGAGAAGATAAACAATCAGTGCTCACTCACCAAGTATAGTGGAGGCAAAATTTTCAACTTAACTAGAAGACCTAGAGTTAGGTCAAAAAATTGCCTTCCACAATCTTTTCCATGTTATCTATTACTCACAGTGCTACGCAGGTGCTCTAGTTTCATCATGTTATTTGGTCATTGCTGGATTTGGAGACAGAAGATCTTTCAAACTCAGGATAAAGAGTTCATGCCAGTTCACTGGATTAGTATTACTGCCAGAGACAATATGCAGAATTAATCTTAATTTAGATGATGTAATGTTCACTTGATTGGCAGTATCCCAGCTGGCCTTCTATTGATGGGAGCACAGAAACTCCAAGGAGAGACGATGTTGGAGAGGAATAAACGGGAGCGACGAGAAAGAGCTATGTCCATACAACATAACTTGTGAGTATTGAGCAAGCACTTCTTTAAATGCCAGTATGTCTATGTCTATCGACCCCCGGAATGGACCGTTCCAGCTTTGCTCTTAAAGGTAGTATCATACTTTGGTAAGACACCAAAACAGAAATGTTCACAGATTTACGTATAACTTTCAGGGTATGAAGATGATGCTAGTAGAAACCTACCATTGAAATATTTCCACCTGAAATGGTGTATTTATCCAGAAATTAGTAAAATAACGACTAAAAATCTTTTTTATCTTTTAAAAGATCAAAAATAAAAGAGAAAAGACTTAAGAAATACAGTGGCTGTTTTTTTTTACTGTTTTCTCAAAAAGTGGGCACCGTATGGGACTGAAATTTTCACAGATGTCTGTTACTGTATATGTCTTGATATTTTTGCCCATGAATCTGTATTTCTTTGATAAAAACCAAAGTATGATACTACCTTTAAGCCCCACCCACCTTAGCAATGGCACATGTTTTACATTGAGGTTATGGACGACAGTGACTCCAATTGGTCAATGCACTCTATACCAACTTAGTCAATTATCTTTGTTTATTTTGCAGTCAGAAGCCATGAAACCAATCATTTTTATTTCTTGTGGTACAGTGTGATTAGTGTAGTTTGTAACTCAATACTATACACACTCCAAAAAAGACTTTTGGCATAAATGGAAATTGCCATTTTTATTCTGAATAAAGAACATCTTCATTAAAGAACGAAATATAGAATAAAAAATGGCTACCCTTTTTTAATAGTCTTTTTTGGAGTGTGAATAGTATTGAGTTATCTGAATATTATCAGTGGATCACCAACTCATGTTATAGTTTTTGTTTATTAATACGTTCCCTGAACCCGCCACAGGGTATACCGGAAAGAAGTCGTGCCTCAGATGTTCGAGTATGTTGAAGAGAGCATGGACCTAGGAAAGGAGCCCACTGACTCAGAGACTGCATCCAGTTGATGATGCTGGCTCTCTGCATCAGACTTGGTTGCTAGGCACTGGCCTGTTACTCCAGCAACGAACCCAGCCTGGATCATCACATATGATAACAGGTCAGACAGTTTTGTCCTCTAGATCCATGGCCAGACGATGCTGACTGGTTTTTTATGACCATTACTCCAACTGATCAGTGAAATGTTGGGTTGTAACAGGCAGAACCTAAGGGGAGCACGTGGCATCATGTACATGAATGTTTTTCGGACCTTGGAGAACGTTAGTCGAGTATCACCCATTCTACTCCGTGTCACTTTGTATGAACGTCTGATACATAATTTTATGCGACGCGGTACATCAGCCAATCAGATCTGTATTGAGAACATTTCCATCTGGATCGTGGCAGAGGCCGAGGATGTTGATTGGTCAAAACCTAGAGGTCAGTGCTGGGTTGGCTTGCATAATTAATCAGGAAATCTGCACGCATGTAGTAGACGCTCACTCGCTGTACAGTGAGTATGTCTATCAGATAGACTACGAGAACGTAAGGTCCTCTATGCATAACACTGTTGGAATCAGTAACTTTGCTCACACCTCTACTGTATATGAGCTAGACTTTCATCTGGTGTTCCTTGCACCTGCAAGTTTCCCAATGAAAAGTTGCTTAGTGCTGGCATCAACTCATCTTTCTATACCTTTGAATCTGGGAACAATTTCCATCTGTGCATCAGGCGTACATGTTCTTCAACATCTACCGATCATAGACAGTATTCAGCTTGATTGTTTATGTGATTGAGTATGATGAATCTCTTCCATTATGAATATTATTATGAATACCCATTTTCAGAATCACAGTCATCAATTGTCAAGAGGTTGTGGTATTGTAGTGCACGCAACCAAACGATCAGGCCCAACTTCAAAGTTGAAATATCAGAACTGATTGTATTAGCGAGGTATTTCAGTTTGTGCATGTGTGAATTTGTAATTAAGGATTTTGTACGAAAAGAGTAAGCATGTGAAATGCTTCGCTAACCTTGTTCAAAAAGGTGATCATTGGCATAGAATTCCATTTGAACAGTAAAATTGGGCACAGCTGTTAATGTACAGTTCAATTACAGCATAGTGTGTGCCCCCATACAAGGATTGTATCCACCAATTGTCTAAATTATTCAATGACTATATGATGTATCAGTGCCTAGGTTCTACTGCCCTATGTTCCCTTCTGTTTGACTGTACCATCATACCATTGACTCAAGCGATTTGAAGTGGATAGGTCTAGTGAGTGATTCGTTCAAAGCATGTATTTTAGTGTTGGATTTTGAATTTGAAGTTTATTAAAAACAGTGTTGGCTTTTAAGAAACATCTTGATGTCGGATTAGTAGTTTTATTCATGTAAACCCAGTGCAGCATTGGTTTTAATCCAGATTTGTGCATGATTGTTTTTTTACACTAAGAATTTTGCTTATAATTACATCAAACTAATAAGCAGTGTATCATCTATTTCACCTTTTTTATTTTTAAGAACAATCCTTAAAGTTCCTTCCAAACTTGAAAATATTTCCATAAAACATCTTTCTTATAATGAAACAAACTCGGAGACAATTGTTTTTCTTTTCGGGCTAGACAAATTTTATTCTCTTCAAATATCTTATGACTAGAATTCAATTAATTTGACGTATATAAAAATCAATACATTTCCTATGCCAAATCCACCAATCAGGAAACTCAATAATATTCAAAATTAATTCATATTCCAAAAATTGTACACGGAATGATTAGTATATTTCACTGTTACTTGCAACGAGGTATTGCTGGAAAAAAATTAGAACAGTGGTAAGTTGTTAACCAAGGTAACCGATAAAACAATGTCGGTTGGATCCAGATCTTCTGCTGTTTGCCAGTGATGTTTCTATGCACTAGCTATGCTTCAGTACAGACAAACACGCAGTTGCCCTTAGCAACAGCCGTAACCATAGCAATACATTTGGATACAGCAGTATTCATTATACATGTACCAGAGAATATCAGAAAGTGACTTAAATATAGTCTGTGATATTTCAATTGGTCAAGCAATGCCTAATTTGAAAGTTCAAAACCTGTGGAATCCAAAACAATCCATTGAATAATAAAAATACAAGTAATAAACTGCTGCAAATTGCTCATCAGCCAAAATGGATGACCTGGAATTTGCTTGGAGTTAGGAGGGCCCCACACGTCATGGCCTTGAATAAAAAGCTGACAAAGTTGCTTCAAACAGCTTATTGTCTCAAGCAACTGTGTAGTCATGATGTAATATTGAAAGTATTACTGAAATGAAATTTCAATTGAAAATTTGATGCAAAATTATAATAATTCTTATCATTATATAGCAAAATCATGATCACGCATGTTTTCGGACCCCATTGAGATTTGTTTGACTTGTACTTCATTATATAATTTGTTTATAATGATGATCATCATCAGCATTTGTAAATACATAATGAACTCGCATCAATACATCTCATTACTGATGATACACATAATTAGGCCTATACCGTAGTGCTTTCCAAGCTTATCTTGCATTCCCTCTCAATATGACAGACCTGACACTTGTTTCACAGATTGAGACAAAAAATAACACACTGAATATTTAGTTGGGAATTTGGGAAAGGCATATGGCACCCAAATTCAACACCAATCTATAAAACAATCCAACCCAATATGTAAATATAAAATTTAAGTATGCATGACTCATTAGTAAAATGATTTTGTATTATAGGTATTTTTGTGTTTGAATCATTATGTACACAACTTTAAGATATGAATGTAATAGATGTTAACACCCCTCCCCCCAAGAAAATGTCTGATTACAGAAAAAATCCATTGAAATATAAACGTCACAGTTTATTTAACAACTTCCACAGTAGTCCCATTAATTTCCTAGATTACTCTTGCAAAAATATATTTCTTGCAAATCAGTCATTTTGTTTTTACAAAGACCGGGAATTTAATACACATTTATATTTAAGTATAAATGCAAATGACACAAGTTACCTATATCTGACGTCTACAAGACTCCATCTTGTAGACAAGTTCTGACTTAGTATGAAATTACCTTTAAAGAGTCAAGTTTGCCTTTACCTTTTCAGAACAAACTGAATAAATGAAATGACGTATACATGTAGGTGTGTTCATTTCGCACTGGAGCTCATATTCTTAATGCTGTTGAATTGATATGTTGACTTGCAATCATCATCCTACCATTTAAGAATTGACCTACATGTGTGTATATGTGTTTCCAACAGTTGCAACTGTACTAAGATTATTGAAAAGTGAACAAAGCTATACATGTACAGTATTTATGAGTTATGAGATATAGCGATATATGTGCATGGTTTTATGGCTTCTGACTGCCAAACAATTAGGGACACCACCAACAGAGGGCAGGGTAGCTCAGTTGGTAGAGCTCCGGTACAGTATTCCGGAGGTTACTGGTTCGATTCCCACTCCTAATAATCCAGTCAATTTTTATTGCTCACTTTTCAACGACTAAAATTCAGTCAGTTTCCCTTGTGTTTAATAGATGATATTATTCTAAGATTACTTAGGTGTTCACTTTATAATGGTTTCTGCTCCACGGATGCCCCTGCAAATCAGGTACAAGATACCCCTAAACATGCTAAATCGGCACTATATATTAATTTTACCGGTAGATTACATTAAACAAATTGTCAACAAATTTTTTTTTTTTTTTACACAAACATTTAGAATCATTTCACACACTGTATGAGCTTTTCTTAGAAATGTCTGGCCATGCAATCATAGGGCATCATGCAAGGCAGAGTGATTATAATACCACACATTATTAATGGAAGCCATATCAACAAACCAACGGGAGAAGAAAAAACCGATTCAAACTGTGCTGAGCACTTGGTATTAGGTAGGTGCTCTCAGCATCAGGGGTTTGTATTCTTCAGAGCAACGGGAACATTTCGGCCATTTCCCCTGGTGTAACATACACACCAAGGAACAAGAATCCGTGGTAGAAAGCAAACAAACTACATTAGCATGCTGAAGAGGGACACTGGTATAGACAGTATCGAGGAGCTAAGGACTGTCATGTTGGATAGAGGGAATTCCCTCCTAGGCCTGGAGGGATTATGTTCATGGTGAATGAAGTCAGCATATTACAAAAAAAAAACATATTTTCATGAGACGTGAAAGGCATGAATGAAATTGCCATATATGTATTCATTAACCCTTACCCACCTCCATACCACAGTTTACCACACATGATTTGTCCTGTGGTAAGTGTGGTACCCTGAATACCACAATACACCACAGTGTGGTTTTTGTGGTAATAAATTATGTGGTTTATGTGGAGATGTGTGGTATGCAACTCTTGTCTTGAGTGTGTGGTAGGTAAGTGCATATAGGGCATAGAGCAATAGGTTGGGTTAATAAAAGAGAACGCATTTACTTAGATTTGTTATGATCAGTGGAACTGAATTGGAACTAAAAATGAAAAAAATAGGAAAAAACAATGATGAGGTGTACACAGGCTTCTGATTGGAACTCTGCAGATCGATTCAAGCTGAGCATGGCAATTTTGCTTAGCGAAATATTCTCCACCAAGCAGCTCCACGAGACATACCGATCCGATCTGGCAGGGGGAATTAGTATTCAAGGTCACTTCTGTAAAATTAAAACAATCTTTGGGAGGCTCACTGTGAGTTCATGAGAGTCCGTACTCGTTACTGATTATTCTCCTCCTTGACCAGTCGCCGTTGACCCCGCTTACCGGCCGGTCCTTTGGGCTTGGCGAATGCCGGCCGATGCACGTTACGGACGGGATGGACTTCGTCCATTAGGAAGGCTTCGGTCAGCACCTCTCCGCTGCTTATTTCAATCTAAGGGAGATGAAATGAAATCAAAAGATGTCACAGCAAACATAATGAAGTAATCAGTCAAATTAGCCAAATAAAATTGGATCTTTGCACACTGAAACAGAATGTCATAAAACTGGACGACGAATCTGATTTAATAGCACAAAACAGGATTTTTTGGCCAATGCTGTTTAGCAGCTAAAATCTTTACCATATTATTGATTATGATGGGCACACTAGCTTATTTAATCATGTTTGTTCAGTGTAGATGAATGCTAAATATGATTTTCTGCTTAGCGTAAATGCAGAAAATACTGCTTCAAAAAAAGTTATACAAAATAAACAAAAAACAACCGAACACCACACAGAAGGCAAACAATGTTTATGCAATTTGGATCAGTGAGACGTGTTAACTATTATTAAAACAGCAACAAGTTTCTGAGTAAAATAACATAGGGTAGGATAGCTCAGTAGGTAGAGCGCCGTCACAGTATTCTTGGGCTCACAGGTTCGAATCCCACTCCAGTCACTTTTTCAGTTTTTCTTTGTTTACTTTTCATTCAATTAATTTGTAACTCCATAAAATCTGGCCACTTGTTGATTTTAATCATACTCACCCTTTTGACGCAACTAATTCCAAAATTGACTTCTAGCTGACTCATAAGAGGTCCCAGGCAACTTGTGTACAACATCCGCTCCTTGACTGGACACTTGTAGCCAGGCATCGAATATATGAAAACTGGTTGAGCAAGAAATCAGATTCCAAGGAAATATCAATTTCCGGAATGAAACTTTGACTTTAAAATGTGTTTATATGGTATCTTCATACTTTGGATTTTGTCAAAAAACTGCAAATTCATAGGCAAAAATATCAAGAAAGATACATTAAGTTTATAACAGTCATCCGTGAAAATTCCAGTCCCATACGGTGCTCACTCTTTTGAGAAAACAATGAAAAACCCTCATGGTGTTTTCAAATCTTTTCACAGCAGTTTTGATCTCACCCAGAGACTCTTTCCTGGATATAGCATTTCAGGCAGAAAAATTATAACGTCTACCATCACCATCTTTATACCCTGTAATTATAAGTTATAGGTAAATCTGTGAACATTTCTGTTTTGGTATGCTACCAAATTCAAACTACAGTATTATATTTAATACGTGATCTCAGGTTGTGGCAACTGTATCTAGACAGACAGAAATTCCCTTGCAAACTCTTGCATAATGTGTAAGAACACCTTCTACTGGGATTGGATCCCACATACTCGGACTGTGTGTAAACGCCTGAAATCGTGGACCCCTATTGTTCCTCTTTTGTTTGGCCATAACATTTTTGGCAGCAGCTCCATTGGTTTTGCACATGCTTTTCAGTTGTGGACCTTTTTCAAGTCATGGACCCTATTGTCCCTTTTGTTATTAGTCCACGGTTTGACTGCTGATCAAACTCACCCATACTCTCTTGGTAATCGCCTTCGTGCGTGTGTTTGAAGACAAATAGATGGTAGCCAGCCTGTTCTTCTGACACCTTTGCTGGAAGACCGTCAACTCCAATACTGTCGGCGTCATCCAAATAAATTTCTTCTTTGGCTGTGTCAACACACTGAAGAAAAAAGAAATTGAAATGGTCTTCCTAATTTTTCCTTCTTTTATTTAACCCTATTACACTCCACATTCACCACACAAGATAAGACATTACCACAGTGTCTACTGAAGGGGACTGAATCATAAAACATGCATTACCACACAAACCACACTGTGGTGAATTGTGTATTCACTAACCACAACCACACTCACCACAACCACACTCACCACAACCACACACACAACAGTGTGTGTTAAACTGTGGTATATAGGTGGTTTAGGGTTTAAAAATGCAAGTGGCCTACCACTTGGCCAATCACCCACTTCAAGTGACGCTATACTGTATATGGAACATAACACATAATGGAACACATGGGGAAACCAGTCTCTTGCTTATGGAGACACCATGTACCGGTACACTCTTTTCGGAAGTTGTGTGGTCCTGAGAAAGACCAGTGAGAGAAAATATCTTGACGTTTCAGCCAGTGTACTCAGGCCGTCCTCAAGAGAGAGAGCCTGAAGACTCTCTCACACTCTCTCTCCTGAGGACGGCTAAAGCACAATGGCTGAAACGTCAAGATATTTTCTCTCACTTGTCCTTCTCAGGACCACACAACTTCCGAAAAGAAGTATACATGGTGTCTCTGCAAGCCTTACCTAGAGTTCAAGAATTTTGATCTCTATCTAGTACAAACAGGACAGGAAGTGATACCCAGTGCACCTTCTTCAGCAGGAATGATAATCCATACAACGCCCCACATTAGCATCAACCAACTGAACAATGTACCAACCAACCACTACCATCTCACCACCATCTACCCCCTGGCATCAAGCCACCACTCACCAGCCTAACATAGCTGATCTCTCCACCCTTCAATTCCACCAGCTTCTCCTTAGCCTCCTTGAGGATGGGGAAGGCGATGCCTCTTAGATGGCTCTGCTTGGTGGAGCTGCCGATGTCCATATGTCCTTCCTCCTCCTTCATCTGCTTCAGCTCTTCCTCACCAGCCGTCAGCGGTGCCGGGGCCTCATCGTGTGCTTTGTGCTTCAGATAGCCCTCATACGTCAATTCTGACTGTAGATTGGAAAGCAAGTAACACTCAGCGTGTGATATCAATTCTTTTTCCTTGAGAAGCCTAACATGCTAGTCAGTAGTCACATGAATTGCAAATTACCCCTTTCAAACTACTTTACTAGTGCAAATGTATGAACATTATTTCACATATCCTTTGACAAATTTATGAGGGTATAAAGGTGATGTCGATGTTGATGATCAACCTGATTATTCCAAAGCAAGTCTGGGGAGTCCAAAGGGCTCTTGACTAGTGTCAGCATACCACGCCAGTGTTCCAATTTCATTTCATTTTTCATTTATTGTCCAAATGAAAAATTCCTCTTGTCTAGACACAAATAGGAATCGGAAATCATATATGACCTTGGTATCAGAAGTTCTAAAGTTTTTCAAATCAATGCTCAAAGTAGTGGAGAAAGTAAACATTTGGTGATTCAATGTATCATATATTACACGTACATGATCACAGAACAATCAAAAATGGTTTCATTAAAAGTATTAACAAACTGCTGCAAACTACTCATCAACCAAAAGAATGACCTCAAATATAAACAAGATGCTTGGGGTTAGGAAGGGTCTGACGTTTCATTCCCAGCAGAATCTGATTAGCCATGTAAGCCTTTGATGAGCATGTTGAGAAAGATCCTGCTAGGATCGAAATGTCAGACCCTCCTATTAAACTCCAAGCAAAATAGATTCTTTATTAGGGCACCCCTTTTTAATTCTGCGGTTCTCATTTCCGACCGACCCATATTTTGGGCTCCGACCGAAGAAAAAAAAACTTTCTTTTTTGCCGCCGACCCTGTCAGAATGGCATAATATTAAAAAAATATGAAAACAAAACAGAATTCCCAGAATTTCTGGAGACAGAATTTGTCTCCAAAAAATCTGGGAATTCTTTTTTTTTTTTTTGCCAATAGACCTCAATTTTTTACACTTTTTATCACTGAAATAATACAAAAATATTCAAGCGCGATTACAGTGAATACAATGAACATCATTTTCTTTAGGTTTTTGTGTATTCAGCCAGATTTTCTTTTCTACCAAACTTTTTTTTTTTTCGACCGACCAACCCTCCCTCAAGGTGAAAAAGAAATGAGAACCATAGAATTAAATGGGAGCGCCCTTAGCAAAAACAACCTGTTGAAGTTTGTACATACCAGTAATACCTCAATTACATGGTCATAACATTTTCCTTATCTGAATGTTTGATGCATCCCAAAAGACTGGAGTCCTGGCGTTAGTTTAATGAGTCAATAAGAGGAGCAATGATGACCATTTATATACTCACCTTTGCCGTTGCAAATACTTCATCCCGTATCTGTCCTGTGCCAAATATCGTCTTCAGCGTTGTATTGGTTGCTGCATAGACCATTTTTTGTTTCACCTAATGAAAGAATTAAATTAATCAACACAAAAGCTATAATTAATATTGCTATGAAAAATGACATGCCAGTTCAATAAAGGTTGGCTGTTGTGTATGCATTAGAACTTTAATTGAAAAGTTTTCCTTTTGTCCTTTTCTTTTCCATGAAAACATTACGTCATGTACGTCGACGCATGTGAGTCCACATAATAACGTCTTGGGATCCTGCATTATGTGGACACTCTTTGTCCTGAAATCCGCAGTGTGTATATTACAAGCGCACATTGGGACTGACCACACGTACACAGAAAACATCCCCTACCTGAGCCTCATCCGGGGAGAACCTCATAAAGACCCACATGTACTGGCTCTGTGCGTCCTGTTCATCCAGACGGTAAAACAGATAACACGGCTCCTTGTCCTCTAGCAAAGGTTGGATCATGACGTCAAAATGTGTCCAAGTTTTACATCAAGGAAAAAACTGAGAATAGTGGGAATTCACAATAAAGCCGTTTGCGCATATCTGCATGAAAACCGAGGCAATCTGTGCTGAACTTCAGCAGTGCCTCCGCTGTGGCCACTGGACACAGTACGACCTGCATGGTTGACACGAACATCACACTCTCAGCTCAGGTATGAGTTGGCGTGCTTCGCTCTAGCAGGCCATGAAAGTGCATTGTGTATGTACACGTACATGCGTGTTTGAGACCTGCGTGAGCAGATCAATTGTAAATGCATTGTATTAGGATCCGTCTATGAAGTAACTTGCAATCAACATTCCCGATAAACGTATCTTCTCAGGATGTGGAGATACAAACTCCTCCTTTATAACCTTCAAGGAACAATTTAAATTTCCAATAAATTGTAATCCAAAAGGCTCATGACTTAATCCTTAAGAAACTCTTCATCATCAACATTTTGACATTATTATTATTTCTGGTTATTAGAAATCAAGGATTCTTCAAGCTCCCTAGGCACTGTAACTTGAAAGCCTAATGAAGCATTTTATGGAAAAAATGGTGAGAAGATGATACAGTTTTATTAGAGGTGGGAGAAAAACCCCAGAGTTATATTCTGGGTAAAACCCACAGAATCAGGTAGGGACTGAAAACCCAATCCACTTGTGGACCGAGCCGGAATCGAACCCAGGCTGCCAGAGGTGGAAGGCGAGGAGAGAACCGCCACCCCAACCTGACTCAACCTGTTTAACCCTAACCCACCTCCATACCACATTTCCACAAATGGCTTTTCCTGTGGTCATGGTGGTTAAGTGTAGTGTCCTGAATACCACAATATACCACAGTGTGGTTTGTGGTAATGCATGGTTTATGACCAGTTCCCCCTGTGCAGACTGTGGTAATGTGTGGTCATCAGCTCTTGTCTTGTGTGGTAAGTGCAGAGGGTTAGTGTTAATATCACTAAAACAGGGTCAACATTTCAGAAGTTGTTTTAGTACAAAATACAAATTCCATCCAAAGGATATCTTCTTCCCATGTTCCTGACCCACAGCTGTGGTCTCTGGGAACCAGCTTCTCTGCCACTGAAATAAACAACAACATCAACGACTGTGTAAAACAACAAAATAAAAAACACATTGTACATGTGAGCATGTGTGTCAGCAAGTAAACTGCTGCAAACTGCTCATCAACAAAAATAATGACCTGAAATTCATCAAGATGTATATATAGAGTTAAGAGGGCCTGGCGTTTCAATCCTAGCACAGTTCTTAGACATGTTAGAGAAACATCCCATGAGAGTCGTAACATCAGGCCACTCTAACTCTAAGCTTAAAATTCTGTTGGTAAAACAAATGCAATTGTGATTTACCCAAATCGATGCAAACCTTGATGACCCGGTGGTCATTCAGTTTGGCATCCGCAAACGCTTTCTTCAATTCATCAGATGCTGCCAAATACAAATAGACGAAAATTGTTATAAGTCCAACTTCCAAGTATTAAACTGAGACACAAAAATTGGCTGTTGCAACCTGCAGCTAACCTAAATCATGAAATAATATTTCTAACGTTAGTTTAAATAATTAATGTCAAGTGACCAGTGGTTCCTAAAACTTAAAAGTAAAACAATAAAGGAAAGGACAAGTGACAAGGACAAACACATACTTTTTGACTGAAATGTTGGAGAAATTTCTTCAGTCTAGGCCGTTTAACTTTAAGGACTCTGGAACATACGTTACACTGAAAGTCAAAAATATCGTTTGGGAGCAGTAGACTAGTTGCTATAGGCCTATAAAAAGTTGCTTTCATTTCCTATTAACTTAAGAAACCACTTTCCTTCAAGTTAATCATTGGGCCTACATGTAGTTTTGGGAACCACCACTTGTCCACAATTACCAAAATATCTTTAAAAAATCTGAAACAGATGATGATTGCAGATACTTACCTTTGATTCCAGTCTGATGTGACATGGTTCTCGAGAACTGTTCTGTTGCTGAATGTTAATTAAAGCCGAACTAAAGTTCTAACGTTACTGCGCTGCCCTTTGGCCCCCCTTTGGAGTTTTGGCAACCAATAACAAGACCTGAGTCGATCAATATAAATAAAACGGCAGGTTGACAGTAATATTACACTATGACGTCCTCCAAGTATGGACAGTAATAGTACAACTATTCAATGGCAACCTATTTCCTTTCGCTAGTTTACTTGATTACTTTCACAAACCAGGAAGCCGGCAGCAATCCCTCTTTCATGCAAATCACGTTTAGTGGGCGTCTGGTCTATATCCTTTAATACCGGCATCGGTGATTGGCTTAATTATGGCCAGTTGCGCAGATGTGACCAATTAAATTCGGGGTAGCATGCTGCAAAAACCTCGCCCTTTGCCCTTCGCTTTTAAAGATGGCGGCGCCCATGGAACACCCGCGTCCTGTGCACGGGTTTTTGCGCGGCAAGAAGTTTAGAGTTACCAAGATATTAACGGGCTAGCATGCCCGTTAATCAAGAGATTACGGTACATGTAGACAATCTCTTTTGAAAACATCGAAAATGGCTCATGACTACTCTATGAAAGATCGCACAAGCGATGTTTTGAATGACCACAACAAAAATATCGACTTCGCATCGTTGTTACTGTCACCGGACGTTTTGACTGGGCTGTCACAGGCAGGATTCGAGCGCCCATCTCCTATACAGTTAAAAGCAATACCGTTAGGGCGATGTGGACTAGGTGATCAAATTATTTGTTATTGTCATTAATTATTTAGGCCTATGGCTATTATTATCTTCTAACTTTTCATTTCAGTCTCGTTTACTTTTTTAGTACTAGGGGGCCTACCGACTACCGGTATATACAACAAATACTAATGAACTAAATCATTACGTTATCCCTACTGCCCAGGCCTAATTTGGGCAAAGATTTTGTAAGTAGCCTAATAAACTTCTGAAAACTGCTTATAATAACATGTAGGCCTAAATTTTATAAAATCAATGTCAGACAAGTTGACCGTGAGACAACTCGACTTGAGACAACTTTACCACAAAGACAACTCGACTCCAAGACAACTTGATTTCAAAGACAACTCGACTTCAAAGACATCTTGACTCCGAGAAGTTGTCTTTGTAGTCGACCTGTCTCAGAGTCGAGTTGTCTTTGGAGTGGAGCTGTCTCAGAGTCTAGTTGTCTTTGCAGTCGAGTTGTCTCGCGGTCGACTTGTTCGGTACCCTATAAAATCCTTGGATGGCCTGATGCGTTTCGAATTCGATCCTAGCAGGATCTTTATCTTTATACTACATATGTAATTAAAGCCTTTGATAAAGATCCTGCTACTAGTACTACTACTAACTTAGGATAGAAACACATCAGGCCCTCCTAACTCCAAGCATAAATAATTTAAAAGATTTGACATTTATTTGACATTTTCGTGGCAAATATATTGCATTTAATAAATTGAAGTGAATTATTTATGTAGTGTAAAGTTTTTAATTCAATAGCACAATTTTATTCATTTCCATTTAGGCCTAATTACTGATTTATTGAAAACATTCCCATATAATGTTTTCCCACCATGCAGATTTGATTGTCCAAGCCAAATCAGGAACGGGGAAGACGTGCGTTTTCAGCGTCATCATCTTAGAGAGCCTTGACCTGCAATGTGCCAACGTGCAAGCCCTCGTTCTGACTCCAACCAGAGAGATAGCCACCCAGGTGCAAGGAGTCATCCAGTCCATAGGGGGCGCCTTCCTGGGCTTGAGGTGCCATACGTTCATTGGTGGTACACTCTTTGGGCCAGACCGTCAGAAGCTGAAGAAGTGTCACATAGCCGTTGGTACCCCAGGTACATACAAATATTACATCCTTTTTCAAAGCCAAATTGAAGGTCCAGAAAAATTAAAACTCATGGTATTAGGATTAGCCCATATCAGAAATTTTCTGACTGCCAAACAAACAAAGATAATTGACTATTAGGGACACTGCCAACATAGGGCTGGTTAGCTCAGTCAGTTTTTCTTTGTTTTTAAACTTGTTAAAGACTTAAAACTTAATCCAGTCAGCTTTTCTTGTGGTTATTTGATGATTGTATCAATGAAAACAAAACAAAATTGCATCCTCTTTGAGTGATCCCCGGACCCCCATGTACCGTTTCTCAGGTTGCAGCATTGCTAATACTGCACATTAGCATGGGATATAGTGGTATGTGAGTGGTTTCATGGCTTCTGACTGCTAAACGAGCAAAAGATAATTGACCATTAGGGACACTGCCAACATAGGCTAGATAATAGGCTAGATAACTCAGTTGGTAAGAGCGCCGGTACGGTATTCTGGAGGTCGCTGGTTCGAATCCCTCTCCTGTCAATTTTTCTTTGTTCACTTTTCAATATCAAAGAGAGGGACTATGAGGCATCTTATAAGTAGCATCTTATGACTGAGTGGCAAACATTTTCTGTTTTGTAGGTCGTGTGAAGCAGCTGATAGAGTACTCTGTTATGCCGACAGACAGTATCCGCCTGTTTGTTCTAGACGAGGCGGACAAACTGCTCGAGGAGAAATTCCAGGATCAGATCAAGTGAGCTCATTATGTCATGTTAATACAAGAAGACGAGGGGTGCAGTCATCCTGGCAACTTCTAAACCGATACCATCCCCAAATCCACATCAAGTTTATATATTGTTGGACAGGAGCCTAGGCCCCATGATGGCCCAGCTTGTTCCAAATGTAAATACTGTTCCATGGGATACTGTGTCTAGTATAAAACGTGGTGCAGATTTTAGAAGATGGTTAGGCTTTGAGCAGCACCTCATTGACACATTTGGGAGGGAGAGGCTTTTTGAACATCTTGGGACAAGGTTGATAGGTTTCCTATTCCTTATCCATTGAAAGAGCTTTTTACACAACACATTGAGAGATTGCCACAAGTTTTCCATATGCCAGGATCAGATTAGAGATTTGAATGAGTGGGGGAAGCATTTTTCTCGAATATGACTAAAATGGAAATTCATCCAAGGAGAAGCTTTCAACTAATAGTCTTGAACTTTTTTGTATGATTTGAACCAGCTGGATCTACAACCACCTGCCGGTCAACAAGCAGATGCTTGCCTTGTCTGCTACGTACCCGGAGACCCTGGCTCGAGGGCTGACCGCCTACATGAGAGATCCTACCTTTGTCCGTCTGAATCCCAGGAACGTGGCCCTCAAAGGTTAGTCATTACATCTGTTGACACATCACTTGCATTTGTGGACAAGCCCACAAGTCGGTGATCAATTAGGTTGTGAAGATGTCACATTATGTTCCTGCATTAAGGTTGTATGTTCCAAAGTTCCTGCATACATGCACGCAAGCTATGTGCATATTAACTGCGGATGTCATATAAAAAAAATCTGGACTTGCAACGAATTGCAAGCACTGTATCGACTGACCCCACCGCCGGTGGCGGCCATCTTACTGGGCTAGATACAATGGTGCAACTATTGTTGCCACAAAGGATTTAGTTTACAATTGTGAGCGCATCTTTGTACTTCCTTTGTATTTGGCCTTCCAAGATGGCTCCTTGTGGTGTAAATGATCTTCATGAGTGTTGCAAGACCATATTTTGTGATACAAACACATTGTTGCACACATTATTTTTAATTTGTGCATAAACTACTGCAAAATTGACACTGCAGTGATACTACCTTGTTGCATCAGACATTCTGTTTTGAGGTTGAGAGAGTGAATTCCCTATCTTGGTTGTTGGTCAGCAAAGTGTTGATGCACCTTGCATATTTGCCTTTCTCTTTGTAAATCAGACCGCAATATTTTTCTGTATACAATAGATCACTTCATGTGGACATTTTACTCTCTGGAACTGAGAAACTTTTCTTTTGAAGTTGCAAGTAAGGCTATTAAACCTGTAGGTAAAATTGACTTGTGGCTGGATTTTTTTAATTCATTTTCTGCCAGCTATCTGGCCTTATGCTTATAAACGTGAGGTTTGGGTTCTTTGTATTTGCAGGAATCAAGCAGTTCTACAAGATTGTGCCCGGTCACGCGTTGCCCCACAAGGCTTTTGAGATCAAGGTTCAACACCTGTTACAGCTATTCACCCAAGTGTCCTTCAGTCAGTGTCTGGTCTTCTCTAACCTCTCCAGCAGGTTGGTTTGATTGCTAAGTATATTTGAGGAGTACAAGAGTTGTGTTCTCTTTTTCAATATGCTTTTTTATTTGCTGTTTTGCTTCAATATTCTTTGATCTGCATTCTGTTGCATTGAAGGATTCTGGTGATACTGCAATTATTTAAGGAAGAACCACAGACCACTACAACTAGGCCACAGTTGGTCCAGATGAAAGCATTATTATTTATTTTTCCGGTAATGACACCAAGGATTCCTCAAAAGTGCCCAAGGCACTGTAGCTCGCAAGCCTGATGAAACCTGTTATGGAAAGATGATGAGAAGAAGATACAGTTTTAGAGGTGGGAGGAAAACCCCAGAGTAATATTCTGGGTAAAACCCACGGAATCAGGCAGGGACTGAAAACCCAATCCACTTGTCAACCGAGATGGACTTGAACCCGGTCCACAGTGGTAAAAGGCGAGGAAAGAACCGCTACGCCAACCTGACTCTCTATGTCTAGCTAACATCTATGAATATGAACCATATCTACAGTCCTATCCAACCAGGGGTTGATTTCACAAAGCCCTTCAATAGATCATAACTCAATTTACGAAGGATAATCACCTGGCATCGTATCCTACGTAGGGCTGTAATGCATATGCATCCTACCGGATTGATAGCAAGTTACAATAAATTTGGTGAAATTGACCACAGGCCTCAAAAGATCCAGATGAAGGTACCCAATCCCATAGCTGTGAATCATCCTTTACTATTACCTGTAAGCCAACTCATTATATCTTGGCAGCCATTTCTCTAAGAGCAGAGGCCAAAGGCAACCATAGTGAGGAACCATCATTATACCAACCTATAGACAATGACAGAACAACCAGGGGCCAATTTCATAGAGCTGCTTAAGCATACAATTTGCTTAAGCATGAAAAGTCTTCCTTGATCAAACATGATTGGCAACCAAATTTCATGTGATGTTTACTGCTTTTGACTTGTATTCGGCCATTGTTTGCTGAGCATAACATTCACAAGGAGTTTTGGATGGCATACGGATTTTATTTACCAAGGTTTTTAGTGCTTAAGCAAATCTTGGTGCTTAAGCAGCTCTATGAAATTGGACCCTGTTCTTATGGACCAGAGGTGGTTTATCTGTGAACTATAGTGCACTGGTATTACTGCAGGAGTGGATTGTTTTCAATCACCCGATGAACGGTTGTAGATATCAAAATAGAATGTGATGGTCTCCTGCTGTGGCTACCTCAATCGGGATCATGAGAGGAAGGCTCAGCCACAAGCTTAGCTGTGAGAGCAAGACATGGTTCAAAGATGTTAAGCAATGTTCCACCTTGTCCCCGCAGGGCCCAGAATCTTTCCGATATCTTGTGCGAGAATGGCTGGCCGAGCACCTGCATATCCGGCAACCAGGACCAGACGCAACGACACAGCGCCATGTCCATGCTCAAGACCTTCCAGTGCCGCGTCCTCATCTCCACAGACCTGGTGAGCCAAAGCAGGGGTTCTATCTGGAGAGAGGGTTAATTCCAGAGGAGAGCGTCCTCAGGAGGACGAATCTTTTACTTTGAGCCTTTGAAAGCAAGAGGGTACTTCAAATAAGGGCTAAAAGGTTGGGCTTTTAAGGTTGAAAGCTAAATATGTAAGAGCTGGGTAATGAGAACTTGTGTAATACCAGTACCCAACGCCCCAAGTTCCAAACCACACTACCAAACTGCTGATGAATTTGAATGAAACCACGATAATTTTGAGTCTAGCCAGTTATACAGACTTCATTTGGTCTCAATTGTATTCAATATTTGAATTTTCCAGACTTACTGTTCAATTCCTTTGTCATGTGTGTGACAGACCTGTTATACATGCCTGCCTCCTATATACACTGTTCACAGAGGTTTTGATTGGCAAAGATGCACCAATATCTAGCTGTCTAGAGCTGGACACCACTGAGAAATTGTTTCTTAATAATCAGGGCCATGAAAAAAATTGTGAATACACTCAACTTGCGAAAAAACCTTTCGCGAGTTAGAATTGAACCATATCTGGTACACTGAATTCTTTCACTGTACGTAAACATCAAAACCTGAATTCTCCAGACTAAAGACACTGTTGCTATATCACATGATTTGGCACAAGTTTTTGCTTAGATACATAACAAAGCACTTGCACCAATGCACTGTTCTTATTGGATAAGAATGGCACAAAGGAACTAGTCCATTCAGAGATGGGTATCCCTATGCAAAAGCTTGCCTCGAATCATATGCCTTAGCAACTGAATATTTAGTCTGTGAAATTGGGCTGTTTATGTGCAATGAAAGACGTCTGTGTGTCAGTGAATAATTCAGACTTAACTCAGACTTATTAGATCGCTTGAGTGCATCTGACATTTTAAATTGAATACTGAATTCCTTGCCTGCTTTTGCAGACAGCCCGAGGCATAGATGCGGAAAATGTGGACCTCATCATCAACTTGGATGTTCCCTCGGACGTCAAGACATACATGCATCGCATCGGGAGAGCGGGTCGCTTTGGCAGTAAAGGAGCAGCCGTGACGCTAGCTAGCGAGGGCAACGAGGAGACCTTACTGAGAAACATCCAACACCAGAGTCACGTGAAGCTTCACTGTTTGCCTGGTGAGGTCAATTTCTGACACTCGCATTTGCTGTGGGCTTAGAAGCATGTCCAGTAGTTTCATTCAGACAGGAAGCTGCTCTAAATATGTTTGAATGATTGGTCAAACCTAGTGAACGGAACATTTGACTAGCCTGGGGCTTAAACCGCAGACCTCTGTATAGGGAAGGTTTGGTGTGAGATTACAATGTCATTCCTTGTATAATCCCTTAAGTGTTGACTGACATTTTAATAATGTTGCATAAGATTCAATTACTTTCTTTCCTACCTGGTCCTCAGATCCTGTGCCATCAGACTTGGTGAATTCCCTCAGTGTAAGTGCGGACAGCACAGACAACCACCTGTCATCGTCGCAGGCTGAAGATGACAACAGTGTGCAGTTTGAGGACAACGGGAGTGACGCAGAGGAACAAACTGAAGAGCCAGAACTGGTTGCCAAGACACCATCTGATGATGTTATGCTTAACTCCAAAGAGCAATCAGCCTTTGTTTGCAAAGACACTTTAGATGTATCTCAGCGGACTCTATGCACTGATGACAATGCTGAAACAGGTGGAATGTCAAGCCAGAGCTCGCAGGTCGGTCAAAAGTCATGGGTAGGTAGGAGGTCATACATCAGTGCTAGGTCATGTGTCAGTCAAAAGTCCAAGTTCAATCAAAAGTCACAGGTCACTCAGAGTTCAAAGGTCACTCGAAGGTCACAAGTCAATCAAGGGGGTGATTCAAGCTCTCACATGCCCTGGAAGACTCCAGCAAGCCTTACAGACCAATCCTGTCAGGTGGACACTCTGAGCTCACCTTTCCACACATCTAGTCCGATGGACAGGAAGATTCCATCACTGGCTGAAATATTCAGGTCATCTAGTAAACAAGAGGTAAAGTGGACATGGCAGAAAGCTGCTGATGATTTTGAGAGATTCACAAGTGGACGTTCAGAGTCAGTCATTGAGAGTGCTTACCCAGGCGTGGACGAGATTGAAGACAATACTGAAATGTCTCAGACTGAATCTAATAGTGTTGCTGGAAATGTCTTACTGAAATGTGAATCAGAGGGAAATGGTAATATCATGAGAATTGCTGAAGAACACAACGGTTCACAATCTTCAGTGGTTACCTTACATGAGCCAGATGTCGAGAATCATACAGAGTCCCCTCAGCTCAGTGATGATGAAGAAATAAACATTTCTGGAAATCCATCAGATTTTACTGCCTTGACGAGATCTGATTCGAATCATGGGAGATCTTTGAACGAGGAACAGATCAGAGAGGAGCTTAGAGAGGATGAAACCGGAGTCAGTAGCACCCCAAATGGAAAGGAGGACATCCATCCAGAGACATCTGCATCTCCAGTGGAGAATGATCAAGAGGAAGCAGATCAGGACATCAGGGAAGATGACTCCTCCGAGTCCCTCCACTCCACCAGAATCAGACAACAGGGGTCTGATGTCGAGTCCAAGGAGAGTTATAAGATTCAGTTTTCTTGGAGACCAACTCTGGAATACTTTGACAACCTCGTGGCGGAGGATATCACAGGGTTACTGATTACAGAAGATAGTGGCCATGAAAATGACGAAAGTGCCTTAGGAGATGTACCTACAGATTCGAAATTCAAGAGTGCAGGAGCTAGACCAAAGAGTTCTCCATCTAATGATGACGACAGGGATTTGACAAATGCAAGCAGCCCTGGTGCATGGAGGCCAGTGTCTCCAAAAGAAGGGACTCCAGCAAGGGAGAGACAGCTAGGAAACACAGAAGGTAGAGCGGCACCAAAGCAGTCCTGCAAGGAAAAATCTTCACCGCAGCGATCAGAGCTTAATCAGCGAAACCCAATTGGTAGAGCTGTCCATTTACCAAGATCTTCTCACACTGCTGGAAAACCTGGAGCTTCCCAAGGAGTGTCTGTAACTGTCGAGCATTCTTCAGGAGATGTGGCATCCCAGAAAGATGCGGTAGCCTCCAAGAGGCAGTCATCGCAAGAAATGGACAAACCAGGGTATGATCCCATATGGCAGTTCTACACAAGCTTCCTGGCTGCTCAAGAAGATACAAACAGTGATGATAGTGACAGTAGAAGCCAGGACAGCAGCAGTGAGGGGTCCGATGCAGATGAGATCAGAGAATCGGATAATCAAGACAGAAAGAGAGATGTCTCAGATATGTTTACCCCGGCACTTAAGGACCCGGACAAACGGAACCCAGCCTTTCATCAGCATGAATCCATGGCACAGCACAATGGTAATCATGGCTGGTCCCACTTACCTTATGCCCCATCAGTATCACCTGCTGACTATTACGGGGTACCAGCAGCTAAAACGCCAAAAATATATATATATAACAATTGAAAAGTGAACAGAGAAAAATTGATTGGAGCGGGATTCGAACTGCCGACCTCCTGAATACCGTACAGACGCTAGATATTCAGGACGTCGCCGGTTCGAATCCCACTCCAGTAAATTTTTCTTTTTTCACTTTTCAATTACTTTAATTTCAGTCAGTTTCCCTTGTGGTTATTTGATGATTATTTATATAACAATGTGAGATATGATCATGAAATAACCACAAGGGAAACTGACTGGATTATGAATGTGCTGCACTCAGTCACAAAACTATTTGGTGTGTTCCTGTGTGGAGTTTGATGGAAACATTCTCTATTGTTTTGGACAATTAATGAAACTTGAAAGTAACAAGTATAACATGGACTCTTGTTCAGTTACAACGTGAATAAGTTTCCTGAATCTTTCTTCACATAATTTATTGAGACTTGAATTCTGCAGTTTAACCTAATACCAAAAAAAGGTTTTCTGTACATTCACGTTAACCCCATTTCAGTATACTTTATTTTGAGCAGTGAAAAAGAATCTCACAACATTATTTTTTTGGAAAGCATTATGAAAGTAACATGTATAAGATGGACTCTTTAAGAAAGGAAGAACCACGATCTAAATTATCCACTGTACTGTAAGCCACACAAAATGAAGTCACACACTCTTTGCATATTATAAAACAAAAGGCTACCCGATATGTATGAAGTTAAATTTGGCAGGGCAAAAGGCAAAGTTGTTCGGTGAATTTCACCTGGTTGCTAAAAATCTGATGCCTTCTTCTCTATAGATCCTCGCTGCATAGAGAAAAATGCATGGTTCTATGTGTATGTTTTTATTGATTTATTTGTTTTGCCTGCCAAGAAGGTTTCACAAGAGGGCCAGTGATTTTCCCTCTGTACACTGTACGAGTCCTGAATTTGATTCCAAAGTAAAAGGAGGCAAAAGGAAACAAAGGGATTGGGCCACATGATGAAGCCGAAGAAAGGCTCCAGCTTCGCCATGTGACAGTATCTCAAGCACTTCATTTAATTTAGGACACAAAATGGCGGTAGCAAAATAAATCCCAAGCCTAGCTCAAGCCTCAAAGGTCCTATATTAACCTTTAGTTATATGTCATAAAGTACAAACAAGTAACAACTGAAGAATGTGATTTTCTGATGATAAAAAGAAAACAAAAATAATCAAAGTTAAACAATTAAGTCAAGTATGGAATTGATTATTTATGTAAAGATTATGTTTCATTTGTTAAAAAAAAACACAATAACAATAGGAATTAAAGACTTAGGGCCTTTTTGAAACTGAGGCTCGGGCTTAGGCTCAGGCTCCAGTTCGTCATTCATATGCTGAAAATATAGGTTGTGGTTTTTCATTGAAGCTGAAGCTCTCTTTTCCTTTTCAAACCAGAGAATCTACTTTCGAACCGCAGCAAAAAGCCTACTTTTGATAACTGTTATTTTAGAATGGATTTACGAAATGGAGACGGACCCTGAGCCTGAGCCTAAGCCTCCGTTTCGAAAAGGCCCTTAGTTTCCAAAGCTGAATTCATTTTCAACAAATTGACAATTCTATCCACTCACTTGCCCTACTAGCTCTATGACACTACCTGAATAATATGAACCTACTTTGATAAAACTCCTGATACTACATACTGTTACTGATATTAAGAACACCTTATCATTGCATTCATTGGCTTTTCAGAAATAAATATCTAGAAACAGATTAAAAAACGGTATTAGATATAATGTAAGCATATGACAACTGAATAGCACGCTGGTCAACTACAACAAATAAATATATGAATGTATATTCATTGATTGTGCAATGTAAGACGTTTTCATATTTCAAATTACATGAATTAATAGTCAAATGTACTTCATCCCACACCATTTACATTCTTTGCTTTTGGAACCCAAGTGTCGAGAACTATTATATTAAAATTAAACTGTTTATCACTTCAAGATTCACATATGTGATAGATCCATGTCTTGGCTATCACCATGTAGAATTCGAGCAAAATTGGACTGAAATTGTGAGAGAATACTAAGACTGAATTCCCTCAAAACCCGATTTTCATCTTTCTTTCAATACACATTTATATATGTGTGTATTGGTCACTTATTCTGGAATACTGCACATTTGTTTTTAAAGAGTACTATTTCAATGGGAGACTTTTGAGAAGTCTTCAAGCCAACAGCGCAGGCGCAAAACAACGCGCGCATGCTCACAATTGCGTGCGCGTGCGCTGTTGACTTGAAGACCGGTTCTCAAAAGTCTCCCATTGGTCATTATTTTCGCCAATTGCAGCCCGATTTTGCTTACATTTTGGTGATAGCCAAGACATGGTTGTTTCATACTCTGAATCTTGAAGTGATAAACAGTTTAATTTAACATAATGGTTCCCGGCAAAGTGTTGCGTTTGTGAGGACTCTCTATATAGAAATTCCTTCATCAGATGCTTGTACTCAGAATGTATAGGCATGTAAAGTAACTAGGATAAAGACTCTTCAGTCTACAATTCTTCACCAAACCGTCACACGGACAAAATCAGAAAAAAATCGCAAATTATTTCAGGAATGGATATGAATGCTATACACCCAGCCACATTTTGAAAACAAAAATCATACGTTAACCGCTTGCATAGTACCTATAATCTCTCAACGTTACACTAACAAAAATACGGAAGTTACAGGAATGTCAACGAAGTATAAATTTATTCATTATATCATTTTATAAAGCAAATGAATCTTTTTTATTTACTTAAAGATAACGTAGAGAACATTTACTAATGATGTCATAGACATGAGATGTGGAATGATCGTTTGAGTTTTGAGAATGTTTATTAAAAAACGGTAAATTTCCTGTATAGCGATAAACTAGCCAATACACAAGGCCTTTTCGAAGACTCAGATTTCAGTTCTACAGACGATGCCGGCTGACCATTGGTTCAAGCTGGCAGGACATCTGCACTCTCAAAACAAGAGTGCCAGGTTCGAATCCCGCCTGAGGAATCAAATCAAGGCGTTAGTTATAATGCATCGACGCAACAATAGCACATTGTATCCAATCCCTATTGAACTTATATTATTATACAATAGTCAGTGTCATTGATCTACGGTCTACCACTGCTTAATTGCTAGGAGTGACGTTCTATTTCAGAATTTTTACATTGTGCGTGTCAATTTGAAACTGAATTCCCCTTGGGAATTGGAAAATGGAAATAATTAAGCTTTTCAGTGGAACAGACAGGTGTTAAAGGGATGGTACAGAATTTGTTTTTGCGACAAAACCGTTGCTGACAGTGAAAGCACATTATGTAATCCATCATATACCTTAACTGACAAACCTGTAGAAGTTTGAGGTCAATCAGCCATCTGGGTCACGAGAAAATAGTGAAAACCCGTTTACACATTTCAACGATATAATGCGTTCAAAATAAAACGCTTCGAAGCGATTTACTCCAATCGGAAAATAGTTTTATTTATTTCTCAACGAATATGGCATTTCAGACAAAAACATTTCATGGGATGTTTTCTCCTATCATCACCATTATACTATGTAAGTCTTATGTGAATATGTGATCTTGAAGTGTATTATTTTTGTCTTACCAATTCTGTACCATCCCTTTAAGAAATATACTGTCGGAGACTTTTGACCAATCCCAAAATGCAAGTGACTGAAATCGGTGTTTTGGCACTGGAATTGAACACCACTGGGATATTTTTGTAGTACCGCTAGGTATACTCCATACCTGCCTGAGGAATGTCCGTCTCTGAGGGGAGGGGAAGGGGGCTGCCCCCCGGACAAACGGTTCCCCTTCTACTCCCCAGCCGGCAAAACCTTAATGGTCGTGTTTTGTTGTTGCGATCCCAGATGGGCGTCTCACACGTAGGCCTATTGTGTCCCTTCACCGATGCCCGCAGCTGGCAAGGTGTCGGGGCTGATGGGTGGAGGTAGAACCGTGATCTATTCATTTCAGCCTCATGCTTGACGGCACCACCCTCAAATTGAGCAGATACCGGCTGAGCACGTCCTGCCAGAGTCCGCACAGGGCCCAGCACGGGGCGTAGGTCAGAGTGATCAGCCCCATGAAGTTATAGGCCCGGTCGCTGTAATCCCAGGAGCAGGCGTCGAACTGCCTAAGTAGCAGGCCGCTAAGAAGCTCCCACATGTAGGCCACGCACACGTACAGGACTATACGAGGTGCTAGTGGTACGGTGTGGCGTAGCCGGACGTAGAGGCGCTCCACCACGTAGCTGGCGCTACCGTAGATGAAAAAGGAATAGATGGACGTGTAGCCAACCAACTGTGGGAGATTCAATCAGAATCATTTCTATTAGACACTGGCATTACTATAGCCTCTCTGGAAGACGTCCAACACAGGTTGTGCATGCTTAACCGCAGTCAATAGCCATGAAATTACCACAAGGAAAACTGACTGGATTAATTTTAAAGTCGTTGAAAAGTGAACAACGAAAAAAAAATGACTCTAGCGGGATTCGAACCAGCGACCTCAGGAAATACTGTACTGGCGCTCTTACCAAATGAGCTGTCCAGCCCTATGTTGATGGAGTCCCTATAGTCAATGATCTTTGTTCGTCTGGCAGTCAGAAGCCACGAAACCACTCACACACACCGCTATATCCCAAGGATTTAAGATACACGCATCATTAGCAATTCTTCAACCTGAGAAATAGTACATGAGGGATCACTCAAAGAGGAAGCGGCTTTTTAATCAATAATAATCATCAAATATAACCACAAGGGAAACTGACTGGGTTACTTAAAAGTCATTGAAAAAGCCCCGGGAGTACGTTATTCCGGAGGTCGCTGGTTCGAATCCCGCTTGTAAGTCAATATTTCGTTGTTCTCAATTACTAATCTGCGATGTGTTCCTTGCCATGAAGCATGAAATACGCTAACAATATATTTTTTGCACAGGTCAGCTTGAATTAAAAATGTTTCGAAAGTGAAATGAAAATTTATTTCGGGCGTCGTTTTCTGCCATACGAACAATGACGCACATGGTGCTTTACGAAAGCAACACGAATTTAATATGTTGGATGCGCAATCGCCAGCCAGTGTACATGCATTATGTATAATGTGATTCACATTCTGTATCGAATCCAGACAGTCTGCTACTGAAAGCATTTGCGTTAACTACAATAGGCAGCCTATACCACCTGACCATGAAGTGCTTTATGATAATTCATAAATCAATGTTTCCATAGAGATCTAACCATTACCATGATTATAATTATCCATCTGCGATTCCATTGAGCGCAGTGAGAGCACTTTTCATTTCTCTCTCCCCCTCTCTCTCTCTCCTTTTTGTAGTCGATACAAAATTCGATTATATTTGGTACCAGTCCATTAAAGACATGGTGGCCAACACGAACGTCAATGCTTTCCAATTGTTTTACATGGGAGGCTCTATATTCATTGGTAACATCTTCCGAAGGCGTTGTTGCTTATGATATCTCAACATTTCTCAGGAAATGTTAAGTCTATTGCAAAATTTCGAAATAATGCTTGCTTTTGATTTTAATTTGAACAGTCCGTTTGTCGATTTCACGAAGCACTGCGATCGATCGTAATTCAAGTTAAGAAGGATAACCCATCGTAGGGGGCCTATCCAACGTAGGGCTGCATATACATGTAAATGCATCAAAAGACCTACGATTGATATTAAATTACGAAGAGTTTGGTTAAATCGACCCAAAGACAAATATCGCTATACGCTGACGGGCAAACAGCTTGTACGATAACCAGAGGTCTGTCATCAAGTGAGGTGTTCAGGGTGCTGGCCTAGGGGCATACGCATCCTCTGGGTGTCAATCAGAAGCCATCACCAGCGCATTAACAGCCCGGTGGCCTGTGATCTCTCGATCATGGCTCAGGGGTTGAAGTGAATGATTGCAAAATAGAGGATTTGACTAATTATGAATACACTCAGAAAACAGGAGACATTTACGGTATTGTGTGGGCTGGATAAATTTGGAATGGGGTAAAATGGTATCTCGGAGCTCATGAGTAAGTCATTTACTGAGATACTCGCGGGTACCGTTGCTGCATTAGACGATATCAGTGAGCGTAAGTCATGTCCTGGTATAAGACCAGCGGGTTCAAGACCGACAGCTAGGGGGAAGGGCGGTGGACAGAGAAGTTGAATGGTCTTTAGTCACTCCTATTTTGAAGCTGTTGTGGTTCACTCTGGCTGGTAAGAGGCCCGATTTGCAAAGAGACATACGTCCAAAGGCTAATTGATACATCCCCTCCCCTGCCCCCGCCCTTTCTTCTATTCAGTGTCGGCGACCTTATAGTCTAGTGAATCGGACCTTTGAACTGATGATAAAAGGCCAGGCCCAAGCATGTGGGGTAGCGCTGTGCAAAGGCCTAGTGCATAGTATGTACATGTACATGTAATTATTATATAACATCTAAACATGTCTATTAATGCAATGCATCTAGTCAGTGGCCTTGTACGAGACCTTGTCATGACCATGACGCCGGTGTCTCGTACGGCAGAGGATACGGCTAAATAATGAGATGATGAGGCCTTGGTGCTGTGGCCTAACAGCCCATGGAGGAAGCTATATTTCCTTCCTCCATGAACAGCCCTAGCACCGATCGCAAAATGCAGGTAGCTTTCCCATCCAACGGATGCCCTCATCATGCATCCCATTGCACCCTATAATGGCACCCTTTCCTCTTACCTGGTAATTGGGCTTGTTGTACACGATGATATCATACAGAGCTGTGAAGATGATCTCATCCAGGAACCCGTGCATCCCGTAGAAAAACAATCGCGCCAACAGGGGCAGAGGCTGGTAGCCAGACTCGCCGCCATGTGCAGCAGCCACCGGCACCCCATCTCGTCTAGACGGTGCAGACGACCGTGATGAGCCCACCATGTTCTCATTCAAGTCGCTCTTCGCTGATGATGATGATGGTTTGGAGGAGCGCTGATTCAATCGCTTACCGGCCATGATGTTCCAAGTTACCGCTGCTTGAAGAATCGCTTGTAGAATGAGTATTGTGTCCTATCTCGTGCCACTACTTTAGTGACTGTGAGTCAGTATCCTTACCGCGCTAATGCTGAGGAAAATGCCGGTGCAGCAGCGTCTGCATGATGATCAATCAACGTGCCCAGCATCAAACACGTGTAGGGATACCGCGGAAATCTTAACACGTGTGTGCATCGTTCTCATGACGCACACAATGTTAATCAATACAGCAAATAAGACCTGTTTGGCTTTTTACGGTTGATCATCAATGCGCCTTATGTAAGCCTGTACGAGCAATGTCTGTTTCCTTCCTCTATGGTGTGTTCCACTCAGTAAGCTCAGTGTCTTATCGCCCGATCATGAGGGATTTATGTCGATAATTATAATGCATGTGCATTAGCAGCCATGTGGTCCAACGATTTTATGCAGGCGCTAATAATGCATGTAGATCTACCACGACCGAGAGTTTGTTTCCTTGTGGATTATACATACGCGGATATTGTATAGAACATTGGTTTCTAAATGACCTTTCTATTATAGCTTTGCTTTATTATATAAACATGGCATGTTGTTGACACTATAACAATATCATTGCTACACGGTATGAATCAGTCATATGTGAATAATGTCATGCATGCTGATACATGTACATGCATATCTTTATGAAATGCGCACTGAATCGTATAACTGTAAAACCATAAAAGATGACTCGTAGTAGGGCCCATACCTGTAAAAATAACACAATTGAAAAAATATACGGAGATAATGCATACAAAAGTTAAAGGTAATATCATACTTTGTTTTTTATCAAAGAAATAGAGATTCATGGACAAAAATATCAAGACAGATACAGTAACAGTCATCTGTGAACATTTCAGTCCGATACGGTGCCCACCTTTTGAGAAAACAGTGAAAAACAGCCACAGTATTTCTTAAGTCTTTTCTCATTTCTTTTTCGGTCGTTGTTTTACTAATTTGTGGATAAATACACAATTTCAGGCGGAACAATGTTAACGGTATGTTTCTACCACCACCTTAATACCCTGTAAGTTATAGGTAAATCTGTGAAGATTTCTGTTTTGGTGTCTTATCAAAGTATGGTAATACCTTTCATTAGTTGCGGAGCATACATGTACTGATTTTGTAACGTTTTGGTCAAAAGTCAGCACTTACATAAATATATAAAGTAATTAAATGCTTCAGATCTTTCTCAAAGGCTCTTCGCCTTTGAGAAAGTTCCTGCTAGGATCGAAACGCGTCAGGCCCTCCTAACTTTAAGCATTTGATATATTTCAGGTCATTGGCTGAAGAGCAGTTTGCAGCAGTTTATTACTTATATAGTCATTAATTATGTATTAAGCAATAATTTTAAAGAAATTTCACCCCTTTCCCAATTTTGATTACAGTAAACCTTTAAGCCGCTTGAATTGCACTGTCTAATACTGGCTCTTGCCAGTGGGCGGGATACCGACATCATGAAGCATCGTTTTCAATTTGAAAGGTACAGTATCATACTTTGGCAGCAAGCCGAAACAGAAATCTTCACAGATTTATCTATAACTTACAGGGTATAAAGATCGTGATGGTAGAAACTTACCGTAAAAAAATTTCTGCCTGAAATGCTGTATTTATCCAGAAAAGAGTAAAAACCAGTGATCAAAATTATTTTTGATCTTTTAAAGATAAAAAGTAAAAGAGAAAACACTTGAAGAAATACTGTGGCCGTTTTCACTGTTTTTTCAAAAAGTGGACACCGTATATAATTATTTTATGGGCCTGAAATTTTCACAGATGACTGTTTAATACTGTATCTTCCTTGATATTTTGCTCATAAATCTGTATTTCTTTGACAAAAACCAAACTATGATATTAACTTTAAAGGCATTCAAATTTGATTTTTGTAATTGGCCGACAACAAATATAAATCAGATCAGACCATCAGAGCAAAGTTGGAGCCACTACCTCCTCCAGGATTATATCGTATTAATTGGTTGACTTCGACCACTCATACTTTATTACCCGCCGTCTGTTCGATAAAAATTAATGTGAGTCATACATTAAACACGATTCAATGGGAGCTGCCATTTTATTTATTTCAATAAGATTGTCAAACCCTTTGATTGTTCACTTGTTTATTTTGCACATCCAGTATTATAGCAACTATGAACAGGGTGCTCAAGCTCGTTGTATTCAATGTATTTTTTTTTCTTTTAATAATATTTTTAATGATAAACTTTGAAGACTCGGATGTTTTTGGCCTGCTCTTGACCTTAGTGACGCCATTCAAGGGTGCATTCAGTGGCATGATAATCTCCTATAGACCTTTCTTTTGCAACGTCACAGACCGAGTTTTTGCCAACCAGCATGGCGGAAAGTATGGCGAGCCATCAAAGCCAGGCATAAAAAAATACCACATATTTTACCCAATTTGTACACAACGTTTCATTAACATTGACAGATATTGCTGAATGTAATGAAAATAACATAAGCAATGATGGTATGTATTGTGTGCAGCTATGGAAGGTTTCAAAAATGTTGAATGTGGTCACACCGTCTTTCGAGAAGACGAAATGATTTGCAACATTTGGCCGCCCATGCCAACCAGCAGCCAATGTTTATAAACAAAAGAAAGGTCTATAGAACGCATTTTCCTACATGTTACCTTCCTGAAAAGGTGTCATGAAAGTATGTGCAGCATATTCACATGTGTTCGTTTTTGGCCTTTAAAATTGTCGAAGTCATTGAAAAAACACAAAGTAACAAAATGATAATGAGTCGTCGGATGACTTGGAGCGAAATGCCACATTTATGCCTCTAAGTACATTTTTTCTCTTTTTCCAAATCTAAAACAAAGGACTTCTGGCCGGCTTTGGAGCGAATGCTCTGCTTTAAGAAATCGGGCTTCAACTCAGAAGGAAAATGACAACCAAAGATTGTCCATAATCATTTTAGAAGATGATGTTAATATTGGTCTCATCTTCGGTCCGATCGTTCGGCAGAAAGCCAGGCAGACCATCACAGATTATTAGTCTTTATTTTTCACGAAGGAGTAAGAAGTCGAAACATCCAGTTTGAGAAATAAGATGACATTTTAAAAAATAATGAATGTTAGTAGGCCTTCAATGTTTTTCTGTTAGTGGATAATTATACAGTTTTATATACGATTTCATTGAGTGATTGGAGGTCCTAAAATAACCATTTTGGCGGACCCACCACCCGTGGTCTAATCACCCCCTCACCTAACCATGACAATTTATTTACAAATTACTACTAGGTGTCTACTTTAATAATGATAGTTCATTTTCACCAAAACGTAAAATGCGTTAATTTCACACAATAAGCAAAGATTTCAGAGGATCCATAGTATGCATATTAGTTCATAATAAAATCAAATCTTACTTCAATCAAACCAGACTGGTGTGACATTCGCCTTCGAGAATTTCGTTCTTCGTATCTTAATACAAATATCAACTAAGACGTGATTATGCCAAATGTACAGTACGTCTCTACTTTAAGCAAAAACACATTAAAATCCAATCAATGATTAACATAATATTATAGGAACCCACAAACAGCACCACAAACATCAAAATTGAAAAACAAAATTCTGATCTAAATACTTAATCCGGACGGCAGATGTATTATATTCCCAATTCTGTGAATTTGACTTCAACCAATGGATTAGCACCAAAACCCCATATACATTTCAAGCTGAGTAAAATGCTCCTGAAACTTAGCTGTGCATTGAACTCCACTTTACACAAGAATGACTACATTTTCTAGTGAGTCGAGCTCTGACCAGTGTTGTCTCGTTATATTATGGACAGTGTATTTTGGAAATGTTAGCGAAGGCTGGGAAAGGTATGAAGTACTTCTAGTTCGGAATAAGAAGATAGCGTTTAATGTAAGGTTACGTCTCTACATAAATTGCGTACATGTTCGTTTGTACCTAGTACTATCGGGCATGGTAACAATTACAAATGTGTGTAAAATGATCCATTTTAACCTTCTCATCACGTGTATTACCAGGTAAAACGGAAATAATTATGAGGTGTGATAATACCTATATACATAACATATCTACTGTAGATAAGAAGCGATGATTGGTGGATCAGGCACGTATCACTTTACCAATTACCTTTTGCTTAATATCTGTTAACAGTTAATTGTTTGTCGCCTATATATAATCATCCTTTAACGTGGATAATGCAAAGCATACTTATTAAGTAAGTACATGATACATCGTTAAACTATTTTGTCATCAGAGTTAGGAGAATTGATGCTTTGATCTTGGTATGGATGTTTCTCAAAGGCTAAGTGACAGATATACAAGACTGTCAAGCTAAAATATAAGAAACAACTTACAAAATAAAGATGAGAAGGTTCTCCACCAAGGCATGGATCGATATGTCAGGCCCTCCAAACTCTGAACAATGTACAATGTATATTCTATTAAATGATTAGCTTGCTTTGCTAATTTTGTTACAAATTATAATATTGCTTATATACATTTCTTAGTACTGTTGAACACAAACAAATAAATTCAATTTTATTAATACAATTTCACCCCATGGAGGAAGGAATCCTCCATGTTCACCCTAAGTCATTCTACGATGACTTCACAATATAAGGTGTGCCATTTATTGATATTGGCATTGTTAGGTGGCATAAAGTCACACGCACGTTAACTTTTCAAAAGTAGGCCTACGTGTATTTCGCACCACCTTTTAGAAGCCTTTTTGTGACGCAAGTCGCCACGGTCTGTAAACTAGTAGTTGATGAACTGTGTCTTCCACATTGGGTCAGAAAAGTTCAGTGGGGTGGCCTCTAATATTTGAGGAACAATTACCAATGCGTTAAGATTATATCTTTTTTTAAAACAGTATATCCTATTAAAAAAACAATCACAGAAAAACACGGAATTGGGCAGTACACATAGCAAGAATGACAGACAACAGATGGAGCTTCAGAATGCCAACTCAGAACAGGAAAAAGATTCCGAGACAAACCGAAAGGAGATTGAGATTTAATGTAACATGGACATGGGTGGCAAACGAAGGGAAAACATGGAAAGGTCTGACAGAGAGCTGCACTCTGCAGTGGATGAATAGTTAGATATAAGGAATGCTCGTGTTTTCTTGTTGGATGGGATACAACACCTGCTATTGTGTGCCATCATTTTGATACATGACTCTTTTGGTGGACATGTTCAGTAAGGTATAACAAGAACGGTCTTCGCGTGGTTCATTCACATCGCTACAAACGTCATTGTAACTTCTGTCTCAATTTACCTTCTCTTCTGAAGAGACAACTTCTTCTTCAGGATTAATTTATTTACTTCCCAAATCGATATAAGTGTGTTGGATTGGCCCCTTAGCCGGTAGTTTAGGTTGTACTGACTTCGGAAGATATGATTGTGTCTTGTTCGTCGGCAAGACCTTCTGTTTCATGGCTATCTTGCTGTTGACATAAGGCTCATCTGACAAAGATGTTACACTCGAAGGTAGGCCTAAGGGCTGTATGGTCGTTGTGGCATTATCATATTTGTAAGGTTTCTGCGATTTCTGATCGAACGGGATCGCTGATTGGTTATTTTTGTATGAGACCATTTCATCTGGGTTTTCATAGTCGAGGTTAGGGCTATGGTTGGGGTAAGGGTTCCGTTTAGGTTCAGGGTTAGAGATAACATCCATAGTATCTTCGACATCCGTGTCCAGCTCATCAGTATACACATTATTTCCCTGTGGAGGTTTGTAGGCAGTGTAACCCGCTGCTGGTATTGTAGCATAGCTCTCTCCGGTATTATCTGGGTATGGCGTATCTATGATGTCACTGCTGTTCTTGGTACCCGGCAGGTCTAGAGGTGTGTATGCATCAGTGGATTTCTTGGGATTATAGGGAGTGTAACCAGAGGACTGGATGGTAGAGTAGTCCTCTCCGTCAGTGGATGGAGTACTGTTGTTCATATCCTTGAGCTGGTGATATGTAAAAGATGAAAGATCTATACTGGAAACAAATCTTAAACACAAATCCGCACCTCGTAAAACAGACAATTTGGGAAACTGTTCACTATTATTTCCGCCCTCTAAACTCTTCATTTTAAACCATTCGATTAAAACAAAGTGAATGTTACCTCAGTTCCATCTGAGACATTTGAATTGGGCTTCACCCCTCTTGTACCGTGTGCAGTAGCAGGAGTAATGATGTCATTACCCACGTGACCATCCTCATCCAATCCGAATGTTGGGTTGCCGCCTGCAAGCCATATGTATTATATGAAATGAACATAAATATATTTTAATGTCAAAACCAGCATTGTGTGTATTATAGAATAGGGTGATGTAAAGAGTTGGTTAGTCAGTAGGTTGGTCAGTCGGTAGGTGGGTCAGTTAGTTAGTCAGTTGTTAGGTTGTCATGTCATTAGGTTGGTCAGTCGGTAGGTGGGTCAGTTGACAGGTGGGTCGGTGGTCAGGTGGGTCAGTTTGTAGGTTGGTCAGTCAGAAAGTTGGCCAGTCGCTAAGTGGGTCAGTCGGTAGTTGGTCAGTTGGTAGGTGGGTCAGTTGATAGGTGGGTCGGTGCCGGTCAGTTTGTAGGTTGATCAGTCAGAAAGTTGGCCAGTCGCTAAGTGGGTCAGTCGGTAGGTTGGTCAGTTGGTAGGTGGGTCAGTTGGTACGTTGGGCAGTCGGTAGGTGGGTCATTCAGTAGGTTGGTCAGTACTGTTGGTAGCTGTTTTTCTAACCTTCACTGGCAGCTGTTTCATCATGTGGCAGCTGAATGCGTTTGTATGTAAGTGGACATCTTCATATTTCTTAGCCAAACTGTGACATCACTGACGGTAACCAACAGTGATAATGAACCTGTTCATGACTTACCACCTATGATATCTGAGGAAACTGCACCTGCCTCGGTCTGCCCCTGGGTCTTTGTCTTATCAATTCTGAAAAAATAGAAACAAAGAAAACAAAACACATCAAGTTCAAATTAATGAAGTAGAAATCTTACCAAGTAAATTAAGTAAGTTAATATGAGTAGATATAATGACCATATGCAGGAAGTTGACCTACCCCTGTGATGTGCGCATCACACGTTTCCTCCAACAGACTAAACAAATAACGATTGCCTCCAAGATACAGATGGAGCCCAATGCCACTGCAATGGGTATAACTATTCCTGAGCATTCACCTCCACCAGCTCCGGAATTTGCTGATGGACACATGATTTCGCCATCTTCCACTGTAAAATTCAAAGTGTCCTGGCCACCCGAACAGTTGCAGCTGAAAGATGAGGGCCAGGCTACATCTACAACAATCAAAATAAGGGTTCACAATAATCATTGATCAAATTAATATCAGCACACAGACAATGAGAGAGAAACTGCAAAAAACAATGAACTTTGAAATATATTAAACTCTTTAGTGTGTGGTTATGAACTTTCTTAAGTATAGGTCACCTGTGGAAGCTATTTTTCACGACATGTTTTATATGTATAGCATAATATGGTAAGATAATGTTTTATGAAAATCAGTTACTTTAAGCCATTGGCATGAATTAGAAACAATCAGGGAAGTTATGTTACGAGCTACATAATTTAACTTCAATATTTCATTTAGTTTGGCGAATTCTTCTCTTTAATTTTATAAAGAAATCCTGAAACGTCCTTTACCCGTTTTATTGTAGAAAGTAAAACTGCAAAATCCACAACTGCATTTCGTTGTATTAACACTGTAGAAAAATCCAAACAAATGTGTAGGGTTTTAAAATGTAGTTATTTGAATGAATTAAGATCTCTGTAAAGATAAGACCATGTAGCCAAGCTGTGCATAATGTCAGTGCAGTTGCTATGTATTCATTATCGATTGACTCGACTGCTATACATTTTAGGTAAGGGCTTGGGAGAATGCCAGTGTAAATCTCCGAGCAAAAATGGTGAAGCAAAATTTCTTTTGTTTAGGTTTTATAAGTTTAATAGTAGTTATCATAATGATTAACGATTGACTATAAATGTAATCAAAACAAACAAACAAACCAACACACAGAATAGAAACACTGAAACAAATATAAACAGATTCTATTATTTTGAGTTTACTATTGTGCTTAATAGTCGAGGTTTCATATACTTTATTGTACACACAAGGTCTATGTTGAGCATTTGGGTGATTTAAAATGATGCTGTCTACTAATCTGAATGATGTTTAACACCCATTCATATAATTATTTACTGTTCTTTGCTCTAAAGTTGTATGTAACATTGGGTATCCCTTTTTACCTTTCTTATAATGTCCACGTGATATTGTTCGATTGCTATCATTGTGCATTATTAGCTTGCTTTGACTTTTATTGTTGACATTTTTTTTTTCTCAAAAAAGGTGCAATGTCTGAAACCACCAATCTCATGTGGTTGCAAGTAGCTAAACCAACCAACATACCTACTAATCTGCGGAATCAATGACAATAAAAATCAGACTCAGAATATTTATCTTGACCAAGGCGATTGGTTTTGGAGGACAAAAGGAAGACAATAGGAGTAATATACTTACCCATTGTCAGTTTGATCTATACATCCGCATTCATCAACACCCTTACGTGTGTCACATTGACTCAGAATAGGAGGAGATTGAACCACACCTACATCTTGAAGACACAGGGAACCAGACCTGACCAGTCCAATCAAATCATCAGGTATTGCAGATGGACACCAGTTTGTTTCTGACAGACAAGAAATAAACTTATATAATCATTTAAAATCTTTTCCCTTTATCTCACTCCAATTTAAATCACAATGGTATTACTTTGCATACGTGGTCAACAGTCCTCCTTCAAGAAAGAAAAAAATTATGAAAGGGAAATCGTCACCATCTCCCCCAGAAGTAAGGAATAGCAGTAACTTACTATCAATCGTAGGACATTTTGATGCATTGAAGCTCTACGTGAGATAGGCCCCCTACGATGGGTTATCCTTCGTAACTCGAGTTACGATCGATCGCAGCGCTTCGTGAAATCGACCCTATCCGTAGTTTAAGGTAACGTCACAATGCCTGTTGTCTGAGGCCTACACTCACAAACAAAATACATGTATGTATACTGTTAAACTTCACGGGATGTGAAATCTAACACATCTGTATTGGTTTGAGGGGTTTGTAGTAGATTAATAAAGGAAGTCAAAGCTTGGACAAGGCTCCAGTAGAATAAAACATGGATACAAGCAATACAAACTAAATTTTAAATCAGTTAGGGTGTAATTGATCAAATGGTAGCAAAGCTCATGCACCTGACTGTGATTGCACTGACGTCACATTAGTTGCCTTACGCTCACATATGTAACCAGAGTTTTCAAGGCAGATATAGTCTTCCACTTCGTAACCATCACCCGGGTATAGTCTGAAGCAAATGTTGCCTTGATTGCCATTTGATGGGTCAGTGAATCCCTCTGATGCAGCTGAGCCATCCATCCAACTATATTCACCATTAATACTATCAATCCAGTATCGTCCATCTGGCTGCAGCTGAGATGCAATGCTGTCTAACTCGGCATTTGATTGTACACGTAGAAGATGCCAATTTCCCTCTATGCAGAAAGTATTAGCATCTGCCCATGGCGTCGCTGACGACAGACCAAGAATCAGGTAACACGAATCTTCAAATGTATGGAGACCATCCTGACAACCTGCACAAATGCATCGGAGTATGAATCACGACAGGGAAGGGACCAATGCATTGCAATGGGCCACATATAGTGGCTATAATTTGCTTCAAGTCTGTAGGCCTAAATTGGATTTCAAAAGGGTGAGCAAGGCTCAGTCTCAAGCCAACTTGTATATAAATAAAGAACTTTTAGGTCTGAGAATTCTTTAGACAGATAAGGCTAAATTAAATAGCATACTTCGGTCGGTCATGGCTGACCATGGATAATGATGATTCGATCCGATAGTTTTACCGACTGTCTGACTGATCGGCTTGACCAGCGTCTATTGTGCATAAAAGCTTTCAACCACACACTCACATTATAGCAAACGTTTAGCGCTCTAGATTAAGTTTTAGTTGACGTTTTACTGCACCGAGCCTCCATAAAATCAGCGCCAAGAATCCGTATACTGCTTAAAATGGAATTCATAAACAACGCAAGAAATGTGCTCAAATTCAATTTATTTATATATACCTTCAATAGTCTGATATATTATCAGATATGAAACCTTAAAACACAGGTCCGCCTTTGGTCTTCGTCCTGCCATTTTTTCCACAGATCCGTCATTCCTCTCTCAAAAGTGCACTCTTAAAACACTGGCACTTAATAAACGATAATGCCCTCCTCCGCATCCTTTTTCCCAAACCACCCCTATTGGCATACAAACGCCAACAAAACATCAAAGACAAAATTGTTCGAGCTAAGTTGCAGAATTCGGCCCAAGATGTTTCCATCAGACAATTAGACGCAATGAATTTGCAAATTTTGCTTGAACTATTGGAAGAACAAGAGTACACTACACCAAACACAGGGAAGTATACGCAAATTTGAGCCGTTTGGATTCTGTCATCTCTATTTATAATTCATATAAAAACAACTAAGATGGCAGTTTTCTTTTGGCTTCAATGTAGATTTTCTACACATATCTTGAATAACCCTACCCCGCCTGTAGTGACTGGTCTGAGAACAACAAAAAAATGCTAAAAGGTGACTGATGAAGTGCAGCAAAACAACGCACAGAAAATATGCTTTGAACCCTCCATTTAAAAGGACAAAACAAGGGATCAGCATATTATCACCGGTTAAATTGTTCTTTGAAATTTCCTTTTCCAAACCCCCCCCCCCCCCCCGCCACACGCATCAGGACCCACACGGTAATTTTGACTTTAGACTGCTCTACGGTGCAAGACATCTTATATTGTATAAGTTGTTCTGTCTCGGTTCTTGTGATATATTGCACTTTGTAGACAGTTGGTCTGTCTAATTACCCACCCTTCCCCTCCCTGTATCCTCTCAAGTTCCCTTTTCTTTCCTAACTTGGACCTACCACAGCTGATGATAGGTTTATTGTCCATCCACTGGCCCATCTGCCCACCCGCCCACTTTCCACCCTCTGACCTCGAATCAAACCAAACCCCCCCCCCCTATAACACCACCCCCCTTTAGCCCCCTCCATCTTTTCCTACCTATCCCTGTCATTTCTTTTCTTTTCTTTCCTCTTTTCTGTTTTTCTTGTTTCAACCCTTTCTCTTTCCTTTTCTCCTATACCTAACCCACCCACCCCACCCCACCCTTACTTCTATTTCTCCCTTCTCCCCTCCTTGTCCCTTCACCCCCCCCTTTTTTCCACAAAGCCCTTTCTCCTTTTCCCTTGTTTCACCCCACCCCCCCACCTACACCCCACCTTTACCTTTAAACATTTCCTTTTCACCCACTACTCTTCCCCTCCCCTCTCCCTTTTCTTTCCCCTCCCCCCTCTACCTGTCTTCTCTCCCTTCCCCCCTATACCTGTCTTCTCTCCCTTCCCCCTCTTTTTCCCTTTCCTTCCTCCCTTTGTCCCTTTCGGCTTTTTTCCACCCCCACCCCACCTTCACTCCCACCGCCTTAACCATTTTCAAATAGAACTTAAATTATGATGCCTCTTAAAGTTTTTTTCTTGAGCTTGTTAGACACCACACGGATAAAAGCTTCTGAAAAACTTTGGAGCGCATTCCGGTTTTTCTATTTTCTGTGTTACAAATTAACAAAGTAAGATGTCTCCCTATATATTATCCATCAATTTGTCTGCCCTGTGGTTTCATAGACGAATGGGACCTGCCTTTCCTTTTTTGCTTTTCACATGCCACATGTATGATTTTGCTCCCCCTTTACACACCATATGAAACCATATTTTGATAGAAAAATATGAATTAAGAAAAAATGAAGTCATTGAAAAGTGACCACAAAATGACTGGAGCGGGTTACGGAGCCAGCGACCTCCGGAACATCGTATACCGGCCCTCTAAGCAAGTGTAACTCAGTTGGTAAGAGTTCTAATCCAGAGGTTGCTGGTTCGAATCCCGCTCCAGTCAAATTTTCTTTGTTCAGATTTCAATGACTTTTAAAAATTAACCAGTCAGTTTCCCTTGTGATTATTTGATGAATACAATTGAACGATATTCTCAAAGTTTCAATCATCTCCTATTGTGATGATAATTATACAATAGAGACTTGGTTGAACTTACCACTTGTTTCTGTACTCATCCTGGGTCGTTCACTCACATAACGGCGAGAATTAGTACAGACATCTGTGCTTATAGCTCCGTTCCTTAGATAAAAGCAACTACCATTGTCATCGTAATGGATAGGCAACAAATCGGAAGCTACTACAGACCCATCTGACCAAGTCGCTGTACGTGGATGTACACGAACCAGTCCAATCCAGTACTGACTGGATGGGTCCAGCGAAGACGCGGGATCTTTCAGAAAAATCTCTTCATCATTTGACTCAATGTATACGAGATGGCTATGGCGCTCAATGCACTGCTTCTGGGACGCGTCACGTGACTTGAGAGTAGCAGGATAAAACCTGTAGCATGAACCTCCGTGTGATTCTTCATCCTGTTCACATCCTTCATAGAATTCAAACAAAATCATTATTACAATCAAAATACACTGATAATCCCAAACCGATCAGGCTACTCATGGGTGATCATACCGTATAGGAAAGAAGGATCGGCACTGTGTCCATTGAAACACATTATTATACATTAACAAGACATGATTGCAATATTTTATATATTTCTAGCCATCTATGGTGGGACCTTGCTATCACCAACCATTAAATTGTAGTATTTTCAGAACCACACCAAAACAAAGCAGTCAACCGGAATTCCATGACTTTCCAAACTAGACCATACTATACACACTCAAAATGTGGAGTAATTTAATTTGGGTCAGTGACTTGGTTAAGAAGGGCATGTTTTTACCAGCATTCTCCGTGTACCAAAAACTCGTTGTGTGAGTTATACAGCTATAATTACAGCTATCAATAACGAAGTGGACCCATCTGATACTACATGCTGAACTTTGGAAATGTTCTGAACTTTGCCTGACCTTTGTATGATCTTGCTAACCCAACCAACATTATTATGTTTGTTATTGTCCACATTTTCTCTAGTTAAGCTGTTTTTTATATCAAGCAAAAAGATCCAACTCACCATAGATTGGGGTACGACATGTCATTGTGGAAGAATGTGTTCCACTCCGGCATTCACATGATGTGGTTATGATTCTGGATATTCATGGAAATCAATCAGACCAAATGAAATCGTTCACACATGATCCCAATGAATCAATGAAGAAAGGCAATGAAAAAACAGAGACAGGACTGAGTAACACTTAAAAGAAAAAAATCCTTAAGAATCCCTCAAAAGTATATTGAAATCAATGAAAAAAAAATGTATACCTCGATAGTAATATCATTGCTCTAAATTTAAATATATCATTTTATCCTAAGGCCGACGTCATAGTTACAGAAAATCCACATTGACCAATGAGCTTTCAAGGAAACTGCTGGTATAATAAGCTAATTCTTATATAATTTCTACTCTGCTGAGAAAGAATTCATATTTAACCTGATGTAACATCGAAATTAGCCGCCAGCAAAATTTAAATAGCTTAAGTGTATTTCTTTTTATCCCAAGCAAACTGTGAAGTTAAATAATTATGTTACATTGGTTGCAAATTACACAATATACTCAATAACCTCAATTGCACAAACTATTGTTCTTCAAGCCCATTTTAATCATCGGATGTATCTTAGAGTAGCTCTTTGTTTTAGGATGACTTGGTAACTTCACAATTAAAAGAACGTGTAGTATATTTATAATTGAACACAGAAAACAATAGCTTCCCAAATGAAATTTAAGAGTCTTCCACCTCTGAAATTAATGAATGACCAATCTGGGGCCGATTTCACGAAGTACTTGATCTTAATTCATCTTAATTGCTAAGCAGCATGTGATGTCACAATACAAATCACTATGGTGTTACTGGAGAATTCATCTTAAGATTAATCTTAATTCTTTGTGAAATCCAGCCCTGAACACGGAAGTTCATTTACAACTTCTTGATATCAAACAAGTATACATGTATTGTATTATTATTATTTCAACTTACAAAAGGAAGGCAATTGGAAAAAATGTCATTACATTGTAAATTACATACAATATTTAGAACTCCTGTCTGCGATCCATGAGTGCAATCATTCGCTAGTTCACAGCAAATTATGATCATGAGTCCAAAATTCGGACAACTTCCACAATATACGTACGCATCATGCGCATGCATTAATGGGCAATTAAATTGTGATGGTGTTTATAAAGTATATAAGGTCAGAAAATCATATCCAAGTTATTTTTTCAATGTTAAAAGAAAATAGCCCTATAGTACATGTTATCTTACCCATCTGCACCACTTGCTAGTGCTAGGAATAGTACTACAACTAGAACTATGTAGCACGCTGGAGTACATCTGTAGCCTCTTTTCAAGTACATCAAGCACATTCTGTAAGACTTCTTAGGATCAATGGTGGTACATCTGTAGCCTCTTCTCAAGTATATCATACACATAATGTTCGCGGTACCTAATACTAAATGTTTAGATAAGGAGTAAAACATATATATAGAACTGCAAAAAAAAAAACATGAAAACAAAATAGAACAAAGCAGAAACAGGATGTGCGTCACTGTAAAATGATCCATTTGGCCAGACAATTGTAACTTCTCATGTGTATTCCCAGGTAAAACGGAAACGTGGTGTGCCAATACGTATGATATAAGCTATTTATAACAAGCAAAAATTGATGGATTATGCACGTATCACGTTACCAATAACCTCTTGCCTATTTGTTAACAGTAATGTTTGTAGCTTATATACAGCAATAATTCAATGTGGATAAAACAAACGGACATTCCGAGGTATTCATATTAATTCAATTTGTCCTCAAAGGCTTGATGCTTTGATCTTGGTATGGATGTTTCTCAAGGGCTAAATGACAGATATACAAGACTGCCAAGCTAAAATAAATTACAAATAAAGATGAGAGGAGAAAGATTAGAGGCTTTGCATGGTGACAATTGGTATATGTGGGTCGGTTTGCGGAAACACCATGTAAGAATCGTACATAATTCCACACTTCTATTTTGTTCGCACTTGTCGTGAGATTTCAACGTTTCGGCTAACCTGCTCTGAGAGATAATAAGGTTCCCCTCCAAGGCATGCAATAGTATAAGGAAGATTCTACTATTTAGTGTGACGTCACAAAATCGCCGGCTGTCAGACAAATGTTTTTCTGAGATCCGGTGCTATTTTTAGCGTAAGTGCGGAGCGCTATTGTATATAGGTGGGAGCACGGGGAAACGTGGGAAGTACGTTAGTTCCATAGAGATACATACTGTATTACTGAGTTAAAGAGCTTTTAGTGAAATAGATGGCCAAGCGATTGAAAACATATGCCTATGTTTTCAAATGCATCGTAAAAAAATCAAGAATTAGCGACGAATGTTGGGTGTATATTTTATGAATGGCGGAGTGTTTGCTAGCCGATTATAATTGTTGTGTAAAATGTTACCCAACAAGGGTTTGTTAATTGTCATAATTGTTTGGTAAAATTTTACTTGGTAAACAGGTTATCAAAGTTACCACATTTTCGGTAAAAAAAAACCCATAGATTCCGTGTAGAATCGCCTTAAGTTTTATACTTAATTTTTATGTTGTGTTTTACAGTTTCCCCCTAGTAATTCATACTAAACCTTCAGGATTTGTTCTGAAAAATCACATCCCTGTAGGGAGCAAAACATTGTTGTTTCGCTGCTCAGTGTTATGACGATATAGACCACGCAAAAACATAATGTACATGTATATAGTTATAGGCCTATGACATGAACATGTAAGCACGCCAAGGCATTGCATACGTTTGGTAATGACTCTGAACATTTATGGTAATAAAAACTTACTTGGTGAGAAGTAAAGCTGCTTTGGATAGTATAATGCATATTGAGAAACGTTCCATTCGAAGTACCGCGGTTATGGAAAAATATGTCACTTTTTATCTCCAAAAATTATGAATCTGAGAAGCGTTATGGCCGTAACGCTTCTCAGCTATTGACTAACTGTTTTCTGGCGTGAAATAACCGCTCTAGTTTGTCGCCAAAATCTCACAAACGCTACCCCCTTTTGAATTGAAACTTTCACAGGTTAGTTTTATGGTATATATATACAATTATATTGGTTTGAAACAAACAATAGGCTCAATTTACCAAACGTATGCAATCCCTTTAAGTCACATGATTGTGTAGCATGTACAGGGCACGACCTTCGTCCCATCATGATCTCAGATACGGGTGAGTAGCCTGACCGAGACTCAGAGCAACTTGCTGTATGGTTAAACTTAACTCCGAAAGTTGGAATGAGGTCTGAGAATCCCCAGTCAGTGAGATCTTCATGTTTTCATCCTTGAGTTGATTTAACGACGAACGTCATCCTTCCGATTACACTCTGAAGCGCAACGTGCACGGCTTATAATTTTGTACCCCCAAACTTGGGGCCTGTTTGTTTAATGCACAGGATCACAAATTTTGCGGATCCGGATCCCATTTTAGCGTACCCTGCATAGGACGTGGATACCTAAATCTAGGATCCTTAGTTTGCGTTAAACAAACGGGCCCTAAATAATGTTTACCAAACTTTGTAATTCGTTTACATAGTTTTTGTAAATCTTACGCGTTTGAGGTAAAAGCTTCAGTGCTCTATGCCTAAATCTTGAGCAACATTTACATACATCGTGTAATTTCTCGTTATTTTACCATAATTGTATACAATTTTACCAAACGTATTTTACCAAGATGAATTTTACTATTCATTCTCTGTGTGTATATTCAGTTGATACCTGGCCTCTAACAGTCCGTGGATGTGAACCAATCAGATTTGTTGGTGAGATTTGGTATGAGCGAGTCAGCTTGGGCAGTGGTCTGGCTGGGTTTCTGCAGAACGATCGGACCGAAGATAAGACCCTCCTCGGCTTGTTGCATAGTCCAGCCTTTCACATCCACGGAGCCCGTCATTATCTATTGCGACAAAGGACATAAAGACTAAACACTGCCGTTTCTTTAGACTGAAGTTCACCAAATGCAGGCTAATTCTTCTTCTTTTAAATTCATGTTTGAACGGATCACAACTTTTTAAAAAATTACCAGATACTAACGAATATACCTGATCATTTTGTTGCCATTGTAAGAGTCACAATTATCAGGTGAAATTGTTCAAGTTAGTCTGAAGTCGACTGTATACGTAAAAACCAAAATTTAGGCCTGTAGGGTGACATTCGCCTTTAGAGGGATGGTACAGAATTGGTAAGACAAAATACACTTCAAGATCGCAGATTCACATAAAACTTGCACAGTATTATGGTGATGATAGGAGAAGACATCCCATAAAATGTTTTTGTCTGAAATGCCATATTCGTTGAGAAATAAGTGAAACTATTTTCCGATTGGAATAAATTTTCTTCGAAGTGTTTGATTCATGCTGCGTTATGGCTGCATACTAATGTGTAAACGGGTTTTCACTATTTTCTCGTGACCCAGATGGCTGATTGACCTTATTGTTGACAAGTTTGTTTCTCAAAAAATGTGCAATGTCTAAAACCACCAATCTCATGTGGTTGCAAGTAGCTAAACCAACCAACATACCTACGAATCTGCGGAATCAATGACAATAAAAATCAAACTCAGAATATTTATCTTGACCAAGGCGATGGGTCTGGAGGACTAAAGGAAGACAATAGGAGTAATATACTTACCCATTGTCAGTTTGATCTATACATCCGCATTCATCGACACCCTTACGTGTGTCACATTGACTCAGAATAGGAGGAAATTGAACCACACCTACACCTTGAAGACACAGGGAACCAGACCTGACCAGTCCAATCAAATCATCAGGTATTGCAGATGGACACCAGTTTGTTTCTGACAGACAAGAAATAAACTTATATAATCATTAAAGTTCTATTCCCTTTAACTCACTCCAATTTAAATCACAGTGGTATTACTTTGCATACGTGGTCAACAGTCCTCCTTCAAGAAAGAAACAAATTCTGAAAGGGAAATCGTCACCATCTCCCCCAGAAGTAAGGAATCGCAGTATGCTAGGGAATACATTGATGAGGTTGAATTGAACAAGTAGTTACCAGTTATGCATTTGCATATTATACTGTGTGGATTATCATTATCTTAGCAATCATCTGTGAATGGAGTCCAGGGGTCGATTTCACTAACGTTTGCGATCATCGTAAAGCCCAAATCCATCGCTAAACGGAACATTCCTACACAAAGTAGCGATCGATTTTCCGTTAGGCGATGGATTTTGGCTTTACGATGATCGCAAAACGTTAGTGAAATCGGCCCCAGGGGTCGATTTCACCAAACTCATCGTAACTTACTATCAATCGTAGGACATTTTGATGCATTGAAGCTCTACGTGAGATAGGCCCCCTACGATGGGTTATCCTTCGTAACTCGAGTTACGATCGATCGCAGCGCTTCGTGAAATCGACCCTATCCGTAGTTTAAGGTAACGCCAATGCCTGTTGTCTGAGGCCAACACTCACAAGCCAAATATGTATGCTGTTCAACTTCACGGGATGTGAAATCTAACACATCTGTATTGGTTTGAGGGGTTTGTAGTAGATTAATAAAGGAAGTCAAAGCGTGGACAAGGCTCCATCGATAAGTAGAATAAAACATGGATACAAGTTAGGGTAAGTTAGTTAGGGTGTAATTGATAAAATGGTAGCAAAGCTCACCTGACTGTGATTGCACTGACGTCATATAACGCTCACATATGTAACCAGAGTTTCGATGGCAGAAATAGTCTTCCACTTCGTAACCATCCGTACCCGGGTATAGTCTGAAGCAAATATTGCCTTGATTGCCATTTGATGAGTCAGTGAATCCCTCTGATGCAGCTGAGCCATCCATCCAACTATATTCATCATTAATACCATCAATCCAGTATCCATAATTGCTAACCAACTGAGATGCAATGCTGTCTAACTCGGCCTTTGATTGTACACGTAGAAGATGCCCATTTCTCTCTCTGCAGTAAGTATTAGCATCTGCCCATGACGTCGCTAATGACAGACCAAGAATCTCGTAACACGAATAATCAAATTCACACCCTGACAACCTGCACAGATACAGCAGAGTATGAATCACGACAGGGAAGGGACCAATGCATTGCAATGGGCCACATAGTGGCTATAATTTGCTACAAGTCTGTAGGCCTAAATTGGATTTCAAAAGGGTGAACAAGGCTCAGTCTCAAGCCAACTTGTATATAAATAAAGAAGTTTTCGGTCTGAGAATTCTTTAGAAAGGTAAGGCTCAATTCCGTCGGTCATTGCTGACCATGGATGATGATGATTCTATCCGGAAGTTTTACCGACTGTCTGACTGATCGGCTTGACCAGCGCCTATTGTGCATAAAACCTTTCTACCACACACTTTAATATAGAGCAAACGATTATCGCTCTAGATTAAAGTTTTAGTTGACGTTTTACTGCACCGAGAGACCATAAAATCAGCGCCAAGAATCCGTATACTGCTTAAAATAGAATTCATAAACAACGCAAGAAATGTGCTCAAATTCAATTTATTTATATACCTTCAATAGTCTGATATATTATCAGATATGAAACCTTAAAACCTGGACCGGACCTTAGGGGGACAAGGTTTGCTATTAATTCGACCTTAGGGAGACACCGAACATTAAGGAGACATTTTGATGTCTCCCTAATGTTTAAGGTACCTTTTATAGACACATTTTTACTGTCCAAATTTTTTTTAGAAAATAGAGAATGCTCTCAACAAAAACATATGTCAATTTCAAGTTCATTGGTTTGGAGGATGTTTAGAAATGGGTAAGTAAAGTTCAGTGCACAACCCTATGGGAATGTCTCCCTAAGGTCCCATTTAGGATAATATATATTTTTATAGAAAAATATGAATTAAAAAAAATGAAGTCATTGAAAAGTGACCAAAAAAATTACTGGAGCGGGTTACGGAACCAGCGACCTCCGGAACATCGTATACCGGCCCTCTAAGCAAGTGTAACTCAGTTGGTAAGAGTTCTGGTAGGGTAATCCAGAGGTCGCTGGTTCGATTTGCGCTCCAGTCAAATTTGCTTTGATCAGATTTCAATGACTTAGGCCTAAATTAACCAGTCAGTTTCCCTTGTGGTTATTTGATGAATTTAATTGAACGATATTCTCAAAGTTTCAATCATCTCCTATTGTGATGATATACAATAGAGACTTGGTTGAACTTACCACTTGTTTCTGTACTCATCCTGGGTCGTTCACACACATAACGGCGAGAGCATATACTAGTACATCTGTCTGTGCTTATAGCTCCGTTCCTTAGATAAAAGCAATTACCATTGTCATCGTAATGGATAGGCAACAAATCAGAAGCTACTACAGACCCATCTGACCAAGTCGCTGTACGTGGATGTACACGAACCAGTCCAATCCAGTAATGACTGGATGGGTTCAGCGAAGACGCGTGATGTTACAGAAAAGTATCTTCATCATTTGAGTCAATGTATACGAGATGGCTATTGCGCTCAATGCACTGCTTCTGGGACTCGTCACGTGACTTGAAAGTACCAGGATAAAACCTGTAGCACGAACCTCCGTGTGATTCTTCATCCTGTTCACATCCTTCATAGAATTCAAACAAAATCATTATTACAATCAAAATACACTGATAATCCCAAACCGATCAGGCTACTCATGGGTGATCATACCGTATAGGAAAGAAGGATCGGCACTGTGTCCATTGAAACACATTATTATACATTAACAAGACATGATTGCAATATTTTATATATTTCTAGCCATCTATGGTGAGACCTTGCTATCACCAACCATTAAATTGTAGTATTTTCAGAACCACACCAAAACAAAGCAGTCAACCGGAATTCCATGAATTTCCAAACTAGACCATACTATACACACTAAAAATGTGGAGTAATTTAATTTGGGTCAGTGACTTGGTTAAGAAGGGCATGTTTTTACCAGCATTCTCTGTGTACCAAAAACTCGTTGTGTGAGTTATACAGCTATAATTACAGCTATCAATAACAAAGTGGACCCATCTGATACTACATGCTGAACTTTGGAAATGTTCTGAACTTTGCCTGACCTTTGTATGATCTTGCTAACCCAACCAACATTATTATGTTTGTTATTGTCCACATTTTCTCCAGTTAAGCTGTGTTTTTTTTTTATATCAAGCAAAAAGATCCAACTCACCATAGATTGGGGTACGACATGTCATTGTGGAAGATTGTGTTTCACTCCGGCAGTCACATGTGGTTATGCTTCTGGATATTCATGAAAATCAATCAGACCAAATGAAATCGTTCACACATGATCCCAATGAATCAATGAAGAAAGGCAATAAAAAAACAAAGACAGAACTGAGTAACACTTAAGAGAAAAAAATCCTTAAGAATCCATCAAAAGTATATTGAAATCAGTGAAAAAACTATTTATACCTCGATAGTAATATCATTGCTATAAATTTAAATATATCATTTTATCCTAAAGCCGACGTCATAGGTACAGAAAATCCACATTGACCAATGAACTTGCAAGGATACTGCTGGTATAATAAACTCATTCTTATATAATTTCTGATCCACTGAGAAAGAATTCATATTTTAACCTGATGTAACATCGAAATGACCCGACAGCAAAGTTGAAATACCTTCAGTGTATATCTTATAAGTTAAATAATTTTGTTGAATTTTTGCAAATTTCACATTACACAAACTGTTGTTCTTTAAGTCCATTTTAATCATCGGATGTATCTTAAAGTTGCTCTTTATTTTAGGATGACTTGGTAACTTCACAATTATGAGTACATTGAACACAGGAAACAATAGGTTCCCAAATAGCTCCCCAAATGAAATCTTCCACTTCTGAAATTAACGAAAGACCAACCTGAACACCGAAGTTCTTTTTATACCTCGTCTTGATATCGAACGTATTTATTGTATTTCTTTAATTTTGTCACCTTTGCATTCCAAGTTCCAACTTACAAAAGGAAGGCAGTTGGAAAAAAATGTCATTACATAGTGAATTACATACAATATTTAGAATTCCTGTCTGTGATCCATGAGTGCAATCATTGGCTAGTCCACAGCAAACTATGAACATGAGACCAAAAGTCAGACAACTTCCACAAAATCCACAATATTGGCGTCCTTCATGATCAGTCTCGAAAGACTATGGTCCTGTATTCTGGGATGTTGGTCTGGTTCGGGAACAGCGTTGGGTGTGGCTGACCAGTCCGATGCGAGAGTGGCAGTCCATCTGACACTGTATACAGATAAAGGCTTTTGGATGAGGGTTGCCTGCCTGGCTTGATGCTTTCCTTCTTTGTCTCTTGGCATCAGACTGTTGGGCAAGTGTCCCCTCGTAGTAGGCAGTTATGCTTTCGGTGACCACTTGTCTCTAGGGGCCAATTTCATAAAACTGTTAAGCATAAAAATTTGCTTAGCACAAAAATGTCCCTCCCAATAAAACAAACCACCATTGAAGATTCCATTTGATATTCATGGTCACCGAACAACAGCCAAAGAACAATCACAAGTGATACACAACACATGAAAATTTGGTTGAAAACCCTATTTTTATTCAGACAGAAATGTCATGCTTAGCAAATTTTTGTGCTAAACAGTTTTATGAAATTGGCCCCAGGCTTCTCGGTCTGAGGCCAAAGTCTCCCAGGTGTTCACATCGATGCCCAGGGCCTTTATGTCTCTCTTACATGTCCTTTGTATCGCAGCTGTGACTTGCCTGTGGGTCGTTTCCCCTGTGTCAGTTCACCATACAGGAGGTCCTTTGGGATCCATGTGCATAACATGACCGAACCAGTGCATGCGTCTCCGCTTCAGCAGGCTGTACATGCTGGGAGTGCCAGCTCTGTCTAGGACAGTGGTGTTGGGAACATTGTCCTGCCATTTCACATCCAGGATGTGTCGCAGGCAGGCAGCGCATGTGAAAGGCATCAAGCTTGCGTTCCTGGGGCCGATTTCACTAACGTTTTGCGATCATCGTAAAGCCCAAATCCATCGCTAAACAGAAAATCGATCGCTACTTTGCGTAGCAATTTTCCGTTTAGCGATGGATTTAGGCTTTACGATGATCGCAAAGTGTTAGTGAAATCGGCCCCTGATGTGCTTGGATGGTCCAGGACTCGCTACCATACGCGCAGGAGGGTACTCAAAACGCATGCTCTGTACACATGAAGCATTATACGTGCGCATCATGTACATGCATTAATGGACAAATTGCGATGGTGTTTATAAATCACGAAATCACATCCATGTTGTAAGAACATAGCCTTATAGTATATCTTACCCATCTGCACGGCGTGTTAGTGCTAGGAATAGTACCACAAGTAGCACTATTACTATGTAGCACGATGGAGTACATCTGTAGTCTCTTTTCAAGTACATCATACACATTCTGTAGACTTCTTGGGATCAATGGAACTAGATATTTTCAAGCAAACTTCTACTGTCAAGACTACTCTGGTTAGTTACACGGAGCACCATTTCCACTTGCCATTGTCATGAACACTATGTATAGACTCTGCTATATAGTAATAATAATAGCGTTCAAAACCAGCCATGCGTGCTCAATGCTTTTTTTAATAGGCTTCACAATATTTGTGTTTTGGGAAAAATATTGAGTTATTTTAGTTTAAATTCCGTCTGTAAATGTGCGCACTGCCCAACTATACAGTAATAGTGTACCACACACCATGACCGGGATCAAGAATAACTAAGTTAAATTTTAGCATATTGATAATTCGCAGTGAACAAGAAAGAACTTAAAAAAGAAAGTAATGTAACTAACATTGTTTACAACTTTGAAATATCATTCGCTCGCACATAGTTTGTTCAACCTGATAATGCATATTCATTAGACGCAGTGAAATATACAGCCATAATAAAGCATATTATTCGTACAATGCACGCAAGGTCAAAAGGCTTAATAGGTAAAATGGAGGGAAATTCCCTATCTTGCTTTATGAAGTAATAGCTACTGGTATTGTAATAATGATGCTTAATAATTGGCTCGAAACTGGCAAACTCAAAAGCGATGGATGCATTTCGTGCCGATCAAAGCTATCAGGTTACGGCTGGCCAGACGTGGACTGCCCACTGCCAATGAACTTACTGAGCTCGTAACCCGCCGGGGTCGTAGGGGCGCAGCAGCGATGAACGTTGTACCAGTTGGTTCCACCTACTGCAAGTGCCTGGGTTGTAGAGAAGCTTTTCCTGGTCCATTCAGTGATATTATTGAGTAAGTGCATTTCGGACATGAGTAAAAAAAAAAATAGGGGCCTGCTTTTCCGCCCGGGCGGATTACTTTTCCGCCAGGGCGGATTACTATTCCACCCCGGGCGAATCATTCTGCCCGGGCGGATTAATATACAAAGAAATGCAGGCAGCGCAGGCTCCGGTCCATTTCAGTGAAGGGCATAGCCAAATAACACACACCATGAGATATACATCACGGTATAGCCACAATCCGCCCGGGCGGAATAGTAATTCGCCCGGGCGGAATAGGAGGCCCCTATTTTTTTTTTTTTTACTCATGTCCTAAATGCACTTCCGTATGTTATCTATCTCCCTATATGTTGGTTATTATTGAGAGCTGGAACCACCCCTGATGATAGCCCACAATTATATGGTTGTGGGAAACGGTCTGTCAGTTTGTTTCTGTTAACAAGTTCGTTAGACTGGCCGTTCTAATACAAGCCAAAATTGATCGAACTTTGCTGACCATTACATGCAATATAGACATTTCTTTGCACATGAGACACGCAAACATCTTACATACACTTTGAGGTTAATCCATGACTCACGTATTTAACACATATACGGGCAGCCAAAATAGTGGCCAAAATAATTAGTGCATATCGGACTAAATAACAATATTAAAGACTTATTTGTGCTTTTGTGTCATTGTAGTTTTATTTTGTCAGTCTTACAGACTTCCTTAAAGGTACGAGTTTACCGCAGTAAAGGCAAATATCCATCATAGGTGCAGTAGACCCGGTATACTGCCGGGCCACTAAACTCCAAACATCGAAGCCAAAAATTCAAAAATAGGAGTATACGTGCATCGCATTACTGAGGTTATCTCTGTATTCTTGGCCTAAATGGTCTGCTCTTCATTATTACATTAATTAATATTAGCAATTATGTTGATTGAAAAATACCGGTAATGCATAACTGTATACAATGTGTGTCTGTGAGTGGATAATTATACAATGGGCGTAGATATACAGTTGTATACGATTTCATTGAGTGATTGGAGGTCCTAAAATAACCATTTTGGCGGACCCCGTGGTATAAATATCACACCCTCACCTAACCGTGACAATTTCATTACAAATTACTACTAGGGACTACTTTAATGAGTTCGTTTTCATAAAACTAAGAAGCGTTTATTTCACACAATAAGCAAGAATTTTAGAGTAAGCATGCATGATAGTTCATAATAAAATCAAATCTTACTTCAATCAAACCAGACTGGTGTAACATTCGCCTACGAGAATTTCTTTCTTCGTATATATACATGTATATATTAACTAAGAGATTAATAAGATCAATGTACAGTACTTCTCGACTTAAAGGTACAGTACAGGATTGGTAACATACCCAAACAGAAATGTTCACATATTTACGTATAACTTTCAGGGTATGAAGATGGTGCTGGTAGAAGCATACCGTGAAAATATTTTCGTCTGAAATGAGGGATTTGTCCCGAAAAGAGTAACACAAAGACCGAAAACAGTTTTGATCTCGAGGTGAGACCAAGAGCATTCTTTATGAGCATTCTTCAACCTGACTTATGTTTTCTTATAGAAAACATTAGTCAGGTTGTTGCTTTTTTTTCTCGTGACTCAGATGTTCGATTGATTTCATAATTGATCAGACAAAGTGTGGGTGCTGTTCTGTGACCTTTACCAATCATGTATTGTACTTTTAAAGCTATTCACTAGAAAAAATTGCATCTATCTTAAACTCGATGGACATTATTAACACTACTATCCGACATTAAAATCCAATACATGATTATCATTATATTAAGAAATCACAAAAAGCTACACAAACCTCAAAATTAAAACAAAATTGACTTCTGATCGAAATACTTAATTTTAAAGGTATATACATCTCCCAATTTTTTCCCAGATGAAAACTGTATAACCTAAATGAATCCCTTCTGTGAAATGGACTTCACCAATGGATTATCGTCAAGCCTCCTTGGAGCAGATCCACGAATTTCCAAATGGGGGGGGGGGGGTGGAAATAAAATGCGCCAATTCAATAGCGACGGATGCATTTCGCGGGGCGATCAAAGCTAGCTAATTGTCTATATTCTAAATGATTAACTTGCTTTTTATAATTACTACTAACATTATACTTACATTTATTCAACAAAAACAAACCTACAATAAGAAAAAGCTGAAAAACTATAAACAACAATGAAATTCCATTTATTGATATATATCTAATTTAACCCTAAGTCATTGTATAACATGTGCCATTTATTAATATGGGCGATTTAAGGTTAGGATATTGTCACACGCACGATCAATTTTCCATTGGTAAAAATAACAATAGTATTTTGCACCACTTTATAAAGGCCTTTTTGAGACGCAAATCGTCTTAAAACGACTTAATTATCTATGAACTGCAGTCTGTCATATTATGGGTCAGAAAAATTCAGTGGGGTGGTCACTAGTATTTCAGGAACAATACCTAGCCAAACAATCAGAGAAAACAATGGAAATGACAATGACACATATCCTGGCAGAAAACATATTGAGCTTCAGATTACCAACCCAGAACAGGAGAAGGATCCCGGGCCAAACCAAAAGGAGATTGAGAGATGATGTTACAAAGCTGGCTGGGGAAACATGGGCATAGATAGCAAAAGGTCTGACAGAGAGCTACACTCTGCAGTGGATGGATAGTTAGATATAAGGAATGCTCGTGTTTTCTTGTTGGATGGGATAAGGCCTACCTGGTATCGTGTTCCATTATCTTCGTATAATGGACATGCTTATTTATATAGGTATAACAAGAATGGTCTTCGCGTGGTTCATTCACATCGCTATACAAACATCATTGTAACTTCTGTCTCAATTTACCTTCTCTTCTGAAGAGACAACTTCTTCTTCAGGATTAAATGATTTACTTCTCAAATCGATATAAGTATGTTGGATTGGCCCCTCAGCCGGTAGTTTAGGTGTTACTGACTTCGGAAGATAAGGTTTTGTCTTGTTCGTCGGCAAGATCTTCTTTTTCATAGCTATCTTGCTGTTGACATAAGGCTCATCTGACAAAGAATTTACGCTGGAATGTATGGGTTGTATGGCCGATGTGGCATCTTCATATAAAGGTTCATGCGATACCTGATCTAACGAGATCGCTGATTGGTTATTTTTGGATGAGACCATTTCATCTGAGCTCTCAAAGGCGAGGTTAGGGTTACGGTTCTGGTTAGGGTTTGGGTGAGGGTTAGGGTTAGGGTTAGAGATAACAGCCTTCGGAAGATAAGATTGTGTCTTGTTCGTCGGCAAGACCTTTTTTTTTTTCATACCTATCTTGCTGTTGACATAAGGCTCATCTGACAAAGATTTTACGCTAGAATGTATGGGTTGTATGGCCGATGTGGCATCTTCATATAAAGGTTCATGCGATACCTGATCTAACGAGATCGACGATTGGTTATTTTTGGATGAGACCATTTCATCTGGGCTCTCATAGGCGAAGTTATGGTTAGGGTTCGGGTTCGGGTTCGGGTTAGGGTTAGGGTGAGGGTTAGAGATAACAGCCAAGATCATTGGCCGTTTGACGGTCTCGGCATAGTCATAAATGACAGGGTTGGTGTTGCTTGCAGTCTCTTGGGAAGGCATTGAGGTCCCTGCAGCTGGAGTCTCATAGGCAACGTCATGATCCTCTGGTTCAGGAATGAAGGACTGGTTACATTCGCCAGCAGACATATGCATCCTCCCATCATTGGGATTAATCTTACCTGTAATGGAAAGCACATCAAAGGTTATTTTGATTCTTTATTTTTCTAGTAAGAGAAAGCGTCCACGATAGCAAGACTGAATTGTAGTGTTAATGATAGCCATTCATGTCGTAGACTGTATGTTAGAAAGTAGGGCTCCGGTTCCTATAGTTTTAGTAATTTAAGATTTCTTTTCTCTTACCTCTAATGACATCTGTAGAAATTCCCTTTACTGCGCTGTTTCTGAAAAAAAAAGGAGAACATCAACATACACTTTTGTGCTATCGAAATTAATGAGGTTTAAGTATGTATTTTGTGGACTTTTTGTTGTTGTTGCTTGTGCGCAATGTTATAACTAAGTTCATAATTTACGTATACATACGTGCACAAACCTGGAGAAACTCAATTAGTTATCATGGATCAAGACCAGGTGATGCTCCAGAGTTTCAGATCACAGGGAAAGAGGCTTGTTGCTTTAATGACGGGATAAAAACCTTGAGTGACTAGACCACTACATCAACGATACAATTTGTCAGAAAATGGAGTGTTTCGCTCAATTCGTACCACAAAGAATAACTGATATGTATCCAATAGCAATAAAATGGCCCTTAATGGATTCCTATACATTGAGTTGTCAGATGATGCTTAACGATGACATTTGTATCTATAATGAAAAAGGCAGGCATACAGATGTAGATAGATCTATATGCTATGGGGGAAATCCCCGTCAACATGATAACCCTTGGAGGTATTTTGATTGTGATAATCCACATTCTCATACCCATTGCTCTCTGGTTCGTCCCTTCCTTTGGAAACTACTCCTGGAGGTGCAGTGTGAACAGTGGATGGTGTCAGCCCGGTGTCCGTGAGAACCAAATACCAAAATTCATCTACGACATCAGTGTTTGGTATTGGTGGAAGCGCCCGGGACGTAGGAATATCTACTCCATCCGTCTCCAGCTCAGCATACACATTATTTCCCTGCGGGGGTTTGTAGGCAGTGTAACCCGCTGCTGGTATTGTAGCATAGCTCTCTTCGGCATTATCTGGGTATGGCGTATCTACGAAGTCACTGCTGTCCTTTTTCCAAGTGGTACTGTTGTTCATATCCTTGAGCTGGTGATATATACAATCATATCGTAAAGATGAAAGGTGTATACTGGAAACATATCTGAAACAAAAACCCACACCCCGTAAAAACATCCAATTTAGGAAACGGTTCACTACAATTTGCCGTCCTCTAAAACTCTTCATTTTAAACCATTCGATTAAAATAAAGTCAATGTTACCTCACTGGCATCTGAGACGTTCAAGTTGAGCTTAACACCTCTTGTACTCCTTGAAGCACCAGGAGTAATGATGTCATTACCCACGTGATCATCCTCATTGAATTCAAATGTTGGGTTGCCTGCAAGAAAGACGCATATCATGAAATGAACATCAAATAATGCCATAACCAGCATTGGGTGTAGGGTAGATATAAGACGGGATGTACAGAGTTGCTCAGTTGGTAGTTGGGTAAATCGGTAGGTTTACAAATCGTTAGTTCGGCCAGTCGGTAGGTGGGTCAGTTGATAGGTTGGTCAATTGGTAGGTTGGTCAGTCGGCAGGCTGGTCAGTTGATGGTTTTACCAGTCGGTAAGTGGGCCAGTCAGTAGGTGGGTCAATCGATAGTTTGTCATTCGGAGAGTTGGTCGGTCAGTTTGTGCGTCAGTCGGTAGGCTTGTCAGTCGGTAGGCTTGTCAGTCGGTAAATGGGTCAGCCAGAAGGATGGTCAGTAGGTTGGTCAGTCGGTGGGTTGGTCATTTGGTCAATTGGTAGGTGGGTCAGTCGGTAGGTTTGTCAGTATTGGTAGGTTGGTCAGTTGGAAAGTTGGTCGGTCGGAAGGTCGGTCAGTTGGATGGTTGGTCAGTTGATAGGTGGGTCGGTCGGTAGGTTGGCCAGCCAGTAGGTTGGTCAGTTGAAAGGTTGGTCAGTCGGTAGGTAGGGGAGTCGGTGGGTTGGTCAGTCGGTAGGCTGGTCAGTTGGTAGGTAGGGTAGTCGGTAGGTTGGCCACTCGGTAGGTTGGTCAGTTGGAAGGTCGGCCAGTCGGTAGGTGGGTCAGTTGGAAGGCTGATCAAATGGAAGGTTAGTCAGTTGGAAGCTTGGTCAGTTGGTCGGTATAGGTTAGTCAGTAGGTTGGTCAGTTGGTAGGTTGGTCAGTCGGTAGGCTGGTCAGTTGGTAAGTTTGTCAGTTAGTAGGTTGGTCAACCGGTAGGTTGGTAATTCGGTGTGTTAGTCAGTCGTCCGTAGGCTGGTCACTTGGGAGGTTTGTCAGTTAATTGGTTTGTCGGTTGGAAGGTTGGTCAGTCGGTAGGTTGGTCACTTGGAAGGTTGGTCAGTCGGTATGCTGGCCAGTTGGTATGTTTGTCAGTCGGTAGGTTGGTCACTTGGAAGGTTGATCAGTCGGTAGTCTGGCCAGTTGATAGATTTGTCAGTCTGAATGTGGGTCAGTCGGTAGGTTAGTCATTTGGTCAATTGGTAGGTAGGTCAGTCGGTAGGTTTGTCAGTTGGTAGGTTTGTCAGTCGGTAGGTTGGTCATTTGGAAAGTTGGTCAGTCGGTATGTGGGTCAGTTGGAAGGTTGGTCAGTTGGTAGGTGGGTCAGTTGGAAGGTTGGTCAGTCGGTAGGTTGGTCAGTTGGTAGGTTTGTCAGTCGGTAGGTGGGTCAGTCGGTAGGTTGGACAGTCGATATGTATAGGTTAGTCGGTAGGTTGGTCAGTTGGAAGGTTGGTCAGTCGGTAGGTTGGTCAGTTGGTAGGTTTGTCAGTCGGTAGGTGGGTCAGTCGGTAGGTTGGACAGTCGATATGTATAGGTTAGTCGGTAGGTTGGTCAGTTGGTAGGTTGGTCAGTCGGTAGGTTGGTCAGTCGGTAGGTTGGACAGTCGATATGTATAGGTTAGTCGGTAGGTTGGTTAGTTGGATGGTTGGTCAGTAGTAAGGTTCAGTCAGTCAGTAGATTGGCCAGTCGGTTGGTGGATCAGTTAGTTGGTTGTTTGTTTGTTAGTTGTTACTTTTGCTGGCAACTGCTTCATAATGTATTCAAATGTGTGTATGTATTAGAGTGGACATCTTCATAATATCTCAACCAAACTGCTATGGCATTGACAATAACCAACAGTGAAAATGAAGCTGTTCATCACTTACTAGCCATGACATCTGAGGAAACTGCACTGGCCTTAGATTCCTGGGTCAGTGTCTTATCAATCCTGAAAAATAGAAACAAACAATGACAATTAAGAAAACAAAAACAAAACAAAACCCATCAAGTTCAAACCAATGAACTAGAAATCGGACCAAATAACTTGTTGATACGAGTAGATATATTTTACATGAGTACAATGACTGCATGTATTTTGCAATTGTAGTAAAAACAAAAGGAAACAAAGCAACATAGGAAGTTGACCTACCCCTTTGATGTTGGCTTCACACGTTTCCTCCACCAGACTAAACAAACAACCAGCGCAACCAAGATACAGATGGAGCCCAATATCACTGCAATGGGTACACCTATTACTGGAGAGTCAGTAGGCGTGTTGACCGAGCCTTCATCTCCACCAGTCCCTGATTTCACTGCCTCGGGTGTCGTGGTCATTGAAGGCAAGTTTTCTAATAGAGTCGGTCTGTTTGCAGTCGTCTGTTCCTCTGTCATTACTGTCGTGGTCACTGACGGCACGTTTTCTGTCGGAGTCGGTCTGTTTGCAGTCGTCTGTTTCTCTGTCATGACTGTCGTGGTCACTGGCGGCACGTTTTCTGTCGGAGTCGGTCTGTTTGCAGTCGTCTGTTCCTCTGATATGACTGTCGTGGTAATTGACGGCACGTTTTCTGTCGGAGTCGGTCTGTTTGCAGTCGTCTGTTTCTCTGTCATGACTGTCGTGGTCACTGACGGCACGTTTTCTGTCGGAGTCGGTCTGTATGCAGTCGACTGTTCCTCTGCCATGCCTGTCGTGGTCACTAATGGCACGGTTTCTGATAGACACATGATTTCGCCAACTTCCACTTCAAAATTCAAAGTGTCCTGGCCACCCGCACAGCTGCAGCTGAAAGATGAGGGCCATACCACACCTATACAACAATCAAAATACGAGTTCACAACAAATATTGTTCTATTAATATCAGCACACACAAAAGGACACAAATTGCACAAAATAATGCACAGTAGAGTCGTTTTACCTTTCTTGTTTGTGGAAATGAGCTTTCCTATTAAGTATACGTCACCCGGGGATGCTTCTGTATTTTTACGGTCTGTTTGAAAGTAGTATAATGTTTGTATCTTTGGAAATCAATTACATAAAGCCATCGGCATGAATTACAAACAATAATAAAACCAGGGAAGTTTATGTAAGGAAGCTATATTTCATTTCATTTGTAAAATTCTTCTCGTGATTTTTGAACAGAAACTTTGATGGAAACGCTCTTTACCCGTTTTATTGTAAAACGTAAAACTGCAAAATCCACAACTGCATTTCGTTGTCTCTACACTGTATAGGAAAAACAATTCAAAGAAAAGTGTAGGGTTTTAAAATGCAGGTATTTAAATGAATAATAAGATTTCTGTACAGATAAGACGATGTAACTAATGTGTGTAAAATGTTTGCAGATGCTAAGTATTTATTGTTAAAATAATGATTCCACTGCTTACATTTAGGTGAGGGCTGAAACACATAAACATAATCCATTTGTTGACACAAGTGTGCTTAAAAGTTTGATATACTTTATTGTATAAACAAGGTCTGGTCTATGTAAAGCATTTGGGTGAATCAAAGTGATGGTTTTTCCTAATCTGAATTATGTATAACACTTACTGACTATTTAACAAAGTTATCAACATTCAGTGGGGTATACTTTTTTATGTTTCCGGTAATGTCCATGTTTTGGTATTGCATTGCTATCATTGTGTAATATTAGCTTGAGTTCACTATTTCGACAAATTTGAATCGCAAAAAGGTGTCATGTCTAAGACGAAGCAGCTGAATCATAACGTATTATTACTGGCAACAAACAGAGGTCAATAGGAGTAATACTTACCCATTGTCAGTTTGATCTATACATCCACATTCATCGACACCCTTACGTGTGTCACATTGACTCAGAATAGGAGGAGATTGAACCACACCTACATCTTGAAGTCACAGGGAACCAGACCTGACCAGTCCAATCAAATCATCTGGTATTGCAGATGGACACGAGTTTGTTTCTGACAGACACAAATATACACTAATGGGTTAAAGTTTCCATTTTCGAAACCTCAAATCCAATCAAATTCACAATAGTATCCTTCGTAGTCTGCCTTCAATAAAGGGAAAAATATCTGAACGGCGGAAATCGCCACCATGACCAAGTATTGAACAAGCAAACCTCACCTGACTGTGACTGCATTGGCGGTGTATTTGCCCTGCGCTCACATATGTAACAAGAGGTTCTATCGCAGGAATAGTCTTCAACTGAGTAACCTCCCGAATTTTGGTTCCAGAGTCGGAAGCAAATGTTGCCTTGAGCACCATTTGCTGAGTCAGTGAATCCCTCTGATGCAGCTGAGCCATCCATCCAACTATATTCATCATTAATACTATCAATCCAGTATCCATAAATGCTAATAAGCTGAGATGCAATGCTGTCTAACTCGGCCTTTGATTGTACACGTAGAAGATGCCCATTTCTCTCTCTGCAGTAAGTATTAGCATCTGCCCATGACGTCGTTGACGACAAACCAAGAATCTCGTAACACGAATTATCAAATCCGTGGACACCATCCTGACAACCTGCAGAGTATATGAATGTCAGGGAAGGGTATACAACGGGTCTCATGGGTTATGGCCTCGTCAGTGGCGTCACCAGACTTTTGAGTCTGGGGGGGGGGGGCACAAGGGGGGCACTAGCATTTGTTGGGGGGGGGGGGGCACTACAATATACATTACATTTTTTTTCACCAACCCAAATCTCAAATGGGGGGGCACAAGGGGGGGGGGGGCACGAGGTTTTCCAGGGGGGGGGCACGTGCCCCCCCTGGGTCCCCCTTGGCGACGCCACTGGGCCTCGTGTCAGTGAATTGGATTTTAAAAGGGTCATCAAGCTAGGCTCGGTTCGAGAATTCTTTACAAAAGTATTAAAGGCTAAAATTGTATACGTAGGCTTCCCTCGGTCATGGCTGACCATGGATGATGATGATTCTATCCATTAGTTTTGTTCCCTATTACTCGGCTTGAGCAAGCGCATACTGTGCATATAAAAGCTATCTACCACACACACGCAATAAGTTATAGGTTGCAGTTAAAGTTGACATTTGTGCTGCTCCGAAAGACCACAGAATCATCGTCCGGCGTACACTGCTTAAAATAAAATTGATAAACATCGCAAGAAATGTGCTCAAATTGTCACAAAAGAGTTTCTTCACACCTAAAATGGTCTTACTTACAATATTCAGATATGAAACCTTGAAAAAAAAAACACTTCTTATACAGCACTGTGGATAGTTCATAATATCTAAACATGCCAGCTCGGTTCTGCTTGGCTTTTATGTATGTACGAAAGAAAATCTGAATTCGAAACTCGAGCTTCATTTAAAATACTGACCTTTAATACGCCTCCCTCAATTTTGATACAAAAAATAACAACGTAATTTTACGATATCCTGAAAGGTTTCGATCACCCTCTATTATGATGATATACAATACACACTTGGTTGAACTTACCAATTGTTTCTGTACTCATCCTGGGTCGTTCACACACATAACGGCGAGAGCCTGTACTAGTACAGCTATCTGTGCTTATAGCCCCGTTCCTTAGATAAAAGCAACTACCATTGTCATCGTAAAGGATAGGCAACAAATCGGAAGCTACTACAGACCCATCTGACCAAGTGGCTGTACGTGGATGTACACGAACCAGTCCAATCCAGTAATGACTGGATGGGTCCAGCGAAGACGCGTGATCTTTCAGAAAAGTCTCTTCATCATTTGAGTCAATGTATACGAGATGACTATGGCGCTCAATGCATTGCTTCTGGGACGCGTCACGTGACTTGAGAGTACCGGGATAAAACCTGTAGCATGAACCTCCGTGTGATTCTTCATCCTGTTCACATCCTTCAAAGAATTCACACAAAATCACATTAATTACAATCACAATACACTGATGATCCCAAACCGATCAGGCTATTCATGGGTGATCATACCGTATAGGAAAGAAGGATCGGCACTGTGTCCATTGAAACACATTATGATACATTTACAAGACATGATTGCAATATTTTATATATTTCTAGCCATATCCATGGTACAACCATGCCATCAACAATCATTAAACTGTAGTATTGTTCTGAACCACACCAAAATAGAGCAGTCAACTGGAATTCCATGACTTTCCAAACTTGAGCAAACTACGCCCTCGCAAGGTGAAGTAATCTCATTTAGGTATGTGACTTGATTAAGATCGAAGTGCATGTTTTTACCAGCATTCTCTGCATGGTGTAGGCCTACCAAAAACTCGATGTGTGGGTTAAAAAGCTAATAAGGACAGCTATCATTAACCATGGATGAATTAGAACACACGGGGAAGTTTAAACGGGGTTTAAACTGCCGATCCATTACCATTACTGGAGTAATGATTGTTCATAATGTGGTGGTGTCAACGGGAGGTCAGGACAACAAGCACACGTACATCGCATGCGCAGTATTGACCTTTTATTACTCCATGCATTAATAAAGTGCAATCATCTGTTAACATGCTGAACTATGGTAGCGTTCTGAACTTTTGCCCAACCTTTTTATAACCATGACCATGGTAAAGAAAATTCCTCCATTGTATGACGGATCTTGCTAACCTATCCAACCGACATGCTTTGTACACATTCTATCCAGTTTATTAAGCTTATCTTTTATACCAAGCAAAACTCACCATAGATTGCCGTTCGACACGTCATTGTGGAAGAATATGCCCCACTCCGACAGTCACATGTGGTTATGCCCCTAATATTCATGAAAAATCAGACCAAATGAAATCTTTCACATATAATGTAATCGTTTAGCACAAATCAAATACGAAATGCGATGAAATGACGGAAGTGAGTAATAATTTCGAGAAAAAAACTGATAATCCGTGAAAATTATCGTATTAAATGGAGAAATCTACATTATTGCGCGATACTTTATAATTTCTCTAATTCATTTTAAACTTATCACATCACAAAGTAGAGCGGACATTATTATGGGTGCAGTCAATCCACATTGACCCCTCAAATTGCAAGGAACTGCTGGTATAATAAACTTATTCCCTGCATAATTATAATTTCCGATCCACAATGCATATGCATATAATTATATTTAAACTTTTTTCAAACATGAAAATGACCTGACAGCAAAACCGAAATTGCTTCAGTGTATTTCTTATAAACCTCCACAAACTGTGAAATTATGTTACCATTGGTTGCAAATTACACATTAGACATTAGACATTAGACATTAGACATTATACATTAGACATTAGACATTACACATTAGACATTAGACATTACACATTACACATTACACATTACACATTACACATTACACATTACACATTACACATTACACATTACACATTACACATTACACATTACACATTACACATTACACATTACACATTACACATTACACATTACACATTACACATTACACATTACACATTACACATTACACATTACACATTACACATTACACATTACACATAACCACTTGATGTCGACCAAGTATCGTACTTTAATATTTGTAAATTTAAATAAATGTAAAAACCTTGTGATTCAGCTTATGGCTGCGAATTGTTTTTAATTGAATATGAATATGAATATAATACTTCTTGAACTATTCCCCATTTGATTTTCAAGTTCCAACTTAAAGTTCAGGATTGGTAAAATACTCAAACAGAAATGTTCACAGATTTACGTATAACTTTCAGGGTATGCGGATGGTACTGGTAGGAACATACCGTTAAAATATTTCCGCCTGAAATGGTGCATTTATACAAAAATAAATAAAAACAAATACCGAAAACAGTTTTGATTTCGGGCTAAGATCAGAACCATTCTTTATGTTTTATAAGAAAAATTGAGTCGGGTTTTCGCTATTTTCTCGTGATTCAGATATCAGAGTGAGCTCAAATTTTCACAGATTTATTATTTCATGTACAGGCGGCGGATTACAAAAAGTGTGAGTGCTGTTCTGTGACCTTTACCAATCACGGTATCATACCTTTAAAAAGGAGGGTAATAAAAAAAACTGCGTACGATATTTAGAATCCGTGTCTTCGATCTATGAGTGCAATATGCGCTTGTCCACAGCAAGCTATCTTCCACTCCTTCGGGCATCTTGTGATGGTATTAAACTTCTTAATAATAAGTCACGAAATCACATCTGAGATATTATCTCCATGTTAATACATATAAAATATCTTACCCAGATGTATCTCCAACACTTGCTAGTGCTAGGAATAGCAGCATAACTAGCATTGTGTAGCACTCTGGAGTATATCTGTAGCCTCTTCTCAAGTACATCATGCACATTCAGTAAGACTTATTAGGACCAATGGTGCTAGATATCAAACTCCTAAAGAATCAACATTTCACTCTGGTTGGCCTCCGAGAACCATTTCCACTTGTAAACTTTGCCACTAGCACTATGTAGACTGTGCTTCGTGCTCAGATCACGCGTTCAAATCCAGCCATGCGTGCACGATACTTTTTGTAAACTACACAATATTGTGCATTTGGGGAAAATATAGAGTTTTATTATTGAGTTTCAGTTCCGTCTATTAATGTGTGCATCTATAGTAAGTGGTATACACACACACCTTGCCCTGGATCGAGAATAATGACTTATTTATACATCTCTTCGCTTAAATGATTGGCGCAATGGTCCAACCACCTTTATGATGTACATTACTTATTGAGGAATAATGTGTGGCTCACATAATTTGGTCTGACTCAAATCGTCTACGCGTTATATATTCTATATGGACTAGAACGAGGTACTTAGCTCCTACTTTGTTCTGATTTATAGCCATTTAGTTTTGGTTATGATGGTTTTGCCAAACCCTCCGAGAAGCTGTCTCCTCATTTTCTAGATCTTGGCGTCTGCTATGGCTATGCCTCCGTAATCTCCACAGCTGAAACTCGATCCAGAAACCAAAATTCTACTTCTCAATCGTAGTTAAAGGCCTCTATTTAGATATTAAATGTTTGTGTCTTCACTAGTACATGTAGTTCGCGTTAGCGACACGCAGCCCTATAAATGTTGTTGTTGTTTTATGTATACAGTCTACTTCAAACTAAAGAAAAATTTCACCTGATAATCTATGGGTTTTTTTTACCGAAAATGTGGTAACTTTGATAACCTGTTTTCCAAGTAAAATTTTACCAAACAATTATGAAAATTAACAAACCCTTGTTGGGTAACATTTTACACAACAATTATAATCGTCTAGCAAACACTCCGCTATTCATAAAATATACACCCATCATTCGTCGCTTCTTGATTTGTTAAAGATGCATTTGAAAACATAGGCATATGCATATGTTTTCAAACATATGCGTATGTTTTCAATCGCTTGGCCATCTATTTCACTAAAAGCTCACTAACTCCTCGGAAACGGAGTTCCTCCCCTTCAGCTATAAAATAATCGCCAGGATTATTTCTCACAACATTTATCCTGCAGTTATCGGTTTTCGCTCCGATAACAGGAAAGTTTCTCAAAAATGGAAACGAAATGGAATATCAGAAAATCACTCCTCACACCTTTTAACTGGACACTTCCAGATTATTATCTGTAAAAATCCTCGAAGTTCAAGTCTTTTTTTTTTTAATATTGTCCGTCATTTACAGGGACACCAATTCCGCTATGTAAACGCGACGTCATGCGTTTTCACCCCCTTGGCTGAGTGGCAAAGTTCATTGAGATCGGAGTAGCTATGGCGCACCAAGTCACTCAAAAACGGCTGGAATATTGTCCTGACTCGATTCTTTTTACTGGGTCAATTGAGTTTATTTTAAAAAGGTTCTAAAACAGTCTTGATTCCAAGATAGTGAATTACAGATAATTTATCAACAATATCATGCATGACATATTTAAAGGCAAATAAAATTAAATCTAATTGTTTATCTTGATGCGAAATATTATCACAGCATTTTTCATAATATCTGGCATCATTATGAGAGGCCTAAACATGGATACATCAGCTTATCAAAGTTAAAATTTAAAGGAGAAAAACAAAACACTGTCACTCCGATTAGAGAAAGACTTTAACACTTTTGTCTCGTTGGCATGCCATAAAAACCCAGATCGCAACAGGGTCACATGACATGCCATCTGACATCGGAAGAATGAAAGTTGCTTGAGCAGACGACAGTTTAGTTTCGAATTTTTGACCACAGATTGTGTCTTTTATAAACGTTTGAACATTAGCCTTAAAATGCATTAGTAATATACACCCAAAAACACATAGTTTTTAACTTTTGAGTATCACTCACGACTAGAAACTTTATTTTCAACATCCTGAATGTTGGAGATAGCCCTGAGTGTAGTCATCACTTCAGGGATACTGATCACAAAGAATCTTGCACGATCTCGCGGTAAACGGGAGTCGAATTTGGGGAGCGAAAACACATGTCGGGTGAAAACACATGACCGGACGATAACTTAATTGTTGAACTTACAAGTTACGGACTATCACCTGCTGACTATACAACAGCAACTCAACAACTCAGAATTAACGAACTAAACTTAACTGCACTAGCTGCCACGGCTATAATGACGACCTAACCATAGAGATACAGTATGTATCTCTATGGAACTAACGAACCTCCCAAGTTTCCCCGTGCTCCCACGACAATTAGTCTGGCGCCGTGACACGCAGTACATGCCAGCCCTGGCTGACGTTCAGGTCTTCGACTAACAAAAACTACGGTAGCTACCTACTACCACTGGAACAAACTGCACAAATTACGAAGGCGAATGTTACACCAGTCTGGTTTGATTGAAGTAAGATTTGATTTGATCTGATGAACCAACATGCAAAATTATTGACACTCTAAAATCCTTGCTTATTGGGTGAAATTAATGCGTCTTGCGTTTTGGTGAACATGAACAATAATAAAGTAGACACTATAGTAATAATTTGTAATTAAAATGTCATGGTTAGGTGAGAGGTGATTAGACCACCGTAGTGGTGGGTCCGCCAAAATTGTTATATTTTTATCGTTACTCTTTGTGGCAAATTGCTCACGCACAATCAAGCCAATCGTGTAGATTATTATATTGTATAATGTTCAGAGTAAAGGAGGGCTTGACGTTTCGATCCCATTGTAGCGCAAGTGCAGTTTGGTCGAGCGGTAGCGGGTAGCTACCGTAATTGCATGAGTGTTAGTCATAAACCTGAACGTCAGCCAGGGCTGACATGTACGGCGTGCCACGGCGCCAGACTAATCATACTGAGGTATAAAATCAGGTTCACAGAAGTACGTGGGCAGTTGGTGTTGAGTTCGTGACGATAGCTGTTACAGGGGAGTTCGTTGTAATAGTAGTTCGTGTTTAGCTCGTTGTTCTTGGAGCTGAGTAGTGAGTTACTGTGGAGCAGTCAGCAGGTAACGTACAGCGCGTAACTTGTAGTTGATAAAGTTACATGTTTTGACAGAATGGTCGGGGGATTATTTATAGCTGATAAAGGGAAATTAGTGATTTGTGGTCACACGTGTTGTAGGATACCTAGGAATGTGTCAGCACCTCATGATGAGGCCATAGAGTTTATTGCACATGTTGAGGAGAGCACCTGGGAAGGTATAGCACCTTGTACTTAGGGCCTTACAGGATCAGTATGCAGGGGCCAATTTTTATAAAACTGTTAAGCACAAAAATTTGCTAAGCATGACATTTCTGTCATAATAAAAACAGGGTTAACAACCAGATTTTCATGTGTTGTGTATCACTTGTGATTGTTCTTTGGCTGTTGTTCGGTGACCATGAATATCAAATGGAATTTTGAATGGTGATTTGTTTTATTGGGCGAGACATTTTTGTGCTAAGCAAATTTTTGTGCTTAACAAATTGGCCCCAGGTGGTGAGAGCAGGGAATAACGAATATCAGTGACACTCCGAAGAAGCAGAGTCCCGTGTATGATTGAGAGGTGCCCCACTCCCCCTGCTTATCCCTTGAAGTGTGCTGCGCGATAGGGTCCTCCTGGCTCGCTGCAACCCGGTCCCCTGCAAGTTAGGTTGTTCCCCCACTGACTCCCCCTGGCGGTAGATCGACTGCCACCAAACGGGCCCGCATCATTGGCCTTCGTCGGTATTGACCACTCGCTGGCGCCGGTTAGGGTCGACTCGGGGTGCTGTCGGCGCGACCGCCACACTATACAGGGTGTCCTTAAAAAAACGCAACACTTTGAGTCGGAACTATTATATAAAAATGAAACTGTTTATCACTTCGGGATTCAGATATGTGATGCAGCCATGTCTTGGCTACCATGTAGAATTTGAGCACAATTGGGTGAAAATTGAGTGAAAAAACTTAGAATGAATTACCCAACCTCAAAACCCGATTTTCATCTTTCTTTCATACACATTATGTGTGTGTGTTGACCATTATGTGTGTTATCCTTGCAAATTTATTTTTAAGGAGTATGCTCCTTCAATTGATCATATTTTCCCCAATTATTTCAGCCCGATCTTGCTTAAATTTTACATGATGATAGCCAAGACAATGTTGTATCACATATCTGAATCTTGAAGTGATTAACATGATGGGTCCCGACCGTCCCGACACAGTGTTGCGTTTTTTTCTGGGACACCCTGTATAGTAGAATCTTCCTTATACTATTGCATGCCTTGGAGGGGAACCTTATCATCTCTCAGAGCAGGTTAGCCGAAACGTTGAGATCTCACGACAAGTGCGAACAAAATAGAAGTGTGGTATTATGAACGATTCTTACATGGTGTTTCCGCAAACCGACCCACATACCAATTGTCACCATGCAAAGCCTCTAATCTTTCTCCTCTCATCTTTATTTGTAATTTATTTTAGCTTGGAAGTCTTGTATACCTGTCATTTAGCCCTTGAGAAACATCCATACCAAGATCAAAGCATCAAGCCTTTGCGGACAAATTGAATCAATATGAATACTTCAAAATGTTCGTTTGTTTTTATCATTGAATGATTGCTGCATAGAGGCTACAATAAATTACTGTTAACAAATAGGCAAGAGGTTATTGGTAACGTGATACATGCATGATCCATCAATTTTTGCTTGTTAGTATGTTTACGTATTGGCACACCACATGTTTCCGGTTTACCTGGTAATACACATGAGAAGTAGTTACAATAATGTCTGGCCAAATGGATCATTATACACTGACGCACATCCTGTTTCTGCTTTGTCCTATTTTGTTTTCATGTGGGTTTGTTTTTGCATTTGTATATATATTTTTTACTCCTTATCTTAGCATTTAGTATTAGGTACCACGAACATATATGTGTATGATGTACTTGAGAAGAGGCTACAGATGTACCATTGATCCTAAGAAGTCTTACAGAATGTGCTTGATGTACTTGAAAAGAGGCTACAGATGTACTCCAGCGTGCTACATAGTTCTAGTGTTAGTACTATTCCTAGCACTAGCAAGTGGTGTAGATGGGTAAGATAACATGTACTATAGGACTATTTTCTTTTAACTTGGAAAAAATAACTTGGATGTGATTTCCTGACATGTATATACTTTATAAACGCCATCACAATTTAATTGTTCATTAATGCATGAACAATGATGCGTACGTATATTGTGGAAGTTGTCCGAATTTTGGTCTCATGATCATAATTTGCTGTGGACTAGCGAATGATTGCACTCATGGATCACAGACAGGAATTATAAATATTGTATGTAATTTCCAATGTAATGACATTTTTACAATTGCCTTCCTTTTTTAAGTTGGAACTTGGAATGCAAAGGCGGCAAGGTAAAAAAAAAAAAAATAATAATAATAATATATTATTATTATTTTTATTGGATTTATTATTGTATTATTATAATAATACAATACATGTATACTTGTTTCATATCAAGAAGTTGTAAATGAACTTCCGTGTTCAGGGCTGGATTTCACAAAGAACTAAGATTAATCTTAAGATGAATTCTCCAGTAATACCATAGTGATTTGTATTGTGACATCACATGTTGCTTAGCAATTAAGATGAATGAAGATCAATCTTAGTGATTCGTGAAATCGGCCCCAGATTGTTCTTTTAATAATTTCAGAAGTGGAAGACTCTTAAATTTCATTTGGGGAGCTATCGTTTTCTGTGTTCAATTATAAATATACTACACGTTCTCCTAATTGTGAAGTTACCAAGTCATCCTAAAATAAAGAGCAACTCTAAGATACATCCGATGATTAAAATGGGCTTGAAGAACAATAGTTTGTGTAATTGAGGTTATTAAGTGTATTGTGTAATTTGCAACCTATGAAACATCATTATTTAACTTCACATGCACAGTTTGCTTGGGATTAAAAGAAATACACTTAAGCTATTTCAATTTTGCTGTCAGGTCATTTCGATGTTACATCAGGTTAAATATGAATTCTTTCTCAGCGGAGTAGAAATTATATAAGAATTAGCTTATTATACTAGCAGTTTCCTTGAAAGCTCATTGGTCAATGTGGATTTTCTGTACCCATGACGTCGGCCTTAGGATAAAATGATATAATTAAATTTAGAGCAATGATATTACTATCGAGGTATAAATAGTTTTTTCACTGATTTCAATATACTTTTGAGGGATTCTTAAGGATTTTTTTCTCTTGAGTGTTACTCAGTTCTGTCTCTGTTTTTTCATTGCCTTTCTTCATTGATTCATTGGGATCATGTGTGAACGATTTCATTTGGTCTGATTGATTTTCATGAATATCCAGAAGCATAACCACATGTGAATGCCGGAGTGAAACACATTCTTCCACAATGACATGTCGTACCCCAATCTATGGTGAGTTGGATCTTTTTGCTTGATATAAAAAAGCTTAAGTGTTGAAAACGTGTACAATAACATGATTATGTTGATTGGGTTGGCAAGATGATCATACAAAGGTCATGCAAAGTTCAGAGCCTAGCAATAGTTAAGCAACTTCGTAAAGATGGCTGTCCATTACCCGTAGCTCATCACATATCGGGTTTTGGTACACAGGGAATTCTGGTAAAAGCGTGCCCATCTTAACCAAGTCACTGACCCTAATTGAATTACTCTACCTAAGTTCAGTGTATGGTATGGTCGGGTTTGGAAAGTCATGGAATTCCAGTTGACTGCTTTGTTTTGTTTTGGTTCTGTAAATACAATATAAAAAGATGGTGATAGCAAGGTCCCAGCATGGATGGCTAGAAATATCTAAAATATTGCAATCACTTCTTGTAAATGTATAATAATGTGTTTCAATGGACACAGTGCCGATCCTTCTTTCCTATACGGTATGATCACCCATGAGTAGCCTGATCGGTTTGGGATTATCAGTGTATTTTGATTGTAATAATGATTTTGTTTGAATTCTATGAAGGATGTGAACAGGATGAAGAATCACACGGAGGTTCATGCTACAGGTTTTATCCTGGTACTCTCAAGTCACGTGACGCGTCCCAGAAGGAGTGCATTGGGCGCCATAGCCATCTCGTATACATCGAATCAGATGATGAAGAGACTTTTCTGAAACATCACGCGTCTTCGCTGAACCCATCCAGTGATTACTCGATTGGACTGGTTCCTGTGCCCACTTGGTCAGATGGGTCCCTAGTAGCTTCCGATTTGTTGCCTATCCGATATGGCAGTGATAGTTGCTTTTATCTAAGGAACGGAGCTATAGGCGCAGATGTTTGTACTAATTCTCGCCGTTATGTGTGTGAACGACCCGGGATGGGTACAGAAACAAGTAGTAAGTTCAACAATGTCTCTATTGTATAATTATCATCACAATAGAAGGTGATTGAAACTTTGAGAATATCGTTAAATTAAATTCATCAAATAATCACAAGGTAAACTGACTGGTTAATTTAAAGGCATTGCATACGTTTGGTAATGACTCTGAAAATTTATGGCAATAAAAACTTACTTGGTGAGAAGTACAGCTGCTTTGGATAGTATAATGCATATTGAGAAACGTTCAATTCGAAGTACCGCGGTTATGGAAAAATATGTCACTTTTTATCTCCAAAAATTATGAATCTAAGAAGCGTTATGGCCGTAACTCTTCTCGGCTATTGACTAACTGTTCTCTGGCGTGAAATAACCGCTCTAGTTTGTCGCCAAAATCTCAAAAACGCTACCACCTTTTGAATTGAAACTTTCACAGGTTAGTTTTATGGTATATATATTCAATTATATTGGTTTGAAACAAACAGTAGGCTCAAATTACCAAACGTATGCAATCCCTTTAAGTCACTAAATTGTGAACAAAGAATGTGTGCGGATTTCGGACGATGATTTTGTGCAGCTTTCGGAGCTGTGGTAGAAAGCCTTTTCATGCACATGATGCGCTGGTCAAGCCGATCAGTCAGACAGTCGGGAAAACTAACGGATAGAATCATCATCATCCATGGTCAGCCATGACCGACGGAATTGAGCCTTACCTTTCTAAAGAATTCTCAGACCGAAAACTTCTTTATTTATTTACAAGTTGGCTTGAGACTGAGCCTTGTTCACCCTTTTGAAATCCAATTTAGGCCTACAGACTTGAAGCAAATCATCACCACTATATATGGTGACCCATTGTACCCTTCACTGTCATCTCCGATGTATCTGTGCAGGTTGTCAGGATGGTCTCCATGGATTTGATGATTCGTGTTACGAGATTCTTGGTTTGTCGTCAGCGACGTCATGGGCAGATGCTAATACTTACTGCAGACAGAGAAATTGGCATCTTCTACGTGTACAATCAAAGGCCGAGTTAGACAGCATTGCATCTCAGCTGCAGCCAGATGGACGATACTGGATTGATAGTATTAATGGTGAATATAGTTGGATGGATGGCTCAGCTGCATCAGAGGGATTCACTGCCTTATCACTTGGTGGTCAAGGCAATATTTGCTTTCGACTGTTCTTGGATGCAGATGGTTACAGAGTTGAAGACCATGGCTGCCATGCAAACGTTGGTTACATATGTGAGCGTAGGACTAATGTAACGCCAATGCAATCACAGTCAGGTGAGGTTTGCTTCCATTGTTTCAATCAAATTACCCGCTTATTAGTATTAACAATTTAGTTTTAACCGATTGTTTATGTGCATTTTTTATTCTACTTATCGATGGAGCCTTGTCCACGCTTTGACTTCCTTTATTAATCTACTACAAACCCCTCAAACCAATACAGATGTGTTAGATTTCACATCCCGTGAAGTTGAACAGTATATATATTTTGCTTGTGAGTGTAGGCCTCAGGCATTGGGGTTACTTTCAACTACAGATATACGGGATTTCATCCCATTTACATATGATTGCTAACTTAATGATATATCCACACAGTATAGCATGCAAATAACAACTGGTAACTACTTGTTCAATAAGCCTTTTGCACATTAAGTCTGAATAGTATCTGGCACACAGACATATTTTATTGCATTATAAACACCTTGTTTGAATTTCCAAAACTAAGACACTGTTGCTATACCACGTGATGCGATGCAAGCTTTTGCATAGCGATACCCATCTCTGGAATGGAATGGTTCCTTTATTTGTGCCATTCTTATCCATTGTGAACAGTGCATTGGTGCGAGACGTCTGTTATGTTACCAAGCAAAAATTTGTACCGCATCACGTGATATAGCAACAGTGTCTTTAGTCTGGGAAATTCAAACTGGGGTGTTTATGTGCAATGAAAGGAGTCTATGTGTACCAGATACTTATGCAAATTTAATGTGCAAAAAGATTATTCAATTCCTCATCAATGTATTCCCTATATACTGCGATTCCTTACCTCTTGGGGAGATGGTGGCTATTTCCGTTTCAGATATTTTTTGTTTTTGTTTTGGAGGACTGTTGACCACGTTATCAAACTAATACCTTGTGAATTAAATTGGATGTGTGTTAAAGGCAGTATATATAACTCAAATACATACGTCTATGTTTTTGCCTGTCAGAAAGAAACTCGTGTCCATCTGCAATACCTGATGATTTGATTGGACTGGTCAGGTCTGGTTCCCTGTGTCTTCAAGATGAACGTGTGGTTCAATCTCCTCCTATTCTGAGTCAATGTGACACACGTAAGGGTGTCGATGAATGCGGATGTATAGATCAAACTGACAATGGGTAAGTATTACTCCTATTGTCCTGCTATTGTCAAGATAAATATCCAGAGATACTTTGTTTCCATTGAATAAGTAGTATTATGCCCATCCGTTTGTATATGTAGCTAATTAATTGTCACAGCATGAGCTTGCTGGTTTTAGACATTGCACCTTATTTGGTAAGAAAATGTCGCAATAGTCAAGCTATAATCAAGCTAATAATTATAGACAATGATACACCATGTTGCATTAAACTTAAATAGTTAATAATGATATGAATGGGTGGGTGTTAAACATCATTTAGATTAGTAGAAAGCTTCACTTTGAATCACCCAAATGCTCAAGGAAGATCCAGACCATGGTTATACAATGAAGTCTGTCAAATACCTACATTGTAAACACCTACACTTTGATTTTGTTCTTTGTGTACAGTGTAGAGGTAACGAAATGCAGTTGTGGATTTTGCAGTTTTACGTTCTACAATAAAAACGGTAAAGAACGTTTCACGTTTTCTTTTCAAAATTAGTTAGAAGAATCCTCCAAATTAAATGAACTATATTGAAGTTAAATTATGTAACTCGTTACATAATTACTTCACTGATTTTATTTTTGTTTCTGACTTATGCCGATGGCTTTATGATTTAACTGATTTCCAGAAAACATTATCTTACCAATATACATATAAAACAGGCCGTGAACAATAGCATCCCCAGGTGACTATACTTTGGAAAGCTCATTACCACAAATTAGAGAGGTTAATCGATTCCACTGTTCATTGTTTTTGTGCACTTTCTCTCTCAAATTGTCTGTGTGCTGATATTAATTTGATCAATGATTATTGTGAACCCTTATTTTGATTGTTGTAGATGTAGTATGGCCCTCATCTTTCAGCTGCAGCTGTTCGGGTGGCCAGGACACTTTGAATTTTACAGTGGAAGGAGGCGAAATCATGTGTCCGTCAGAAAACGTGCCACCAATGACCACGACAGTCATGGCAGCGAAATCAGGGACTAGTGGAGATGACGTCTCAGTCAACACGCCTACTGGCTCTCCAGTAATAGGTGTGCCCATTGCAGTGACATTGGGCTCCATCTCTATCTTGGTTGCGCTGGTTGTTTGTTTAGTCTGGTGGAGGAAACGTGTGAAGCCAACATCAAAGGGGTAGGTCAACTTCCTACATACGGTCATTATATCTACTCGTATTAACTTACTTAAGTTACTTGGTCCGATCTCTACTTCATTAATTTTTAACTTGATGTGTTTTGTTTTCTTTGTTTCAATTTTTTCAGGATTGATAAGACACAGACCCATGGATCCGAGGCAGGTACAGTTTTCTCAGATATCATAGGTGGTAAGTCATGAACAGGTTCATTATCACTGTTGGTTACCGTCAGTGATGTCACAGTTTGGCTAAGAAATATTTATGAAGATATCCACTTACACACAAACGCGTGAATACATTCTGAAACAGCTGCCGGTGAAGATTTCATAGAAAAACAGCTGCCAACAGTATTTTTTTTTAATGAAAAATCGCCAATCACAAGGCTCAAAGCAGGCCACTCAAGGTGATGGCTAAAACGAGGAAAAAAGGGAACAAAGAAGAAATATATGGGGTAGAAAGACAACTATTGATGTTGCACTTAAATTGGGACAAATTGTAAGTGGAAGGGAAGCAGGATGCAGGGAGTGAATTCCACAGCAAGGCGGTACGCGGGAAGAAACTGGATGAGTACCCCCGAGTATTTGACTTGGGGACCACCACCACAGTGTAAGAATGTGACTGAGCAGAGAAACGTGTGGTGCGACCAAAGGTACGGTTGGGTGGAACAATCAGTGAGAGTCCATTGGAGCACCTACCAAAAAAAGTAATCTGTAAAAGAGGCTCAAAGAGGCTACAGAGCGACAGAGAGATTCCAGAGTTGAATCCAAGTCATCTCCAACTAGATTTGAAATCCGTCTAATACATTCTAACCTACAAACTGACCCACCTGACGACTGACCCACATACCGACTGACTGACCAACCGTTCCGACTGACCATCCTACAAACTGACCCACCTGACGACCGACCCACCTACCTACTGACCCACCTACCGACTGACCAACCTACTGACTGACAGACCTATACCGACTGAGCAACCTACCAACACTGACCCAACCTACCGACTGATCAACCTACTGACTGACCCATCTACCGAGTGAACAACCTACCGACTAACCAACCTTCAAACTGACCAACCTACCGACTGACCCACCTACCGACTGACAAACCTACCGACTAACCAATCTACAAACTGACCAGCCTACCGACTGACCAACCTTCCAACTGGCCAACCTACCGACTGACCCACCTACCAACTGACCAACCTACCGACTAACCTACCTACCGACTGACCAACCTTCTAACTGGCCAACCTACCGACTGACCAACCTACCGAATGACCCACCTACCGAGTGAACAACCTACCGACTAACCAACCTACAAACTGACCAATTCTTTACATCCCAAATAGCATTATTATCAATGTTCATTTCATATAATACGTCTGCCTTGCAGGCAACCCAACATTCGGATTGGATGAGGATGGTCATGTGGGTAATGACATCATTACTCCTTCTGCTTCAAGGAGTAGAAGCGGGATGAAGCCCAATTTGAACGTCCCGGATCGCGCTGAGGTAACATTGACTTTTTTAATCGATTAAGTCGACGGGAAAATATAATGAACAGTTTCATGGCTGTTTCACGAGGTGCGGATTTTTTTTCAAAATTTGCTTCCAGTATATATAGACCTGGCATCTTTACGATATCATTTTACATATCACCAGCTCAAGGATATGAACAACAGTACTCCATCCACTGACGGAGAGGACTACTCTACCCTCCAGTCCTCTGGTTACACTCCCTATAATCCCAAGGAATCCACCGATGCATACACACCTCTAGACCTGCCGGGTACCAAGAACAGCAGTGACATCATAGATACGCCATACCCAGATAATACCGGAGAGAGCTATGCTACAATACCAGCAGCAGGTTACACTGCCTACAAACCCCCACAGGGAAATAATGTGTATGCTGAGCTGGACACGGATGGAGTAGATAGGCCTACCTCTCCGGTACTTCCACCAACAGCAAACACTGATGTCGTAGATGAATTCGGGTATTTGGTTCTGGACACCGGGCTGACACCATCCACTGATCACACTGCACCTCCAGGAGTAGTTTCTAAAGGAAGGGACGAACCAGAGAGCAATGGGTATGTGGATGTGGATTATGGTGATTATGTTGACGGGGATTCCCCCATATATATAGATCTATCTACATATCAAGACGTGCCTTTTTCTTAGATACAAATGTCATTGTTAAGCATCATCTGACAACACAATGTAGGACTCCAAGGGCCATTTTATAGCTATTAGGGACACATCAGTTATTCTTTGTGGTTATACGAATCGAGTGAAATACTCTATTTTCTGGCAAAGTGTATCGTTGATATATAGTCTAGTCACTCAAAGTTTTGTTATGCAATCATTAAAGCAACAAGCATCGATCTTTCCCTATGATCTGAAATTCTGTAGTTTCACCGGGTGTTGATCCTACAACGAATTGAGTTTCTCCAAGTTTGTGCACGTATACGTGAATTATGGATTAAGTTACATTGCCCACAAACAACAGCAAGAGTCTACAAAATACATAATACTTAAACCTCGTTAATTTCGATAACACAAAGATGTATGTGGGTTTTTTCAGAAACATTGCAGTAAAGGAAATTTCTCCAGATGTCATCAGAGGTAAGAGAAAAGAAATCTTAAATTAATATTATAACTAGGAACCGGAGCCCTATACTTTCCAACATACAGTCTACGACATGAATGGCTATCATTAACACTACAATTCAGTCTTGCTATCGTGGAAGCTTTCTCTTACTAGAAAAATAAAGAATCAGAAATAGCCTTCGATGTGCTTTCCATTACAGGTAAGATTAATCCCAATGATGGGAGGATGCATATGCCTGATAGCGACTGTAACCAGTCCTTCATTCCTGAACCAGAGGATCATGACGTTGACTATGAGATTCCAGCTGTAGGTACCTCAAGACGACAGCCAGACGCCACACTGCAGGCAGGATACAGTCCGTTGACAAGCCTTCCCAGTGAAGAAATGTCTTTCCAAGAGTCTGCAGGCAACACTGATACCAACCCTCTCATTTATGACTATGCTGACACCGTCAAACGGCCAACGATCTTTGATGAGCCTTATGTCAACAGCAAGATAGGCATCAAAAAGAAGGTCCTACCGATTACCAAGAATAAACCTTATCTTCCGAAGTCAGTACAACCTAAACTACCGGCTAAGGGGCCAATCCAACACACTTATGTCGATTTGGGAAGTAAATAAATTAATCCTGAAGAAGAAGTTGTCTCTTCAGAAGAGAAGGTAAATTGAGACAGAAGTTACAATGACGTTTGTAGCGATGTGAATGAACCACGCGAAGACCGTTCTTGTTATACCTAACTGAACAGTGAACATGTCCACCAAAAGAGTCGTATATCAAAATGATGGCACACAATAGAAGGTGTTGTATCCCATTCAACAAGAAAACACGAGCATTCCTTATATCTAAATATCCATCCACTGCAGAGTGTAGCTCTCTGTCAGACCTTTTGCTATTATGCCTAGGTTTCCCAGCCAGCTTTGTAACATCATCTCTCAATCTCCTTTGGTGGTTTGGCCCAGGATCTTTCTCCTGTTCTGGGTTGGCATTATGCAGCTCTTCTGGTCCATCTGTTGTCTGTCATTCTTGCTATATAAAATTATGTGTCCTGCGCATTTCCATTTTTTCCTCTGACTATTTTGGTAAGGTATCCAGTTTTTATCTTACCGCATTGACAATTGTTTCTCAAATACTAGAGACCACGCCCCACTGAACTTTTGTGACCCACTCTGGTAGACACAGTTCATAGTCGTTTTCAGTCGACTGGCGTCACAAAAGGGTTTAAAGTGGAAAAAAATACTGTTATGTTTTTATTTTCCAAGGAACAATTGAACCTGCGTATAAATCCCACCTAAAATCGCCTAATTTATAAATGGCACATCTTCTAGTGAAGTCATCTAATACAGAATGGTACTATTGAACAGTTTAATGCGGTCTTGAAAACATCTATTCTTACATTGAATTTCGGTTTATTTTGGTATATCTGACTGTGTTTATAGGAATCATAATTTTATGTCCATTATTTCTTTCTCTCTCCTTCTTTCTGAAAAGCGCATAGAGACATTTATGATTGTAAAATGCATGCGCTATATAAAAGCAGTTGAAATGAATCATTAGAAGTATAGTATTAGAATGACTTGGTGTAAAATTTTATTACAACAAATATAATTTCATTGTTGATTGCTATTTTTCATATGATGTAGTTATGTTTTTGTTCAGCACTAACTATAAAAATGTATGTAATATTGAATCTGTGCCAAACCATGCTAATCAACATTGTACAAATTAGTATACAATGTTGAGAGTTAGGAGGATCCTGTAGCAGAATCTTCCTCTACTTCCTCATTAATATGAATACCTCGAAATGTTCGTTTGTATTATCCACATTTGAAGGATTGCTGTATATAGGCTACAAGAAATTACTGTTAACAAATAGGCAAAAGGTAATTGGTTAAGTAATACGTGCATGATCCATCAATTTTTGCTTGTTATTATATAGGCTATGTATTGTGACCATTTGTGATGCAATTGGGTGAGAAAGTGGGTCTATTTCAGCCGATTTGCAGAGGGATGTTTGTTTGAAAATGGCTTCTTTGACTGGAGTGATCCCCATTTACCTTGTTTTAGGGGAGGTCAGCTGAGCATGAGTTTATCTAAAACATTCAATGGTCAACCCACCATAAAATGAAAAGAAAGTGAAAGGTGACATGTTCATCATCATTTTTTCTGTGCAATTTGAACAGCTGATGTGAGAGTTCTGTGTATTTTTAAATGATTTTTGAAGTAAGGATTTAACACTGTTGTCTATGGGAGTTTATTTACTTGGGTGCAACCCTAACCCGGGCGATCGACGAGCCTCGGCCTCGTCGTCCACTTTAATCCTAAGTTGTTTTGAATGCTAGTCATCTCGTACGCCGCCCAACTCGTACGCCCAAACTCGTACCGACTCGTACGAAGACCAACTCGTACGCCACCAGCATATTAAGATTGTATAGTTTGTAATAACAAAATAGACAAGCACTGAGTGTGCGGTGCTCGTCCACGTCGGTGGGGGGCAAACCTAATTTGAATATAATCTTGATATTATCTACAATTCCTCTTGCACTGTGTTCATCAGTCTAATCATTAGCTTCGTTCTGTTTAGCTGCTAAATTCATTTATTGTCAGTAAAAAACATGTAAATGTTTAGCCCTAACACCAGTGCAAGTTGGCTAAATGCCATTTTTAATTTGTCTATTTTGGTGGGGTTTTTTTAAAGAAGATTTTAGGGCGTGAGGGACGGACATCAATAAAAATAACTATACCTTCACCTGAGTCTACGGATTTTTTTTATTATTAAAACTTTGAAACATTTTCAACTTTGGTTAATTAAATAATGTAAGAAATGTCTGTTATATTAAAAAAACATTATCCTTTCCCAGTGAAAAGAAGTTATTTTTATGGGTGTTGAAGGAAATTTATTTTATGTTTTTGAGTGTTACCTAATTTTGGATCACGCTCTTTAATGTACACAAGGCAAAAGCAAGGGAATTATATCATATGGTTACCGAAAAAGTACAATACACACTGGTATAAGAACAGCTTAAAAAGACGTCACATTCATCATCCAATCAGAGTAGGGAATGTTAAAAAATATATTTCCAAACACTTTTAATGGCCAATCACGTTTATTCCAATTTCCAGGCTCTTCCAACGCCAGCAGGGTTGTAATGTTTCTGGAAAGTATACTGTACATTGAGCTTATTAATCTCTTACTTAATATTTGTATTAAGATACGAAGAACGAAATTCTCGTATAGGCAAATCTTACACCAGTCTGGTTTGATTGAAGTAAGATTTGATTTTATTATGAACTAACATGCATAATATGGATACTGTTAAATCCTTGCTTATTGTGTGAAATAAACGCCTCTATAAGTTTTGATGAAAATGAAAAAAAAAATGTGTAATGATGAAATTGTCTCGGTTAGGTGAAGGGTGATTAGACCACGGGTGGTGGGTCCGCCAAAATTGTTATAATTAATTAAACTTTGTAGCAAATTGTCACAAATCAAGCCAATCGTGTAGAATAATATTGTATAACTAAGATCAAAGCATCAACCCCTCTAACTCTGATGACAAATTGAACTAGACCTGTGTTTGTTGACATATACACTGAGCTGTTTCGCGTATGTTTTATAAATAATAGGAAAAATAAACATGAACGCAATTGGCCCAGTACATAATAGGAAAAATAAACATGAACGCAATTGGCCCAGTACAAAATAGCAAATCAGTGGTGAATACCTCGAAATATTCGTTTTTATTATCCACATTAAAGGATTGCTGCATAGAGGCTACAATAAATCACTGTTAGCAAATAGGCAAGAGGTTATTGGTAACGTGATACGTGCATGATCCATCAATTTTTGCATGTTATTATAGGTTCTGTATACGTATTGGCACACCACCACATGTTTCCGTTTTAGCCGGGTAATACACGTAAGAAGTTACATTGTCTGGCCAAATGGATCATTTTACACTGGCACACATATCCTGTTTCCTGCTTTGTTCTGTTTCGTTTTAATGTGTTTTGTTTGTTTATTTGTTATTCCTTACTTTACGGTTTACCATAGTATTAGGTACCACGAACATGTACACAATTATGTAGAGACGTAACCTGTACGTACGCTCATTCTGAACTAGAAGTTATCGTGGAAAATGTAGTCATTCCTGGTCAAATGCGATTCAATCCAAAGATAATAAAAGTTTCAGGAGCATTTAATGTAGTATATCATACTTTGGTATAGGAAACCAAAACAGAAATGTTCACAGATGTACATATAACTTACAGTATGTAAGAAACTAGTAGAAACACACCGTTTTTCTGCCTGAAATGGTGTATTTATTCAGAAATAAGTAAAACAACTACCAACAATATTTTTTTTTATCTTTAAAAGTTTACAAATAATGGTGAAAAGATTTAACCAATTCCGTGGGCGTTTTTCAATGTTTTCTCAAAATATAATGTTAATCCCGTATTGGAGTGAAATTTTCACAGATGACTGTTACTGTATCTTCCTTGATACCTTTGCCCTTGAATCTACATTTCTTTGGCAAAAACCAGTTATGATAATTACTTTTAACTCTGCTTTGTTTCAAGACTCAGATGACACTTAATAAAGAGAAAGGTATGGGGGGGGGGGGGGGGCTTGGTGATATTCATTGGTGAAGTCCATTTCACAGAACTTGGCCTATTTAAAGGTCATGTGTGAAGATTTTTGAAATGTATATACCTTCATGATTATGTATTAAAGATGTACATCTTTCCGAGATAGGATATCAAGGAAAGACCGTCTTTCCGACACACCTTTCTCAGATAATAATCTCGGACATTCGGAAAAACAAACATGTTCAAAGATTTAAGTATAACTTACAGGGTATGAAGATGGTGGTGGTTGAAACATACTGTTAAAATGTTTCCGCCTGAAATGGTGTATTCATTTAGAAATAAGTAAAACAACGACTGAAAATCTTTTTGATGACTGTGACTGTATCTTCCTTGATATTTTTGCCCATGAATCTGTACTTCTTTGACAAAAACCAATGTATGATACTACCTTTAAATGTGGCCCTATTTCAATTTGAATGTGGAGGGTATGGTGTATTTTGTGCCGTCAACGCGTCGCATTTGGGTTTTTTTTTTTGGCCGTCGCCTTTTACGGATACCTACGGAATTCGGAAGAGTATAAGAGCCACTAGTTGCGATGATCGTAACCCTAGGTCTGACATGGGGACTGTGACCTAAGGTGGCTCTTTAGTTCCGATGATCGTAACCCTAGGTCTGACATGGGGACTGGGACCTTGGGGACCTTAGGTCCAGCGGCGTAGCTAGGATTTTTTCAGCAGGGGGGCACTGGGGGGGCCTTGGAATTTTGTGGGGGGCACTCGGATTTTTTTCAAAACTAGAGATTTGCAAAATATGAGAAATGCGAGGGGGGGTGGATCCAGCGGGCGTGGGGCAACCTTTTCTTCAAGAAAAAAAAAAAAAAACAGAAAAAAAACAGAAACAAAATAAAATAAAAGGGAAACAGAAAGACTCCAAAAGAGCTGAAAAAGAGGGGGAAGACAAAATTAGCTAGCTTTGATAGCCCCGAAACGCATCCGTCGCTATTGAATTGGAGTATTTTATTTCCACGCTCCCTGGAAAATCATGGATAAGCGCGAAGGCCTTGCGGCCGGGGTCCAGGGCCCGCTTAAGGGCCGTGGAAGCTCAGGGGTTCTAGATATTCTTTGGTGCAATCTGAGCCTTATTTTGGAAGCAATTGTTCCGATAAATGTATTCATTTATTTATATTATTACTTCATTATTTCTTTTTAATCCAACACTCTTAAGCGGGAGAAATTCAATCTGGGGACCAGACTAACTAGCCAAACCAGACAAATTGGCAGATGGGCTGTTTTCAAGTTCGCAACCGTAAGCGCGTAAGAAAATTGCATTTTTACACTGAAATGTTGCACAGATTTCTTCACTGTAGGGTTTTAAGGACTCAGGAACATTCAGTGCTGAAAGTAAAAAATATCATTTTGGAACAGTAAAAGCTGTTAAGTTGTGTTTATTTCCTTTATAGCTATCATACCCTACAGATAACGCTTATTTTTTTTTATACCCACGATTTTTTGTGGGGGGGGGGGGGGGGGGGCACCTGGGGGGGGGGGGGCACGCCGAATTTGTGGGGGGGCACGTGCCCCCCCCAGGCCCCCCCGTAGCTACGCCACTGCTTAGGTCCTGGACGCCCTGTGATGGCAAACTGGGTAACTCATTTTACACCCTTTTTGATGTTAACGGTTCTAGGCAAAGTGAGGGCGCTCTTTCCATTGAGCGAAATCTCAAGTTCATACGATGCATCGTTTTAAAGCTAGCATGTGATATATTCACCGCCATTTCACTCAGATAGGCCTACATCTCTTAGCTAAAACAGAAACGTATAATATGATTGTTTTAACTCATTTTGCCCTACATATCATTTGTATTGAGTATACACCCTTTTGCCGAGACAGTACATTCTACTATGAGCATGGAGCTCCATGATAATGAGCAAAGCTAACTTGACATAGGCATACACCCTTTTGCCAAAAATGTTTTGAGATTGTCAACATTGATAGTGCTGTAAAAACGGCCTCCAATGAGAAAAATAATCATATAGAAAATGGGTGAAACTTGAAATATACCTTAAGTATATAATTAATATTTATTTCAGCAACCTTTTCCCTGAATTAAATTGGCCAGAAAAAAGTGGTACTAGACGGAATATTCCACTAAGACGTTTTTCTCAAAACATGATTTTTCGAGATACACCCTTTTGCCAATATAGGGCCGAGTCCCTGGTGGCCCTTTTACTCTTCCGTACTCTTCCGTACTTCGTATATTTTGACAGATGAAAATATTATTCGTGTCGTTTGATCAACATTTACTTCTTTATTTTTTTTTAAAGACTGCATGAGCTTTCGGTCCCATTTTTTTAACGCATGTTGTACACTTTGCATAATTTAGCGGGCGCTGTATAATGTATCATGTAATGAGGTTGCATATCGCATGCATGATAAGCGCGCCGGCCATTTTGGATTTGCAGGGTGTGAGATGCTCGCCGATGATATGAAATCAAGGCAGGTGTGTTTCCTTCAGTGTTTGCTCATCGTCAGTTTGCCGAAATATGACAAGTCAACCGTGAAAAAGGACAACCATCCACTTGTCTTTTGTCCCCGTGTGTGTATGTGTGTGACCTGCTGGAGGAAATAAACAATGTACAGTCCTCGCCATTCACCGCTACCGCAGGAGCACGGTGGAGTTACCGGAGCGGATCGGGACGGCAGCTCTAGCCGTAGCAGCTCGGCATCAGGATCAGCTGCGTCCGGTACTCGTTCACCGTCTCGTTCGTCGTCTCGTCTGCGGTCATCGCGTCCGGACGTTAGCACTTCGCTGCCAATGGAGACCATCCAGTCGTTGAATGCTGCCTATAATGCCGGTCCCATCTACATGGGGGACGGGATGGGTAGCCCTGGGGGTGGTGGACAGGGCCGATCTTCCCCCGTGTCCAGCGGGGCGAGCGGCAAGTCCAATTCACTGTCTCCTCGTAACTCACCAACTCCAAGGTAAGTACACTGTACAGTATGTATGATGATGTATGATGTACCATCCTACCTCCATGTATGTACTGTATGTAGCCTAACACAGTTAGTTCACGAACATGGATTGCTTGATCCAGTTACTGAAGCCTCTAATATTTGGGCATGAAATGTTAATGTTATTCCCATTGATTTCCAATTAACAATTTTTAAATATGAACTGAGTGGCCTAATCATTGAGGCAAAATACAACCAGTTATACGGGAAATGGGGTCGATTTCACGAAACCCTGTGATCGATCGTAACTCGAGTTACGAAGGATACGTCGTATCCTACGTAGGGCTACAATGATAGTAAGTTACGATTAGTTTGATGAAATCGACCCCAGGTCAACTCGTACCTTCGCCAACTCGTACCTTCAGATAAGACGACTCGTACCGTCATGCAGAGTCAGGTCGTACAGCCAATTCGATAATTAAAAGATTATTTATTAGTAAGCCCTAGTTTTTTTCCCCTAGTAATAGGCCTAGTTAGTCTTCAATGGATGATCCAATAGTAGGCCTATGTTAGTATGTATTGTTTGGCTAAATCATAATGTTTCATTTCGTTTAGCATCGTTAGGAATACTTCAATAGGGGTTAGGGATAGGATTAGGGCTGACATCTTCCACTCACTTGCTTGTCACCCATGTTCCTACCCACAACAGAAAAATTCAGTAAATTCCCAAGGTACGAAATTGTATTATTTCAAGGTACGAGTTGGTAAAGGTACGAGATGGCGAAGGTACGAGTTGGTTCAACCATGAGTCAGTCAGGGTACAAGTTTGCTAAGGTACGGGTTGACTCGAAAGCAGATAAAGTGCCTGGGCCTCAGTAACCATTTTACTGTATTGCATAATTGCAGTGCCTTTGTGTTTGTGTTTGTGAAAAGTGGTACTGTGGGAAAAGGGGAGCATGGTAAAAATGAAAATACTAGACCCTTATTGGATTTTGGTCTGGAAATAGATAATATGCAAATTAGGCTCAAGCCCTTCACCGACGTGGATGAGCACTGTATATTCAGTGCTTGTGAGAGCACGTGAACAAATCACATGCCGGCTCAGGTGGGATTTGAACCCACGACCTCCTGCTTACTAATTAATGCAGATGCTAGGCCACCGAGCTAGCTGGGGTCAGAGGGGTGAATTGAATCCAATATCGTGGCGGGCAGTCGGGCACCGCAGTAAATCATGAATATTAAATGATTTTGGTCGGGAAATAGGCCTAGATATGCAGTGCTCATCCACGTCGGTGAAGGGCAAGCCTAATTTGCTTATTAGGCCCCAATTTGTTAAATACAAAACCACAAACATTGTAACGTTAATAGGCCAGGTTACATCTGTAATGAGAAAGATTTTACTTTAAAACTTTTAATAGACCTAATATGCACTTAAATGCCCCATATGCACAATCCCAGTGGGATGAGTTGATATTGTCCGGAAAAGGCTAAATTTGAGATGTGAACCAAAACAAAGTTGACTGGAGTGAGATTCGAACCAGCGACCCCCAATTTTTGCTGGTTCAAAATCAAATCCTGCTCCAATCAAATTGTCTTTGTTCACCTTTCAATGTCTTAAAATTTACCCAGTCAGCTTCTTGTGGTTATTTGATGAAAACAAAATTTCTTACCAAAATGGCATCACATGACCCGCATCCCATTTGAACATTTTTGTTGAGTGCTAGTGCTGCAAACTTATCTTCACTTAGGCCACTGAGCACTTGTACTGTTGTAGGGGAAAATGAAATTGTTTACTCCCCTGTGGCAGTTTACTACAGTGCCTATTGATATTGGTATACTGGTACTTCACACGATTTTGTGAAATAAATGATTTACTAGGGCCTATACTGCAGCAAAACATACAAACTACATTAGTACAGCTTTCCTGGGGATGGTATTGAATACTGCAGTGTAGTTTATTCGGTAGTTCATACACTACAGGGTGCTTTCGTTTAGCTCCCCCGGGTCGACACCAGTCAACCTCATCCCCATTCTCTCGCTTATTTTGTGCAGTAAAACACGACCATTCCCAGAAAGGGCTGACCCGGGTGAGCTAAACAAATTTATGCACCCACACACGCACCCTATACAAAACTGCTCACATTTATTTACACAAAACATGTACCAGGTATGTTTGTTTATAATACACATGTACATAACATATATGGTACATGTACATGTACATGTACATAATGTACATGTACATGTGCACTGGGTATGTATCTTGAGTATACATAACACGTTCACTAAATTATATTCAATCAATAATCTATATGAGACTGACCCAGAAATCCTTTGTTGGCCTTTGTTTAACCATCTGTGGTAATTTTCTCGCATTTCAAGTAAGGAACCAAACACATCATGTTAATGGCAAGAGAAAGGTGTCATTTGTTTTCCAGTCGTTCACTGTTGGTTCATTTGTCCTCTTTGATGCTCTGTCGACAGCCATGACAGCCATTCAAGCAGTCTAGGATCTAGCCAGGGCCTCCACGGCTCTCCATTGACGGGATCTGACGGTGCCGAGCCCCACCCTGCCGACCAGCTCCCCATGAATAACTCCAACAACGCCCATCTTCACCACCATCATCCCCACCACCACCATCACCCCCACCATCATCCGGAGGACATGCGTCCCCCGCCGGAGGCCATGATGCTGGATGTTCATACCCAGCTCAGGGAGTACCAGCTGGAGAATGCTTCCCTCAAGCAGGAGTTGGAAGCCAAAGAGGCCAAGCTGGCCTCCAGCATGAACAGCATCAAGACCTTCTGGAGTCCTGAGCTGAAGAAAGAGAGGGCACTGAGGAAGGAGGAATCCACCAGAATGCAGGTGTTGAGGGAGCAATGTCGGACGTCCATGGAGGAAAACCAGGTAGGTTAAGCATGAGAATGAGTTCAGTTGTCTACTGGCCTAAGACCAACCTTTAGGAAAAATGTCTCTGCACATCATGGTCAAATGGCATGAAGATTTTGCCCTGCAATTTCTGCATTACATGTATGTGAACTTTTGGGCCATATGATCACGCGAGGCAATTACTATGGGCAACTTGGAGGCAACCAGCCACACCACATGCAAAAGGAAAACAATGGGAGACTTTGGAGAACCGGTCTTCAAGTCAACAGCGCACGCGCACGCCATTGTGAGCATGCGCGCGTTGTTTTGCGTGCGCGTGCAGTGTTGACTAGAAGACCAGTTCTCCAAAGTCTCCCATTGTAGTAGAAATTTATTGTTGATTGTCACTTCCCCCAAGAAATACATGTATGTGTACCCGAATTGTATTTCTTCTCAAGTGATCGCCTCGCAAATTGCCTCAGCGATGAGTGGGCCTAAGCACTAAGAGGTTTATAATTTTTGTTAGAAACTTCAAAAGATCCGTACATCCCATCTTTACCGAGGCAAGTCAAAACACAAATTAGACGAGGGGGACAGACTGCCGTCTCCCTGCACCACCAAGGTAGCGATGCTGAGACCATGGACCATTCACTGATGGAGTGTGTGATTGAGTTTGCCGACGTGCTCTAGTCATTGATGCGCTATGATAGGTGTTTTATAATGATACATACATGCATGATGGCTGCATGCATGAAGAATCTGCATCATGAATCTATTCAGCTCAGCTGACTTGTAAACATCTAGGACCAGACCATCAACCTTGGTCGTTGTACTTTTGGTTGAATGTTGTTACAGATGTTTACATGAATGTTCATGTAGACTTTCGTCTGTTGGGCTTCAGGAGTTGTAAGTACATGTACCTAGATGTACATTACATACGTGTCACATACAAGAAAGACGTGTACATGTTGTGCCTCTTTGAAGATAATGAGTTTCTCTGGTCAACTCTTGTGACAACTAGAAAGCTCGATGCTAATTCTTATTTCTCCGTGCATAAATGTTGGAGTTGTGATGAGCAAGCCTTAAATCATGTAAATGAAAACTCCTAAATATTGCATTGATCAGCTGACATGGCTGATTTAGGTTTGTTAACAACCAAATTTGAATACAATTTATGTAGCAATGTTCATAAGTTTACTGTATACTCATATAAACATGATAAAAGCAGAAGTAGCCTATTTTTTTTTTTTTTTTTCAAAGTTAAAATAAAAACCCTCAGAATTTTACAGATTACAAATTAACTAAGGCCACACATACAAATGTACAGACCTACATCTCTACCAACTAGATGATCACATGGGATGAATACTCTCTTTCCCAAAAATATAATCAACAAGACATTATCATTACTGTACAGTGTAACGCCGCTGTAACGAACATGGCAGGATCTGGACACAGTGTGCATAAGGATCATAACAAATGATCGTTTGAATTATAACAATTTGGATGTTTGGATTTGTACACAAACATTTAGAGCCAGATCAAATGTTCGGTATAGCGGTGTTCGTGATACTATATAGTGACGTTCCACTGTACTACGTGTACCTTTGAAAAAACAAAATTATGGAGAATTCCGATTCTGTCATTTTAGAGGCTTGCATAACCTTGAGATAACCACATGGCATGGAGTGATAATTACCAGACTCATCAGTGAGGTGTTACTGGGGAAATCAAGCCTAATTCCCCCACGGCCTGGCCTGGCCCAGCCTGGTTAGGTTGGGTAGTCTGGTGGCCGTGAAATCAATACTCGGTGATGAATAACTAATTGTATGAGATTAAACCAGCTGATGAGCCTTCGTGAAACAGGAAAACATTCAAGAAATCACTCACCTCTCATGTACAGGTTTAAGGCTACGGGTTGTATGATCTGAGACATACGTGCATGCAAATATCTAGTGCCTTGTACATGTAGATGAGGACAATAGGTTGAATACATGTATGTCTCCACAGGGAAATTATAAAGGTGTAGGCCTATAGGTCTCCACAAGGTTTTCATGAAACTGATATTTGGGAATTAACTCATAAATAAAGGAGGAATTTCCAAGGTATAGGCCCTATACCTTTAGAAAGAGTAGTATGTATTCTAAGGGACGTTTGCCACTAGAAATTTTTCAACCCCAAATTGTGTAATTTGTCGGTATACTACAGTTTAAAGGTACGTACATCAATGATCAATACATGTATTTATCCAGAAAAGAGTAAAACCAATGACCAAAATTTGGTTTGATCTTTTTAAGATAAAATATAATGGTGAAAAAAAAAAAAATTGTGGCCCTTTTACACTGTTTTATCAAAAAGTGGGCACTGCACGGAACTGAAATTTTCACAGATGGCTGTTACTGTATCTTCCTTGATACATGTATTTTTGCCCATGAATCTGTATTCTTTGATGAAAAACTAAATGATGATGCTTTAAAATGTGTCCATTTGAAAAAACAGCCTCTGGCATCACTTGGACCATGCAGGCTGCACCAACATGCATTTCTCTAGAACCATGTAGCAGTTGAGCAGAAATGCAGGGCTACAGGATACTGTATGTACCATGAATGATTTAAAACTGGCACATCCCTAGCCCTGTGTACCTGTACTTGTGCTCATTACATAAGCACTGGAAAACCAAATGAGCCGTGACTAAACCCTAGGTTTAAAGCTTGACACTGATGCATGTGTACAGTATACATGTAGTGTGCATTATTGATATTAGAATGTTAACCGGGGCTTGAATCTTGAATCCTGTTTGGCCTCATCTTGCAGCCTGATTTACTATACACAACACATTCACAGAACGTGTTGAAGCTTATGTATTTGATTATTGAATGCACATGACCTCCAGCTGAAACCAAACAGTCATGTTGGCCTACATGTATGTTGTACATACTGTACATATAGTACAATGTAAATAAGTCCATGTACAACATGTTATGTCTGATACTGTACACGACTACATGTATGATATTGTATACATATTTTTGACATACATACACATGTGTATGACATGTACCGGTAGGCACATGTATACATGTGTACACCATGAAACTACAATGTGTACGTTGTACTGTATAGGGCCAACTGTCAAATATATGTATACATTGGCAGTATGCATGTAGTCGGAAGTACTGTTTTACAGGAATAGCACAGATTCTGAAGGGAAAAACCATGATGCCCAAATTCACAAGGCCAATTAAACGTTGGCAGATGAGAACATTTGTACATAGAATATACATGTAATACAATAATAAATCTAAAAATAAGAAAACAAAAATGATTTAATTAATAAAACATAAACTATAGACATTTATCTAAATGAATTTTAATTCATTAAGTTTTCATGGTGGGAATATTTTATGCATAGTTTGGAATCTAATGTATACATGTACATGTGTACATGTATCTAATCTTTTGAACTACATGTACGAGTCGAGTGTACGTAGTATTTAGCCTACATGTAAAGATATTGATTTGAGTTTGTTTGTGCTGCACTTATATGAAAATGTATTGTAAACAGATTATATCACAGAATTGTGATATTAGTGATTTTATTATCATAGAAATTTATAAAAATATATATTTACCAATGCATGACGTAAAAAAACCCCAGATAATATATATCTGAAAATCAATATTAATCGATAGATAAACTTCTGTGTATCAACTGTATCAACAAACAAACGCTTTTTGGAAATAGGAAATTGTATGAATTTTGATAATATAGTAAGCCATGCATCCCAAGTATGCATAAATGCATCGTCACGTTGTCATACATGTACATGTATGTGCATAGGGGAAAGAACTTTGCTCAATATATTCAATGAACTACTGACTGTACTGTACATTACATGGCAATGGCAAATTTTGTTTCGAGGACTAAAATGCCAATTTCATGACAGGTGTGCTACCTACATGTACAATGGTTGGAAATTGTATTCTATTTGTTCTAACCAATCTGATACCAACAGGTTCCAACATTTCAAACCTTTTTTAGCTACGGTACACACTTGGTTAAGCACTGGCGCAAGCCTAATGTGGGATTTTGTTGGATTCAGTCGGCTGGACAAACATGGTATAGGCTATTTAATGCATAGTGTAATTTGACTGAACTGCATTTAGCAGGTATGCATATGTATGTGACATACATTGGATTGTGTGGGGTTCAAGCAGGGAACTCAATGTGAAAACAACTTTTGGATCCTTTGAGAAAGATCCTGCTGGGATCAAAATGTCCGGCCCTCATGTACAGGTCATTATTTTGGCCGATGAGCATTAGGATCTTGTACAATCAACTTTTGGATCCTGTCAGGTTCAGGTAAGGTTCTCAGAAGGAACCTGAATGGGTTTTAAAGGGTTTTAAAGTTCCATCATGGTTGAAGCTGAGCTAATGTCACAGTGGTCGTAAACATTCATAATCTTGCCATAGAGCTTGGAAGCCTAGCTCTAAATATGTGGCTTCAAGGGTGATTTGACTTACAGTGTCATTGAGTCAGCGTATAATGGAGAAGACCAGTGATGTGTACTGTAGGAGAACCTTTCCCTGTGACAGCTTGAACCAATGGACCATGAGTGGCCTCAGTCAGGTGCAGGGTTCATGGTTCATGGTTCACCTGTTCAGGTGGCAGTTGCGAGCCCGGAGAAACCATGCTGTGATTGTCAAGAGTTCAGGTCAGGAAGACCAAATCTGTAATTTAACCCATGGATGTGTTTTGCATATGTACAATCATGGCAATTGAGCTACATGTACGTACTCCACCAGAAGCCTTGATTTTACAAGTGTAGATGAAACAGCTGAGTTCACTGTCCAGAGTGAAACAATGAACAATTCAAATGAAAAAACAATTTTGTTTTAAAGGTACTTACATGTATCATACTTTGGTAAGAAACCAAAACAGAAATGTTCACAGATTTACGTATTTCTTACAGGGTATGAAGATGGTGACCTGTGGTAGAAACATACGGTTAACATTTTTCCGCCTGAAATGGTGTATTTATCCAGAAATTAGTCAATCTTTTAAAATATCAAAAATAAAAGAGAAAAGACTATACTGTGGCTGTTTTTCACTGTTTTCTCAAAAAGTGGGCACCGTATGGGACTGAAATTTTCACAGATGACTGTTCTGTCTTGATATTTTTGCCCATGAATCTGTATATCTTTGATAAAAACCAAAGTATGATATTACCTTTAAGAACTGTTAAAGGTACAGTAAAGGATTGGTAATATACCCAAACAGAAATGTTCACAGATTTACTGGTACATATAGCTTTCAGGTTACGAAGATGGTGCCGGTAGAAACATACATTTATCTTTAGAATATTTCTGCCTGAAATGGTGTACGGTATTTATCCAGAAATTAGTCAAACCAAAGACTGAAAACAGTTTTGATCTCTGTGTAAAATCAAAACCATTTTTTACGTTTTATAAGAAAAAATCGAGTTGGTTTTTGCAATTTTCTTGTGACTCAGATGTCCGATTGAGCTCAAATTTCCACTGGTTTATTATTTCATGTAGGCCTATATGCTGGATTAGACAAAGTGTGAGTGCTGTTCTGTGACCTATACCAATCTTGTCATTTAATAGCAGTTTGTCTATTAACTGTTCTAAAAACCAAAATATTGGCCTGGAATGTATTTTTATGATGCTCACAACAACTAGGAGGATTGATGATTCTATCATAGCCTTTCTCAGAAGGAATTGGACAAAGATCCTGCTACATGTGTTGAAATGTTAAACCCCATGCATCCAATAAAGGCCTACAGTACAGTAGACTAAAATGGCACAGTCCCTGTACCATACATCTATACAGTGCACAGTTTGCACTATACATTACAGTATTAATTGCATAGTGAATGTCAATGCCTTCACTCACTGCATGTGAGTATGGATCATATACATGTAGGGCCAACTGTCACAGTAGGCTACCCTACAAGGTCAAGTGAAAAGATGCTGTATTCCACTACACAGTTTGTATGTGAATGGTTTACAGTGCAGCACAACAGCTAGCACATCTGCACATCATTGCTTGTGATGTCAGTGTAGTATGATGATGATCTCATTAACCTGAGAAAGACTGTACATGTGTACATGGAGGCTTTCTCCATGGTGATTCATAACAGGACTGCTAGTGCTAGGGACTGCCATGACGCAATGCTTTTACTTTGTATGATTGATATGCACATGTCATGTGTATTTACATGTACATGTATACAGCATGTCATGTGTATGAACACGTTCATCGTACAGTAAACCCATGTACTGTAGGACTTCATACTGTGCCAGCTGTCTTTAGCCACAATCTGAGAACGACTTGTCCAAATTTGCCAGAAAAACACCTGACATCCAAGTACTGCATGTTTCATAATTGCAATATCATTTTGTGTGTGGAGAATGATGTATGATTGTAACAGTTGGCTGTGTGTGCCCCAGAGGAGCAAATTTGGATACATGTCCAAATTTGTGCACAGAACTGCACCTGCATTACTGAACGTGTGCATGCATCGTGTGCATGTACATACATGTACGGTAATGCACAGGACCATGAGACACATGAAATTACTCAAATTACTAAATGTACACTGTACATGAATGTACCATATACATGTATGTAAAGTACACATGTACATGTACATGTACACATACATTATTAGCTGTACAGTGTAGGTCTACATGTACCTGAAGTATACAACGTGTAGACCTACAGACTTTAGCAAGGTTATTGCCCTTGCCATTGATGATGACATTTCAATTCCTTTCAGTTTCTATGATCAATGAGACAGTATCAAAATACATGTACACTGTAATGGAGAATTGAATGGTACCAGTACATAAAGTGCAATCAAAATGATGTACAGTGTACAGAGGAAAGAGTATAGGCCTAATAGCACTCCGCACTTGCACTAAAAATAGCACACCGGATCTCAGACAAACATTGCAACCATGCAAACGTGTGGTGGGTGTGTGTGTGCATGCATATGCATGCATGAAAAGTTTGTCTGACATCCGGGAACTTTGTACTTGTGTGATATCATTAGTGCGGAGCGCTATTGTGCACACTCAACCGTTCTTATACAGTTTGAGCAAAATGTAAAAAAAAAAAAAAAAAAACGAAACAAAACGAAACGAAACAAAACACTCAAGCTTGCGGTGAAAGTGCTGTAAGCAAAGGACAAACGAAAAGTAAGGACACAATACGTGGACAGACAATGAAAAAAAACCAAAAAAAAAACAAGGGGGCAGGAACAGATTGATCATGTGAAAAGAATTTGAAGATACCGGTAAATACTGTGCATGACAGTGTACATCATGTATACCGGGGTCGATTTCAGAAAGCCCTTGAGTTACGATATAACCCAATAACCCATTGTATCCTACGTAGGGCTGCAATGCATCATATATAAGTCCTAACCATGCCTACAATTGATAGTAC